>CM043120.1:59847972-60032032 GCA_023701765.1 Hylyphantes graminicola | reverse complement strand
AATGCATCAAAAATAGACACACTTACTAATCAAGAAGAGGGGAAAAGAATGTAACCATAAAAAAGATAGAATCCTAAAAATGAATGATCATAAAAAACAAACTCGTCTCTTGACCAGGGTTCTAAATTACAAGGCTTAATTAGCTGTGTTGGCCGCAATTGGCCATAATTGACGACGCCTTGTATTTAAGAACCCTGGTCACGAGACGAATTTCTTTTTTCGAAAAAGAATGGAATCACAAAAAGGAAACTCGTCTCTTGACCAAGGTTCTAAATAACGAGGCGTAGCCAATTATGGCTAATTACGGAAAACACATCCAATTACGCCTCGTAATTTAGAACCCTGGTCAAGAGACGAGTTTGTTTTTTATGATTCCATTCTTTTCCCCCCTTTCTTGAATAGTATGTGCTCAAAAGTTTTTTTGGCATTTAGATATACATTAAAGCTACAGACTCTCCGAAATAGCGGACGTTTTTTATAGCCCACCCTGTATTCTCTCCTGTAACTGGAAATGGCTTCTATTTCTCACCGAGGAGCCAGCCATTTTATTTTCTTACAATTTGTCAGTCCAAAAAAAAAAAAAAACTTCCACGTTTAAGTAGAAAATAACAGATATTTATATAAATAAAAGGCACTTCCTGTTTTGTCTGTTTGTATAGGAACGAAAAAAACAAAAACTTAATGAACCACGCAACAGATTGTCACCTATATACACATAAAAGGCGACTTCCTGATTTGTCTGTTTGTAATAGGACGGCAAAAACTTAAGAACCACGCAACAGATGTCACGAAATTTTGGCACAAAAATTCATCTCATCTCCAGAACAAACATAGGCTAAGAATTTTTCGAATCGACATTCCTCTATCCGGTTTTTCGAACGTTTTAAGGAAAAAATACAACCCCTGTTCGCTCAAATCAGATCATTTTTTTCTCTTTCGTGATTGCCATCAGTCGCATAAAAATTTAATAAAACTTGTTAGAAAACAATTGAAATTGAAAAATGTTTAAGTATTATGATTAATATTGTTCATTGCCTTCAAAACAAAATAATAATTTGACAAAATAGTGGATATAATTCAAGTTACGTTAATCCAATCCATCCCTCCATTCTATTATTTTATTGTGTACACAACTGATTTTAATTATGAATTTTTAAAAGCATAGTTAAGGCTTTTACTGAATTATGTTGTTTTTTGAAGACCGTTGCACTACAGATGCATATTAGGGTTTCATGTCTTCCTTCTTTCGCCAATTACTTTGCCAAACTCGCCAAATTATTACAAAGAACGTGCAAAAGAGCATTTTTTTTAAATAGCTGGTTGGTTGTGCGATGGTCTTTGCGCTAGAGCTGAATGGGTGTAATGGTAGCTATATATTTTCCTCGCCAAATTTTTCAAACACTCCAAATGAGCTAAAACGTTTTTATTCGGAAATTACTACGACATTATCTGTTAATTTTATAGCATTTTTTAAATTTTGAATTTTTTAATGTAATATAAGTAGCGGGATTTTGTACTTAAATAACGAACGGTGTCAGCAACATAAGCTTATTAAAAAGCAAATAAACTTATAAAAAAAATGCAAATCGTTTGCTGTTTGCTGGAGTAGCTTATTTTTAATTCTTACTGATTATTTTTTTACTTAAATATGTATTCTCTTTAATTTGAGCTTCTTATCAAAGGTATTTTTGAAATTAATATTAATTATTACTATATCCAAGATGGGTAATTAAATGGAAAAAATTACTGGGTAATCTTCATATCTTATGTAACTCAAATGAAAGAAAAAATAGTAAAATTGACTATAAAATTACTTATTCACCTCTACCCGTGCAACGTCGGGTATAACAGCTAGTTCTCTTATAAATTATACGGTATTTTTCAGACACAACAGCTGACAGTTATTTAAGTAAAAAAATATCTTTCTACAATGTACATTACATACAATTAATAAACATAAAAACTTACTTTTGTTGTTACTCCACAACGACAAACAAACTGCCGTCGCTATAGCCGTCAACACCAGCCGTCTGACGGCGTGTTGTTTCGCACTCCGAGCCATCTCTCCACTAAACCATCCTTGCAGAGAAAACAAACTTCGGAGTTGCGGGGAAAGCCAACTTTCCAGGTAAAGTGCGTGGGGCGCAACTGAATTTCACGGGGGGCGCCCCGGCAGATACTGTTTCCAGCAGCGAGCGTGATTGGCTGGGAGCTAGGGGCGTGGGAGTAGAGCTAGATGGGAATTTGATGGGAATGTCTGGATTCGGGGGATGAATATATGGGAAGTGGGGTTAAATGAGGATGTTTTATGAGCTGTTGTCGATTGTCGTGTTTTCGTCGATTGTCTTATCATCGGTCGTTTATAAGGAAACATGAAAAAGCGTTTTTGTTTATGTCAAAACTGCAATGCAAAACACCTTTTAGAATACAGCATTCCTGTTATTTTTCTAAGGAAAATTTCTTTTTTCTTATGCTACTGTAGTTTACTGTAAAATTATGTCTTCGGATTACCAAAAGGGTATTTTCTTGTAATGAGATAAAATCTGCAATTACTTATAAAAAAATTAATTGTCGAAAATATATTTTACAGTTTGGTAAAATTTTCAAATACAATTTTTTAACCACTAAAAAGTATTAGTCTGCGTTTCACGGGGGCGCCCCGGCAGATACTGTTTTCAGCCGCGAGTGTGATTGCTGGGAGCTAGGGGCGTGGGAGTAGAGCTAGATGGGGAATTTGATGGGTTTATTGCTAGGTATACATGTAAGAATATATGGGAGTGGGAAGGGTAAATAGAAGATGTTATGAGTTGTTGTCAATTGTCTTATTTTTTTTTGGTTATCCGTCTGTTTTTTAGATTGTTTATAAGGAAGTTTAATTTGAAAAGCTTTTTCTTATTGTCAAAACTAGGCAATTTCCCTTGTAAGCAGCAAAATCTGCAAACATTAATGCAGATTCCATGTACTGAGAGCAGATTTGTTCTACTTGACTACACGTCACTTGATTGTAGTTCTAAGCTATGACAACTGTCGCCAATAGCCCATGTGTAGCTGTTGATGATAATGCAACGTAAACTAACCTGATTGATTACGAAAGAAAAATATATAAAACTACTTCCGATGGTGTAAGGGTCATTAGTGCCTGAACTTTAAAATTTTTTAATTTTACAGAAAAACACTATTCATTTAGAGAAAAAAATCTGTTTATTTCTTTTCCAAATTTTTTTTCTTTAAAAATAAAACGTTTTAAGTAAAACATTTTTCTGTTTTATACCACTAAAATGCATTAGTCTGCATTTTACGGGAGATTAGGGAATGAATATGTGAAAGTGAGAGTTCTAAGATAATGTTTCATGAGTTGTTGTTGATTGTTTTATTAAGGTCAATTATTTTTTATTAATGTTTAATATGAAATATAATAAGGTAATTAAAGTATTGGGATAAAGAACGAAAATATATGAGAGAATTGTATTTCTACACGATTTGGAGAGTGCGGATTAGAAGGAAATGATTTTTGAACATTGGTCTGTTTGTCGGACTGTCTATTCAGTCAGTATTTCCGAAAACCCTTTACAGCTCGAACTAAATGGGATACAGTCTTTAAATTGGTACAGGACTTTCTAGTGACCATCGGACGTTTTTTTATTTTTTATTTTAAAGGTATTGAAATTACTTTATAGCTTATATAAGTAGTAATTTATTGAATAGTAATTCAAAGTCGTGTAGTGTTATTCTCCCTTTTAGCTTCCACACTACGTTTATAACGTAAAAAAATGGAAGGTTTTATAATCGTGCGGTCCGTCCGTCTGTCTGTCACCCACTTTCACACAACGAACCAAAAGTCTCACAAGCAAGTGCGATACGTCATTTTGAACCAAAAAATCAGTTTAGGCTACATTCCAAATTTCGTTTAAAAATTTTTAATTAGATGTTAATTTAAAATTTAAATAACTAAAAATTTAATCTACATTGAAATAACATACAAATTCCATTTTTATTCAATATTTTCACTGTTGCCAAGACATCAAACGTTAGAGAAACTTTATTTAAAATAAAAATAAAATTCTTGAAAAATATTTATTTTTGTGTAATAATTCAATTTGGATTGTTGTAATAGCACAATAAAGTTATTTTGATGGTTCATTATACATGAATAAAGAAAGATGCATAAAAAAATTCTAAATTTTCATTAAAAAATATGAAAAGTTTCGCTTTTATTTTTAATGCAACATTTACTAATTTTTTTTTTTTCGAAATGTAAACTTGAGGCTTCAAAAGGATATTTATTTAAAAAATACATCATTATTCTTCGAACTTCAAAACAAAATAGCAAACGATAAAGATTAATTATCAAATCTTCAAAAGAATATTAAAGACAGTTATTAATTTTGGCTTATAAAAGTTTGAATTAGAACTGGCTAAAAGCCCTGTTTGGCTAATTTCTTTTTGAGGTGCTGTTAGTGGGTTTCCTGTTGAGCGTAAATATTATGTTGAGCTGTGTAAGTGACACATTCTGAAACAAACCAACTTGTTTATTTTTCATTGATTTGTTGGTTACACCGGTTGTGCTAGGGGTGCCTACTGACGTGTCGGCTCGTCACTTGACTGTGGATCTAAATTACGACGCCCGTCGCCAATAACCCTCGTGTAGCTATAGCGCGACGACAATTCAAACGTACCTACCATATATGGATCTGTAAAAGCTGTTTCTCCTTCCATATACTTTTGTTACAGTGAAACAACCATTGTGCCAATTTTTACAATAAAAATTTTACCTTACAAATTATTGCATTTTCTATTAGAATTATATTTGTTCCAGAAAAATAATGGTGTTTTGCAATATAATCATGCAATGCGTGCCTTAAAAATTAGGTAAGTATTTGAGAAAGAGCCGTTTGTTTGCAAAATAAACATTAAATGTCAATTTTTTTCCAAACTTTCTGGTGAAAAACAAGCAAGAATTTCTAATTTTATTTTATTTTTAAAAAATATGCTTACTTTTGAGCTCATATTAGTAACTCAACCTAAAATAATCTGGCATTAACATTTTTGCATTTAAAAGTTCAAATTAGAACTAGCTAAAGGCAATTAGTTGCGAATTTCTATCGAGAGTAAATGGTGGTGATCTCATCTTGTGTGTGGAAGCGGATGAAATGACAGATTCTGTTACAAACCTGCTTGTTTTCTTCTTTTTTAAAAAGTGAAAACGTGGGACTTCCCTCACCACATTAGAGATGTTTGTAAAAGGTTTCCATGGCAACACTCCCTCTTGGATAAATACTTTATTCTCCATCTCAGTTATTTCCAAAAGATCTTGATAACTTTTTTTTTTTGGAAAGAGCGTAGAAAAACAGGCTAACAACTGCTAAGAAAAAGGTCAACAAAAGAGAAAATATTTTGCGCATAACATTTTCGATTCACTCGAGAATTTTTTTAGTTTTATTAAAGAAAGAAAGGTGTTCATACGTTTTTGGAAAGTGCAAAATTTTGAAATAAGTAAAGAAAATTGGCATATTTATAATACTTAGGTAAGGTTTACAATACTTTCTTAGGTAAGGTTTATAATACGTACGTAAGAAAATGTCCAGTTCCATATTGTAATATTATCAGCTGTAATCGCCCGACAGTTGTGGTTGAATGTGACGAATAAAGAAGTTTCAGATAAGCGATACCCCATGATTTACCAGCCTTAAAAGGTAGAATTGGACAGGCTGTTGTTTCCATTACGTCGGACTTGCTTCAGACTGTATGGGAAGAATTGCATTTTCGTTTGGATGTGCGCCGTATCACTAATGGCGCACACATTGAGCACTTATAGGAAAGCTAGGTTATTTTTCCCTCAATTTCATGTATGCTTTGTTATATTTAGTATAAAATAAACTCCTTTAATATACCATTAAAAGTCGGACATTCTCTTACAGACACCCTGTATAAAAATTGTATAAAATTTCGTAGAACTAATTTACTAGATAAGAAATTATACTACTTACCGACCAAACATTTTGTAAGTTATTTTACTTGCCGGCCCATCGGCGCAGTAGTTAGTGTACTAGCCTTTGGAGCTGCTGGGCTCGAGTTCGAATCCCGGTAAAGGCATGGATGTTTGTGCTTGTCAATAAATGTTGTTATTTGTCTATGTGTTTGTGTCGTCCTTCTTTGTGTGTCTCTTGTGACTGTCTCTTCTGGCGAGCTGGGTAATGGGCTATAAAGCCTACAGTCTCCCTTTTAGAGGGCGCATTCACTGTCATTTGTCAGTGTCAAGTTATTTTACTTTCGAAGCAGTTCCAAACTTAGCAAACTTTAATAAAAAGCAAAAGCTGTTCTTATTGTCAATTTTTTCCCTAGTTATAGGTTGTATTCTTGTTCATGTGGATATTACTATAACTGGTTTCTGACAAGAGAGGTTATACTAAGTTTGATAATAGTTTATATTATTATTTTAGTGCAGGTACAAATAGTTAGTTAAAGTACAGTGATGTGCATTTTTTAATACATGCATGCAGTTTTTGCAACATACACTCTTTAAACGAACGGGCGATTTTAACTCAGCCTGAGTTAATTTTCACTCCTATTGTCTAAAAAATGCACTTCTCCTAGAGGAGTGGATCCTTTGTGCGTTAAACCCCCGACAGGATCACTCCAAACGAGCGATTTTAACTCAGTCTGAGTTAATATTCACTGAGAAAAAAATACTGTTAACATACAGAAATTTTTTTAGTAATGTTACAGAAATAACCAATTTTACAAAAAAAAAATTGTAATTTTGAACAGAAATCTTCATTTCTGCAGTTACAAAAAAAATTCTAGTATTTGCAGTTGTTTCCAACCAATCGTGTTCTTCTACATGAAGTTGCGCGCGCATCGCCACTAAAGTTTGGCCTCGATCGTGATTCGAGGCACCAATCGCCATTTTAAATTTATAACTTAATTGATTGTTTTAAATGAATTTCACTTATCATTTCCTGACGATCTGTGTGATGAAATAGCACAGTTGAGAGAGCGTTAGACTGAACTTCTAAAGGTTCCTGGTTCGATCGCAAGTTTCGGCAGTCTGCTATTCCTGTGTAGTATAGTGGTCAGTACCTCCGCCTGTCACGCGGCTGACCGGAGTTCGATGCAGAGATTTTGTTTTTCTTTGCAATTGCACTTAAAATGTGGTATCCATAAATTTTCTTGTATAGTTACAGAAACATTACTTATCTACTTATCTACATGATATATACATGTAATGCTAACAAAAATACATTATGTGTTTTTACAGCACTATTTTTAATAATTATTTACTAGACATTTTTTAGGAAAAGTTTTTTACAATTTTTTTTTTTTTTTTTTTTTTTTTGTAATGGTTACAGATTTTTTTTCACAGTGTTTTCACTCCTTTCCAGTGTCGAAAATGCACTTCTCCTACTAGAGTGGATTTCACTCTTTTTTTTAAGATTGTATATATAAAAAAGCAGGTTGATCAAAATACTAACTTAAATTGGAAAAAAGCATGATTGATTTACTAAACACAAGAATTGAAAGACGCGGTACAGAGAAAAAAGATTGAAAGCAGAAGAAATACGCATTCAAACTTATAGGAATGACACCAGAAAATATTTAATAGCTTTTGCAAACGATATCATTATGAAACTTCCAGTAAAGGTTCAGAAGTATATTATGAATAATAAGAAATAAAAAATGAAAAATCGATATTTTGACCAATTTCCGGTTACCGTATCCCCTTAAATTGTCTATATATAAGCCACATTAGTGAACATCAAACAAACATTATTTAAACAATAACAACATTTGTCCCACTAACCACCATTAATTTGCCTTTCTCAGCAAATAAACGAAGAAGAAAACAAATGCCTTATTAGCTCCATTTACACAGTCAGCAAAGAATTACATCAAACGGAATTATCTGCTAAGTATACATCGAAGATTAATGCTTGCTAAGAAAAACGACGGGCAAAACATAATCCCATAAGCCTTAAGATTATTGGTACTTATTGAAGGAAATGGTTTTTATTATAGGTTTCCTCGGTAAGAATTTTAAAATTTTATTTTTTTAATCTATTTATCATGTAATGCATGAATTTTTATTGTCATTCCCAAAAAATATATATGTATCTTTAATACACATACATTGTGGGGAAAATACTAAAAATTTTTAACTGCATTAGAATTTAAATAATTTCAATTTTTAAGATTTTTCCATAAGATAAAAACCAACAACAACATTCCAATTTTGATAAGAATGATTAGAAAACTATTAAATACATTTTAAAATAACCCTCTTGAGCTTTAATAATTTTTCCAAAACAGTTTATTTGTATTGAGTGTACTAATATTATTATGCTTTGAATATTGCCAAAGACGTAATTTTACAACAGTTAATAACCTCACTCTTTAATTTTGAATTCACTTTTACTACTGTATCTATGAGGGTTATTAGCAACTCAAACTTCAAAATGGAATGTAATAGATGAAAAACACAGATTTCTTAAGAAGGTGCTCTACTTTAATAGAAGATTTTTAAATCCTTGAAATTAAAATTTTGAATCTGCCTGTTTTATTAAGGATTTTAAATTTAAGTCAATTAAATATTTAAAAAAAATCAGATCTCAAAATACATCAGACCTTGTAGAAAAACTTTGGTTTGAATCGATTTGTAACTTTTGACCAATTAAAAAACATATTTGGAATTTAATTACAATGTTTCCAAACACAATTTTATTACTTGCATTTATTTTCGATGGTTTTCGGCAAAGTTCCTTAATATGTTATTAAAAGGAACGGAAAAGTAATTTATATTATTAATATACTACGTATTATATTATTAAAAGGGGTAATATGTTATTAGTTATTATTGTTATCATAAGTTATTATCAAATGCCTAAACTACAATGGATTTATCCCAACACAAATTTGTAATTTTTATAGAAAACCAAAAAATAAAGTGATACTACACTTAGTAACATGAGTAAAGATCATTAAATAGTACATACTTATATATATTTTTTTATATCAGTGAAAAATAGCTCATTTACATTATGAAAGAAGTTAGATACAAAGAAATTATCCATTAGAAATTAGATATTCATTTATATTTAAATAAAAGAGTTCATATTTTAAGAAGTGTTCTTTCATATTATAAAAAATCATTCAGACTTTAAAAGAGATAGAACTTCTCAAAGTAAAATGTTATATTTGACATAATAATTTTTTTAATTTTAGAACAAAACTGTAAAGTAAAGAGAATAGTTAAAATAGTAAAAGCACTTACTTCCTAAAGTATAACGTTATATTTGACAGAATGAATTTTAAATTCAGGAACAAAACTGTCTCGTAAATAGGACAGTTAAGAGAGTGAAAGTACTCTAAACAAACCTCATAATTAAACTTGACTTCAAAATTCTTCAGATTTTTAATGAGAATTCTCGAAATTCTTTGGCTAGCCTCAACTTCAACATTTTAACGCAAATATTTTTTGAACAAACAAATTACAATTGTTTGCATCATTTTAAATAAAATTATAATTTAATTAAATGTCATCATCTAACCATATTTGTACAAATGTTGTAAAAACTAAGCAGAAAAGAAAATCTTTAAAAATTTCATAACTTTTACAAAAACTCTCCTTTTGGCGGTTTAGTGGGAACGACAATTCTATTTCTATGGGGAATAACTCGGCAGCAAAACTTTTTGTAAAGGACGTGTTATAATATATCAACACATTGACTCACTCTGACTCACATTTTGAAGTATGGTATGATATGGTATGATACATATATATATTAAAGCTTGTGTGCTTGTTTAGAGAACCGCTTCATTTTGAAGTAAGCGTCGTATTGCTGCTGCACTTTTGGTTGGTATACATATATTTTCATGCTTGTGTGCTTAATCAGAGAGCCGCTTATACCACAGACTGTGTGTCCACAGACATACACACAGACAGACAGACTCTTTCTTTTTTTATTATAGAAGATAACCTGCATCAATAAAACTTCCGCAATTTTAGCAAGAAAGTTTATTTTTTTATTTTTTAACCAGAGATTCTAAGATTCAGAGGGTTTCTAAACATGTTTTTACGAATGCCTTAATTGGTGTGAACATATACATGTACTCAATATGTGCAGAGCCTAATTTCTGTTAGTGCTAACGGGGCAAGAGCCCTCACTTTAAACAAGAAACCAAATGTGCAACCCTGTAATACATGATTTTTTTTTCTTCCCAAAAAATTTATTTGTATATTTAATACTCATACATTATGGGAAAAATACTGAAAAAAAAATTAACTGCATTGGAATTTAAATAATTTCAATTTTTAAAATTTTGCCGTGTGGGAAAAAACCAACTACGAAATTCCGATATTGATAAGAATGACTAGAAAACTACTACATATATTTCAAAAGAAAACCCTCTTGAACTATAATTATTTTTTCAAAACAATTTATTTGTTATTTAGTACTAATATTATTATACTTTGAATACTTCCAAAGACGTAATTTTCACAACAGTTACTAATAACCCTCATAGATGACAGTAGTAAAAGTGTATTCAAAATTAAAGAGTTATTAACTAAAACTTCAAAAGGGAATGTAATTCTGGAAAAAAACACAGATTTGTCGAGAGGGAACTCTACTTTAACCCTTTCAGTCCCAAAAATTTACTACACTACAGAAACATCTGATATTCACAAAATAAGCTTATTTTAGGTCAAATACACGAGTTCCATAAGGAAAAAAATCCATTTAAATTTTTTATAGGGTTTTTGAAACAATGCCAAAATTCTTTAACTGTGGAAAACAACAAAATAAAAAATATATATATTACCTAAAAACACTTCGAGTTATGTATTTTAAGGTGCCTGACCATATTATTAAAAAAATTTAGTAATTATTTTAACCGAATTAGATTAAATTGTGTTTTAAATATGTGGAACTGAAGTGAACTTATAAAAAATCAGGAGAAACGCTTGTTGACTATTTTCTAAATAAAGAAAATAGTTCTGACTTCTATTGAGATTAAAGTAAAATTTTGTCTGATAGAACAAAGTGTGAAGAATCGAATGATGTGTGCTTGGATGTCATAACGGTACATAAACATTTGGAAAAAAATATTGAAAGTGATGAAATCAAATGGCATCACTGGGACTGAAAGGGTTAATAGAATAAAGTTGATTATGTTACTTGTTTCCAAACGGCAACAGTATGCATTAGAGGGTTAAAAGTTTAATACTGAAGAAATGTGTCAAATTTAGTAACCCCACAAAAAACTACCAATTGAGTACCATTAATTATTTATAATGCGCCTCTTAAATTATTTTATAGCTTGTAGTTTTTATAAATTATACTTTGGCCAGGTGAATAAAAATCATGTATGCATTTTAAATATATGACATGATGTGATGTGACAATATGATAGGTCTCTGACATCCTTTTTTGTGTGCATTAAAAAATTATGTAAGTATGCAATGCTTATGTGTTTATGATAATTGTTAAATCTTATTTATTTGTACACATTCAAAATGAAAAAAAAATCAAACTTATAGATATATTAACACATATTTTGGGTGGCCAAAAAACTTGTTTGTTCCATGCGCCTCAAACGCCATAAGTCAGGCCCTGAATGCGCGTTGGTACGGCATTACACGAGATTTTATAGTTACCCATTTCAGTCAAAGTGACAATTTGGCATCATCATTTTAGAAAAAAATTCTGATCGTCTATAACCCTTTATGATATCAAAAAGCACATCATTCGATTCTTCAAACTTTTTTCGATTAGAAAATATTTTTTATTAATCCCAATGACTTATGACTTTATGACTTTCTTGGTGGGGGGCAAGATCGCCAAGCACTGCGACTTTTAAGTCTATTGTACTAAGCCCCAGAAATGACACAAGCACAAGAGACACACAAAGAAAGAGACGACACAAACACATAGACGAATAACAACATTTATTGACAGTCACAAACATCCATGCCTGACCGGGATTCGAACCCGACCCCAGCAGCTCCAAAGGCTAGAATCCTAGTGAGTGTGCCACCGTATTAATCCCAATAGATGTCAGCCTTATTATTATATATTTTTAAATTATGATTAGAAACATGATAATGCCAAATTACATAACTTGGACTGAAAGGGTTAATCATGTACAGGGTGGTTATAAAATAACGGTCGCTATTCGGAGCGGTCTGTAGCTTTAATGAATAATCCAAATGCAACAAACTTTGAGACACTTACTAATCAAGAAGGGGGGGGGGGGGGGAGAATGGAATCATAAAAAACAAACTCGTCCCTTGACCAGGGTATAAATGGCGAGGCGTAATTGGCTGTGTTAGCCGTAATTGGCAATAAATGGCTTCGCCTTGCAGTTTAGAACCTTGGTCAAGACACAAGTTTCTTTTTTATGATTCCATTCTTTTTCGAAAAAAAAGAAACTTGTCTTTTGACCAGGGTTCTAAATTAAGAGGTGTATTTAGCTGTGTTCGCCGTAATTGGCCATAATTGACTACGCCTCGTAATTTAGAACCTTGGTCAAGAGACGAGTTTGTTTTTTATGAGTTCTCTGTATATCTGGTCTCGGTTTTCTGTATTATTCTTATTCTTTATGTTTTCTCTGTGTTTTTTATGATTCCATTCTCCCCCCCCCCCCCCCCCCCCTTCTTGATTAGTAAGTGTCTCAATTTTAGATGCATTCGGATTATTGATTCAAACTACAGACCACTCCGAATAGCGAGCGTTATTTTATAACCACCCTGTATTTTACTGAATGAATCCAATAGCCCGATATCCAGGAAAAGAGCAAATCAAAGAAAACGACGACTCCATTGAGGCTTTCACTCACGCCGCGTTAACCACCCCCGACATCAATTGACTGATTCACAATATATTCTTTCCCAATCGGTTATCAAAGCAAGGGCGGATTTCGATCCGCCGATTTCGGCGGGAAATCATCGTAGAGGTAGAGGAAACTTGATCCACAGTGTAAAAAAATCTGTTAATTTTACAGAAAAAGCAATATATTTACAGAAAAATACTGTTATTTCTTTTTAACAGGTTTTTCTGTAAAAATAAACTAGTTTAAATAAAAAAATTCTGATTTTAACAGAACTCTACAAAATGAATGCTCAAAAACGACAAAATTTTCCTTAATTTTGACGATTCCGTTACTGGCAAATGCTCCGAGTGTTCGTTTCCTCAAAGTGAGGAAATTTGAATCGTCATTTATAAGAGGATTTAAATGTCGTCTAATCTAAAGAAATATTTCGTCATTTTTGAGCATGTGAGTACAACAATGAGATTCATTTTCCTCAAAATCAAGATACAGAATCGTCAAATCACGATCGTAAAAGTGAGTATTCGCGTTTACTCAAAAGTCACGTGATAGTTTGAAGAAAAATCCTCAAAATTAACGAAATGAGGCTTGAGGATTCATGAATCGTCAAAAATGAAAGTGTTATTTCTGAGAGTGTGTGTGGTGTACAGACCGCAAACCATCAAGCAATTCAACTTTTTATGGAAACTCCGTAATATCTTATTAGATATTAGAGCATTGGACTGATGACCTAAAGGTCCGTGGTTCGAACGCGGGTTCGGTACATTATTAATCGTTCGTAGGAATGTGGTCAACGTCCCCTCTACCTGAAGTATAGGAGTAACCGGACGATTTAAAGTTTCATATTTTCTTTGCAATTTGTCTGTATACAAAACATATTATTCGTATAAAATAAACCGATTATCTCGGTCAATTTTACAGTATTTTTCTGGCACTCCAACTGACATTTGTTTTTTAAAAACAATATAGTTTTTTTTTACAGTCTGTCAGACTTATAGTTATTAGTTCGTGCTGTGAAGGTGGGTAATGGACAGAGAGATGGACTCAACGATTGTAATACCTACAATTTTATACGTTATAAACGTATTGGGAAAGTTTAAAGTACCTTTCAAAATTAAATTCGTATCAAATCTGATACGATTATTTTTTTTTTTAAAAAAACTTTTAGATGAATGTGAAATTATTAATTAGGTTAACTTGAAATTTAGTTAGTGTTAATTGTTATGGTGCTTCCATCGAGTTCATGTTATAAGCATTCTTACATTTCTTTCTCTTTTTTTTAAACTTTTTTTTACATTACTAAAAACATCCAAAAATCACCTATGAAAGGGTACAATAAAAGCAATTTGATGACTGACATTAATGTTATTTGAGGTGAGAAACTAATTCGAGATCACAATGGGCATTCGGTAAATGTTCGATAAAAGCAATCTCCGTTTATCTTTTTAATTGAATCCATGTTATTTGAATATCAAGGGAAGTTCATTAGGTTGAAGAGGGTATTAACATTCAATACCTAATCAAAATAGATCGTTGTGTTAATCGGAACAAAAAATGCATTAATTAATTAGTTACAAATGATGATTGAAAAGAATAGAACTTTATATAATTACTTTTAACGAGCTAATTATTACTTAGAAGGAGTTTTTACATCGAATCCCTGTTTGAAATTATCGTAAATTTAACCTATTCAAGGAGTGTTACAGTCGGTTCGTTTCAGGTGAAATATTTCCTGCCAGCTTTCATTGCTGGATTTCCTTTAATCGATTTTCAATTTGTTATTTGTAGCAGAGACTGAAATCTCTGGATAGAATTATATTTAGTACTAGCTTCTTTAAAAACAAGTACAGCTGGGGAAAAAAAAAACGAATCACCCCTCGTTTCTCGGCAGCTATTGATCAAGGAATTTTGTGAAAGGTATCAATTTTCAGGAAATAGCGTGAGGAATTGAGAGCTGGCAAAAAAATCGTAATAGGGGTCGTCTACATATTAAAATGAGTACCAACTTTGAAAATTCCAATAGCAACACCCAATTTTTTTTACATAAAAATGTTCAGCACCTTTAAAATACCCCATGTATAAAAAAGAATTATTTATTTTGCATTATTTGCTGAGATATAAGTATTCAAATTTGAACGCCCATAATGTTAAAAAAGTTTCACAAACTTTTATTCATATCCCTACAAATAAAATTAATTAAACAAAGATTTTTCTTTCATTATATACTTCTTAATTTTCCAAAAACAAATCACACATGATTTTTCATCAATTTTTAATTTTTTAATTTTTTTTATTTAAATTTAAATAAGAAAAAATAAAACATGAATAGCAACCCCAATTTTTTTTTACATAAATCGATAAAGTAGATCAAGTAGAACCAAAATCCCGAATTTTTTAATTCAATAACAATTATTTGCCGAGTTATTGTAAAAAAACTGAAAAAGAGGAATTTTAGGGACCGTGTAAAAAATTACTCGGCAAACTTGCTCCTAAATTGCATTATCGTTTTCTGATTAAAAAGTGTTTGTTGGTAAATGTTTAATCAAGTTATCGATTTCTGTCAAATGTCTAAAAATCTTTACTTATTTCAAGTGCATACAATCTATTTTGTTTGTATAATTAAATTAGATCGATTACTATATTTTAAAATGTATGTTATTTCCAATACAATTTTAAAAAGTGTGTTTAATATTAAAAATTAAATACCCTAGAATATTAATGGAATTCGGTTTTAAATACATATGATTGTTACCACATTAATTATTTAAAATGATTTGTGCCTACTGCGTTGGTTAAAAATCATTACCAAATCATTCTGAGTAATTTTATTTTGCTTTCCTTAAATATCGTGTTAAGGTCGTAACCCTCAATTAGCAATACGTGGTTTACCGATAAAAAACTAAACACCTCGGCGCAACAGCCCATTAGTGGACCAGGGCCTGCCGTGCCCATTTCAGCTTTCGTGATGCAAGAGCTCTGGGGTGCAAGGCATATGTCCCGGTAATATGGAAAGCCTCACGCGGAACCCCCAGCGTTTAGTTCCCCAAGCTTGTTGGCCTCCAATTTATCGACCCACTTAAGGGATGGGATGACAGGATGGGGTCAACCCCGCCCAATCCGGGATTCGATCCCCGGACCTGTGGCGTGGCAATGCGAACTAAGCACTACCACTAAGCCACTGGGCCGATATAACCGATAGAGTGCGACGAATTTTAAACAAACTTTTTGCAACAATGTGAATGAAACAAAAATTTGCATAAAAAGTTTAAAACAAAATGTGTAATAATCTTGTTTTTCAATCTGATTGTAACTAATGGCATTTGAAAGTCTGTTCGTTATAAATAACCGTATATGCGACTTAATTTAAAATTAAAACTTTTCTTCTTCTAGCCATTATTTTATTTCTGAATTTCAAAATCCAAAATTAAAAAAAAAAAAACATTCAAAAAATCCCAATATTACTGAAGAAAGTTAAATTCTAGCATCCGTTGGCGAGATTATGCTAACCCTTTTTTAGCTTGTCGTTTTGAAAAGACACAACCAAAATATTACTTTTTTTCACTTAGGAGATTTGCCCCTAAGCGAGTTCAAAATTTAGGCTTTAATATCTCAGCAAATAATGCAAAATAAATAATTCTTTTTCATACATGGGGTATTTTGAAGGTGCTGAACATTTTTATGTAAAAAAAATTGGGTGTTGCCATTGGAATTTTCAAAGTTGGTACTCATTTTAATATGTAGACGACCCCTATTACAATTTTTGTTGCCAGTTCCCAATTCCTCACGCTTTTTCCTGAAAATTGCCACCTTACACAAAATTCCTTGATCAATAGCAGCCGAGAAACGAGGGGTGATTCGTTTTTTTTTTCCCCAGCTGTACAATTATATTCAGGCCCTTGTAGGAGTTAGAGGGCTTTCCCGTGGGCACTGTTAAAATTGCCAGAATAGCTATGATGTAATGGCCAGTATTTACCCCCCTACACGCGAAAATGCCCAAGATTTGATGAACATTTCACCCCATATTCAACCATTCCACAGGGCTGGGGAGCCCAGTAAAGGCGTTCGCCTTGCATGCGATAGGTCCCATATTCGGGTCCGGTACAAATTAATTGCTGATCGATATACGGCCCATTCAGCCACACATGTCCCTTGTCCCAAATAATACCCCGCATTGTTTGAGTGCACGTTAAATACTTTTTCGAAGTCCCGATTCTGCTTAAAGGACTTCATCCTTTATATGTAGATATCGAAGAAATATTGAATGAAAAACAAACCCATTGTTTTATTGGTCGAAATATAGGTCTGTTTCACATATGATACGAAGTGCAGTTAAGGAAGTTGTATACAGTCTCTGGGACAGCATAAAAAAGAGAACATGACTTCTCGGTGTGTATGTACAATTACCATCTGCAAAATATCAAACATGCCGTGACGTAATTTCACTTTACTTGTTCAACCAATATAAGAACATCGATTAGTAAACCATCAATTTTCCAATCAGATGATTGAAGTAGTAGAGAGAACAAACTAATAGGGTCCAGCCTATCAGGTAAAGACATAAATCAATGGGAATCCAAAAACTTAACGCTATTTCAAATACATTTTCTGCTTAATTTTTTACAGGCATGGACCAGTGTGTGTGTAGAGGCATGAACAAAAAGAACATTTAATGGACTTTTAACAAGCACTGGACCTTACATTGATTTTAAATTCACTATCTCACACTTAAACAGAGGCTGGGGAGCCCAGTCGGTTCAGACCTCGCCTAGCAGGTGGAAGGTTCCACGTTAGGGTCCGGGCATCGCCAGATAACTACCGACCTATAAAACGGCCCGTGCAGCAGCCAAAATGTCCGACTAATAATATCCCGTTGGAAGGAAGTGCACGTTTTCGACTTTTGTCTCCTTATGGTTCTTCAACTAGCAAATTTAATGTGGCTATTTTTGTTCGGAATATTTTAAAAATGCTGGTTTTTATTTTGTTTGAATCTCGCAAAATTACAATGTATAGCAGAACAACATCTACCAATAATTATCCAATCATTCAATGATCAATTCAATCAAAATGACCTAGCTTGTATATATAGCTAACAGAACCAATCACTCTTCTTACAAATTCATCAAAAGCTCACATTTAATTGAAGTTGATCTAGCCTCAAATGTTGATGTTTCAGTAAGACGAATTCTAATGCAGTTGCGTTATAATCAAACGCGCTTATATTTTAAAAGATTAATTTACGAAATATTTCCTGATACTGTATGTAAAATTTGCAATGCATCCAAAAATGAAACCTTGGAACATATAATTTTAACTTGCCTATTTATGAATCCTTCAGAAGTAATAACTTCATACATTCTAACGATTTATCAGTCAAACAAAAAATATTATATTTATAATTACTTAATATCGGTGTTTTAAAATTTAAACATAATATATTCAGCATCGATTAAAATTGCTACTTAGTTTACTTTCGTATGTTTCCTTTTATAAATTTAGGTGTTTGTATATTTTTTGTTGTTTTGTAATGTATCCTTGTTATGTATACTTCGAGAACCATTGTAAACGGGTCAAAGCCCAATACAATAAAATTTATTATCTATCTATCTAAAAAAAATAGATAAATTGAAGTAATACTATACTAGTCTAATTTTCAAAGGAGGTTTAAAACAGTTGTAAAGTGACCATACCGATGCCTCAACAAATACTCGACACAATATGGAATTTTTGAGGCAGAAACAATAACACATAATTTTAATAAAAATATTTTTATTTTCAAATATATCGCAAACAAGCTTTCAATAAATCTATTCAAAAGTATGAAAACAGCTTTCGACATTTATAACGCACCACAATAGTTTTTATGGAAAAATTACACAAACTATCAAACTTCATGAGACAGAAAACTATTTTTTAAATAAATTATTGTACTAGTATTTTTACACGAACGTAAAACATAAATTCATTAGTACAAAACAACTAGCAAAATTAATCAGTATAGATATTCACATATAAAAGTGCAATTGAATCGGTAAGTGCGAAACCATTTTTGTCACAAAAGTGCGAAAAGTCGTTTTCGATGAAAATAGATTATTTATTATTATTGCTAATAAATTTATTTAGGCTCTCTATTTTTATCGAAAACGACTTTTCGCAAAAGCGAACTTTCAGAACACAAACTAGTGCATACTTCGTAAAAATACATAAAAACAAATAAACAGGTAATCGATCAACGGCGCCTTAGCGAAACTGGAAGTGAAGAAAATAGTAGCTGGACAAAAATTGGTTGTAAGTGTTTTGAAATCCGAAAAAAATATTTAAAAAAAAAATGGTAATTCCATGGACCAGAACTTTTGCACCCATTGCTAGAGGCATGACCAGTCTTGTCCACGACCGACTCAACTACTAGGGCTAAAGAAGCTCTCTCAAGCACGCTCGATGACGGAAAGTTAGACGTCCTAGTTCCGAGTGACGTTGTTCCGAAGATGAAGAGAATTTGTATCGAAACCTTTAAGGAACCACTCGCACTGCTGATCACATTTTTAGGGTTCCAACTGCGTTCGAACTTGTTACTCCAGCTCCGGCACTCGGAACAGTGACGTCAAAATTTCCGTCTACGATCATGTTTGGGATAGCTTCAACGACGTTGTTATATATGTTGGCCGCGTCTTGTCACAAGGGCATGAAATAGTTTCAGCACTCTACTATTCAATAACGCCATGTATATAGGACTGAGTTCCAAATAAGTCAAAATGAATATAAATTGTTTTAAAATAAATGGCCAGTTAACAGACATTAAATGAATGGTGAGCTTTTCCCCAAGTTTTCAACTGTCTGTGTCTGCAAAAAAAAAAAAAAAAAAAAAAAAAAAAAAAAAAAAAAAAAAAACGATGCCAAAAAAGCATAAGTCCTAAAAAAAAATTTTAATTTTCCTGAGCCAAATTTATGCCGAAAGTTTCCATGACAGCAACATACATGCATGACATGACAGAAGAGGAAAAGAGTTCTTAAATTTGGAGGAGTATGACGTTTATTATCTCTCTCCTGAAAAATGTGGTTTCTGTCTTCACCGATTCAATTAAAATGGTAATATCATCATCTTTAGAAAATGTAAATGTTTTACAAAAACAAGATTTTGTCTAAAGTATAAAGTGCAGTCTTGTCAATTTGATCATAATCAGAACGGACTTTCATGACTTTACAGTAATTGACATTAAACACACTGTTTGGTCATCTAAATTATGCGATATGACGGTGATTCGAACAAATAAATTGTAATAAAAAATACTTGTGTTGATAATAGAGTAGAAAACTGTTGCTGCAGTTTAATTTACACTAGTAGCTTAAGGGCGAATGAGTCTGATCAACCACGGGTCTCCAAATCCAAGGGCCTCTGTGTTAATTCAACGGGAAAAAAATATTTTCTAAGCCCCATTTCTTCGGCTGTGTGTAGTAAACATTTGTACAAACAGTTTTTTTAATGATAAACGTAGCTGACTTACAGGTCCCTATAATCCCGCTTTTTGAATTTAATTTTCATTAATTTTCAATAAATAATTTTACAACAAAATATTCGTACCAATTTCAAAAAGTGGGATTATACAGACCTGTAAGTCAGCTACATTTATCATACAAAAAAAAAACGTTTATTAAATTATTCAATACAGCCAGAGGAATGTGGCTTAGAAAATCGTCACTTAAGTTCCCACATGTGCTATCACATTTTGCACAACGGATCATATTTACTGTACGGTAACCCTTGGCGAACTTTCGTCAAAAGTCCGTAATCCGGCGATTTTTGACGTCACTCTCTTTATACTGAGCAAATAAATAAAGGTCAGATAGGGTTGCCGGAAAACGTTATCGTTACGAAGTCGAAGAATACGAATCATCAGTCGAAGTCAGATAGGTTGACACAAAAAAAATATTTATAAAAAATCGCGCCAAGGGTTACCGTACAGTAAATCTGATCCGTTGTGTAAAGTGAGATATCACATGTAGGATCTTAAGTGACGGAAAATATTTTTTCCCATTGGATTAACACAGCTGTGGTTTGGAGACCCGCGGTCAATCAGACTCATTTGCCCTCAAATCGGCAAAACGTCCTAAGCAATACATTTGGGATGAATCTTGCATTGAAGAGATGAATCTGAGGAAATAAGTGACTGCTCTGCATCACGACGTTTCCAGAGAGCTAATCAGTCAGACTTCTTTGAAAAATCACATGCTGAAAAAAGACACAAAAAAATTAGTAGTTCCAATATTATTAAAAATAAATACTTGATTATAATATTTGAAAAACATAAAGATAATGACAAGACAGAATAAATGCCCATACGCAGGAAAAATATCATATAATACCAGGGATTGAAAAATTACTTTTGAAACCATCCACTTCAAAACTCTGTTCCAGTTACTGAAGTAAAAAAAGTAGGGTAACGAGCACAGTGATTGGCACCCTCACGGTAATTGTCCCCCTCATTCATTATTGAAAATATACAGATGTTAAAGCCCAAAATACGTGTGAGAAAAGTTTTTAAAATTCCTGCCATTTACGTTTGTCATATTGGTAACAGTGCACCAACAATCGGAAAAGCAATATGGCCGCTAAAGAAATATGTCTCAACGTCAACAGGTGCCAATCACTGTCTTATTATGGGGGCCAAGCACTGTTCTTGTTACCCTTACTAGAGATAATCGGAAATAGTTAAGAACTAAAATTGAGAGTAGTTGTTAAAATTTAAATTTAAGCCGAACACCGAACTATGCCGATATTCGTTGCCGATTAAAAGTAACTAATTTACAGTTAATTTTTTAAAAAAATACTAAGATATTACACAGCGTTACATGAAAAGTATAACAGTTACAATTAACACGTTACTTCAATCCCAGATAGAATAGGAGCATTTTTATGCTTTTAGTAATAGTGGTACTTCATATGCTAATGATAATGGCACAACATAATACATAACACAGAATTGACGTAAAAACAGAAAAAGTAATCATATAGTTCATGTAAAAGGTAGGAGCAATATGATGCATAGGGTGGTATGGAGAACATGTGAAAATATAGGTGGAGAACCACAACAAGTTAAGGGGTCATAGGAGTCTTAAAAATGTGCAAAGAAGGTACTACAAAGCATAGTTTGATCTTTCATGTAATTTTTTAACTACTCGATATGTAAGTACAATTTTTTATATGTAATTCTACAAGATTTATTTATTATAAAACAACTTTTAAAATTTATGAATAGCCAAAACTAAAATAAATGATATTAAACACAAAGCTATTTGAACACATTGGGATTAGGCTTGCGCGGCAAATTTTGAGGTCAAAATTGAAAAATGACCAAGAAAATGACTTTATATTGCACAAATATGTACAGACAAAGACTTATACCTAAATTCTCAGCTCAATTTTAATTATAAATTATTTTTTAAAAAAATTAAAATCAAAATTTTATAAATTTTTTTACAAAAAAGTTCTTAAAATAATTTCTAATTAAAATAGAGCTGAGAATTTAGGTATAAGTCTTGGTCTGTACATATTTGTACAATATAAAGTCATTTTCTTGGTCATTTTTTCAATTTTGACCTCAAAATTTGCCGCGCAAGCCTAATCCCAATGTGTTCAAATAGCTTTGTGTTTCATATCCTTTATTTTAGTTTTGGCTAAAGTTTCATAAATTTTAAATTTTGTTTTATATAAATAAATCTTGTAGAATTACATATAAAAAATTTTACTTATATATTGAGTAGTTAAAAAATTACATGAAAGATTAAACTATGCTTTGTAGTACCTTCTTTGCACATTTTTAAGACTCCTATGACCCCTTAATCCTAATTATCTTCGAATTATCCAAGTGTTGTTGCTTTTTCTTTACTTTTCATTACACTTTCTTTTTATTCTTCAGCTTATTTCTTGAACTCTAAAATTTGTTTCCTAAAGAAATAAGAAAACACTGGAACTGTATAAAGAAACATTCTATACAACATTATCTTCGCACAATTTCCATAGTACACTACTTTTTCAAATTGACGATATAAACTTAAAAACACACTCAAATAAAACAACAACAAAAAGGAATCAAATATTCAACAATTTTTACTACAAATAGTTAAAAATAAAAATTATAATATTTCTATAATAAAAATTTCATAACCGATAAATACAAATCGCTTATTCCGACATTTTTTTTTACATTCAATATTATTTGTGCAATAAAAGAATGATTTAGGTACAGAACTCGCATTCTCCGAAGTATAGCTAAAATATAATGTCCGGTCGAATCATGGACCAATTTTGCGGATCGTGAATAAATTGGACAAGACGCCAATGAACAGACGTACCCTGTATCTTAGCCATACTTCAGACGAAAATAATTTTTACAACTACCCCCTAAAATAAGTAACTACCGACCAAGTAATTCAAAAGCTAAACACTCAACCATATTTTTTACATATAATCCGCTATATTTTTAAAGAGCAGTTTAACATTCATCCCATAAAATAAACCATTGGAGAGCAACTAAGACATCCCAGTATTTATTTATTTTTTTTTTTTTTTTTTTTTTTTTTTGTACACCTTCTGAAAGTCGAAAGAGGACCCATTGCTGTTTTGAATCACTCATTCTTTTATCAATTTCTGATCTGTTATAACTCATTGACGACGTTTGGAAAGAAAATTGGTCACGCGATAATGAAATTTCTGTAGTTTATCTAAGTAAACAACATATGGGACAAATGTAGACCTTTGTTACGAATAATGGAAATATTAAGTTACAAGAAAAACGCATTTTAAAATTTTTTATAAGAAAATGAAAGTGGTAGTGGTGTTCACAAAGTCGTCGTTAATGGGTTAATTTGGGGGGGGGGGGGGGGGGGGTCGGAGAAAAAAAATAGGGTTGGTTAAAGACCTAATCGTAGATGCTGTCACCTTTAAAAAGTAAAATTATTTTGATAAAGGTTTGTAAAATTGATAATGGAGAATGTAAAAAAATATCTTCAAAATATAATAAGAGAAGAAAAAACAACTATTTACATATTTTAAAAAAATATCTGAGCTGTAGTAAAATGTCAGTTTAGCTTATAAATTTTTAAAATATCCTTTTACCTAAAAATAAAGTTTATTTGGGGTTTTGCTTTGTGGAATAATTGGCACAAACCATAAAAACCCTAAATTAATAAAAAAAAATTGGATTTTCTTTTTTCTATTCGGCACATATTGTCATTATGATTCTTTTTATTGAAACGAAGACATACACACGCGTTCCAAATAATGTCCATAAATCTATTCAACTGAACTTATACACACAATGATCTCTTAATTTCCCAACGCATTTTCTTCCAAATGTGCGTAAACGCACAATTTCAATAACTATATTTTTTTTTATAAGTTTATCCAAATAAACAAAATATAAAACAAAAAGAGAATTTAATACAGAAAAACTTAGGGGAGGACGAAATCAGCAACACGAAAAACGAATTTTAAAAATTTTAAACTTATTTTTTATTCGGTAATGAAGGTACAATTGTATCATTGCAGGAATCATGGAAATTTTCTGGCCAACAATATCAAACATCGAGCTTTACAATAAGTTCAAACAAGAACCATTAATATTAAAAAAAAAAAAAAAAGGTGGAAATGAATTGGTCAAGTGCTACGAATGCCGACAAATCAAATTCCAGCAGTAGCACTGACATGGGCCCCCGATGGTAAAAGAGAAAGAGGACGGCCCAAACTTACATTTAGAATGGTGGAAGACGAAAGGGACCAGGCTGGATGGGCGAGCTGGTCAGAAGCAAGAGTTGCTGCATAAAATCGCAGGAGTTGACTGAAAAAGCTTAAGGCCTTATGTGCCACAGGGCACGAAGAGGACTAAGTAAGTAATGAAGGTGTTAAAGGCATTTATAAATGGAGCGTTAATGGGTTAATCCCGAGAGTAAGCGCGGTCTATTGACAAGGGTTGAAAATATGATTAATTATGAATGGGTATTCTATTCCAATCGTTAAGAAATTTAAGATTTAATTTTATCAACCCTATCTTAGGAAAGTTGCATTAAAAAAAATCGAACCTTTAAAAATTTAACTGTTTAAAAAGTTGTATTTATCTTTACAATAAAATTCGAACAATGTTTTGAGGTTTGTATATTGTATTAGTCTTGATTTACAAATAGCAGGTCACATAATTAATGTTAGAACCTCAAGTAACTTTGGATTCTGCACAATTCTTTAATGTTTAGCACACACCACACAAGGCTGCATACTATCCTTTATTCACTTACCTGTATGAACACTTTAAAATAATTCCGCGAACTGCCAACGATCGTTTTGCATATTCGAGTGAAAAACTTTTAGAAAACTACTTTTTCTCTTTAAAAATACACTACCGTATTTCTATACATATCCATTAGAGAAGTTGAATGGTTTACTGATCTTTTCCTCTCTCTCTAAATAAGGCTGGAAGACCAAGATTTTTTCTTAATCGTTATATTCCCCAGGACCGAGAGCCTTTTTTTTGCGGCACCATCTAGGCAGCTCTGCTACCACTTTTTATGCCTCGGATTACATTGAATCTGAGCTCTCTGTATATGTAACAATATGAAGATGTTTAATTTTGCTGGGAGAGCCCAAGCTTAAAAGGTACTCAAGAGATCTTTAACATGCCACAATAATCATAAGATATGAGTGCCGATAATTTTCCCATCCTGAATATCTGCTGACCCAGCCGGAGGCGAGTAGATAGCTTTCAAGGTTAAAATGATAAATTCTGCCCAATAATGTTATATCATTGTTACGGCCAGTCTTATAAATATCATATTTCAGCCAATGAAACTTGCATTGCTTGATTTATAATTGATCTCATAACTTGTTCTATTAAAAAGTCCGAAATGATATGCTTTCAAGGGTGATTACTTCTTTATCCGATGCATTTTTGTCTTTTTATAGTTTATTTATATCATTTGGTGGTGGGTCAAATTATAATTTAATGCGATTTGCCTAATTCAGCCACGTAATGCAGATAACTGGTCCTACAATTCTGGTGCTGCCATCTTTAGGACAATTTAACAAGAACACTCTAGGTCGAAACCAGGGTTCGAAATGCACGGTCACTAGTCGCGAAAAGCAATCAGATTTTTCGATAACAAAATAAATTTAGTCGCAGTTATCACGTTAGTTTTTCGAAAAATCGTCAATGCTAATTTCTTTATATCGGTGTTTCCAAAAATTTTACCAAAAATAGCAATTTTAAAATCCATAATTTTCACAGATCTGAAATTTTCTAAACCATTGCTGTGATCATATAATCACAAAATTTCGGCAGTTCTAAAATCGCCCGTTTCGATCTACTAATAGCTAAACTTCGGGCGAATTTCGTAAAAGAACCAAATTTTAAAATCGTCCAGTTGAGCTCTTCAAAAATGGGGGAGAAATTTTTTCAAAAAGTGTTTTTGTAATTAAAAAATACTCTGAGGCAATGAGAATTTGCTGCTAGTTTTTTTAGGTTAGTCACCCAGATTGCTCCTAAATTTCTTTATTTCAAACACTGTTAAAAACGTACGGGGAAGTAGTTGCACTACAAACATTTCGTGACTAAGAATTCTATACTATTTCCGAACGGTCTGTTACGCCTATTATCGTATTAATCTCGATTCGGTTTAGTTTGAATTATCGTCGCACTAGAGCTACACGAGGGTTATTGGCGACGGGCGTCGTATTTTAGAACCACAGTAAGATGAAGAGCCAACACCTGAATAGGCACACAACGCAACCGTTAAAATCTCGATTCGGAGTATGCAGTATAAAAAAAAACATTCAATAGATATTTTGTTTAAAGTCTAATGAAGAACACTTTTTACGAAAAATAAATTTGATAACGGTTCCGAATTCTTTTCAATAGAGAAAGAATAGTGACACGTAACTTTAAAACAAGACGTTTAGGTGTTAAGCACACGTTAAATTGGGGCGCATATGCGATATCGGGTCACTTCCTACTTTATAATCCTAAATGGCACCAAAATAACAAAATGTCTAAAGCTGAAAGTATCTGACTAAATTATTCATTACTAATCACACGTGCTAGCATAGCCTGACTACTTACAATACAGATACTTTTAGTAAAAAAGGTATCATTATATAATAAAATGCAAACTATCACTTTGTCTCCGGTTAAAAATATTTTGTTCGATTTCAAAAAATGCAAAATGACGATAAAATATTTCCCTAACCATATTAGTAGTAATTAAAGGGATTATCATGACTTGAAATATTATTAAAAAATAAAAAAATAAATTACTGTAATCGGGTCAGGTATAATATTAACCACCACAATTATAGAAAAGTATCCAAATTTGTATTGCTAAAATGAACACTGTCTTATGTAAGGAACTTTCTAGCTTCAACTTTTTCTACTATTTTTTAAAATAACTTTTGTTTGTTGATTTTGACAGCATTATGGAAGAAATTGTTTTTCAGAGGGTTTTTTTTTATTTTGCTATTGCCTGCACTTTAAATAACGTACTTCTTAGTCTAATATATAATAAAATTATTTCAAGCGACAGCCAATGAAATATCAAAATGGGGAAAAAATCCAAATGGAAGAGTTTCGAGTTTGAGTGTACCATACTATTAACGACATTTTCATTCAAAATAATGACTACACTCGCTAACCTAAGTTGGGTAAATAGAAATATGCTATAGAGAAGAGCCTTCCGCGGATGTAAAGAGTTCCATAAATTATTTTGTGAATCCATCCAGAAAACATGTTTAAAGTATTTATTCCGTTTTAGGTCTAGCATATTTGAATGTTATTTGAGAAAATTCAGCAATTTTATCAGAATGAAAAGTGTATTTTGGTTAAATTGTATTTAGATCATTTTGTGTGTAAATATTACCTTACAAGAGTTTTTAACCAATGGACCAACCGCGCTTTTCCCCCTGCCTTTTTTTACCCAAGTTAGGTTGGCACGGAGTGTACCTTTCAAAAAATTCACTTTGAAAAATGTATGGGAGGAACCTTAAATGGCAGCTCTAAGATGACAGACAAGCAAAATTGGGATACCTTAAATTCTACTTCTTACTTGTAAGAATCATTCCTTAAAAAAAAAAAAAAAACTAGGCCATCCAAGATTTTCTTCATAAAAGATCCAACACTTAATATATGCTGATCATTTTAAAAGGTCTACGTCTTCAGAAACATTTAGTTATTTTTAAAACAGAAATATATACGTATTTGATTTTAAAATCCCAAAAAACTTTCTAAATTTAGAAGTTTTATAATATACAGTGGTGGCCAAAAGTGTGGACACTTTTTTAAAGTTTCACGTTTCTTTGTGTGCTTGTAAAATATATTAATTTTCACTTAAATACAAACATTTATACATTAAATTGAAGGTAATTTAATGCAGAATTTAGTAATACAAATTGCCAAAAGTGAAAAATAATATATTCTACAAGCACACAATGTTGAAAAACATGAAAGTTTCAAAAAATGTCCACACTTTTGGCCACCACTGTAGTTTTATATAAGTTTTGTGAAAACTTTAAATTCAGAGTGAGAACAAGATTAAAAGGAACAGAAATATGAAGACTTTTAAAACAATTTTTAAAACTTACTTTTGCAAATACTTCTTTTTGATTTGCAATGTAAAGTTGTTTCCAAAACGATCATATTACTTGTGACTTTTTATTCATAGGTTCAAAAGATTTCAATGTAATTATAATAAAAGTTAAAGTTTTCGGTTAATATTTCGAATAAATTTATCAGCAAATTACATTTTGTATTAATAAAACATAAAAAAAAATTGCGAATCAAAATGAAAAACTATAAAAATTGATAATCTTTTTGCACATTTTTTTTAAATAATTATTTCCTGGTCTTCCTAGTCTGATAGCTCAAGAGAAAAGATTAAGTGAAATAATACTAGTTTTGCATAAGGTAATTTTAGAAAAATGTCATTTTTACATTGGTTACAAACCAAACTTACAGAACTGGCAACTTCACAAAAAATTAGATGTAATCAGTGTCCTTTAATTAAATAAACAAATAAATTATTATGCCATAAATACTTTTTTTGTTATGTTAATCAAAAATACTAACCCATAAAGTATTAAATAAAAATAAAGGATAAAAATTAAACTTGCATGACTACAGTGACCGAAAAATATTTTTAAAAATATAAATTTTGTGAAAAATATAAACTTGAACTTTAAAAATAATATTTTTTTAAATATATATATAATCAGAATCATTTTTACAGAAATCAAAATCGTTTCCAAAGCTCGACAACAACAAAACAGAAATGTTTTGGAATAATGAAAAAAAAATTTAAAAAATTTAGAAATGGATATATTTTAATAATTTCAGTGTTGGAATTTGACAATTATAATAGAAATGATGCCAATTTTTTAAATAATTATTATCCGAGTTTCACATAAAAAAAAGAAACAGATGTATGGCAAGTCCAATACCTTTTAACGAAAAATATTGAAGAAATATTTGCTAAATAGACATGAATGCAGAAAAATGTATGAATGAGAAGTTTGATGATTATGGAAAAGAACTTCAGTTGAAAATTCTAATAGAAAAGAGAACTTTATAAAAACATTACATCAGTTTATACTTGCAATGTCCTTCTTAAAAAAAGTGAATTAAAATAAAATATGTTTAAAAAAAACTACATCTCAATAAACCGCTGAATTTAACTTAAGATCCATAAAAACAAAACACATTTTACAAATACCAAGTTGCTTTTAAATGCTATCGAACATTTACAATTTTTGTAGCATAAATTTAAGATACATTTGTGTAGTACATAAAATTGTAAGAAACATCAAAGTACTACTTTATACAATGCAATACCATGAATACATTTTTTTACAAGAAATGCAAATAATGAGATATGATACAGGTCAAATTAATGCACATAATTCTGTACCAACTATTGTACGAAATCAGCAATACAAATTGGTGTTTTTTAAACTACTGGTTATAAATTAATTATAATTGAAAAATGTTACAATTAATAGTTAAATCAGAAGAGTTTCACATTTAAAACACTTGCAGAATTATTTTAAAAAAAATTGGTACATAACATAATACATAAAAAAAAAATACGGTAAGTAATCTTTTTCTCAAAAGATAGCTTTTTAAGTTTATGAATGTAAAAACAAAAAAAAAAACCTTTGGCAAGGGAAATTTATATTCATTTTTTAGTATATACCTATTTTACTCACACATTTATAATAAAAAATAGAACAACATATTTAATAAAAAAATATAAGTACATTTAATCAAGAACACCATATAACGAAAATTCTTTTAGGTGCTATTATTCAAAACATTACTTAATTTTAGTAGTAGAAATTTTATATTATTACATTCCATAAAGTTGCTTAGTAATTTAAAAATTACACAAAACTAAATAAGAATTATATCATACAAACATTACTTTTATTTTTTAAATCTTCAAATTGAAATGAAAGTGTAAGAATAGAAAAAATTCTAATAAAAGATATTTTCACTACTAATTTCTTATATATCGAAGTATATATTAACCCTCAGATGTAGAACTTTAAAAAAATTATAAATAGAATAATTTTTATGAAATTTTAAAGCATAGAGGAGCCCTTTACAACTATCTACTACAGAAACATATATTTTTCAAATTTTAAGAAATTAAATTTTCAGCAAACAATTTTAATTTAAATCTTTTTACAGAGAAAAAAATTTACACCTCAGCCATTTTGCTTATGCTTCAGAGGGTAAATAGAAAAGCTTCGAAATCTGGCAGCATATTTTATCTCAAGCAAATCAACCATTTTGATAGGGGGAAAACACTGAGTTAACACCTACAATTCTTTGTAGATATTTTTTAAAGAAAAATCATGAAAGTAATACAAAAGGACAACAATATTTTACCCCAATAAACACTTCATTAAATGAATATGAATATAATATATAATGGAAATATTATAATGGTTAAAGTTGTAAATTTGGAATACTAACAAAAAAAATATTTGATGATTGTTAATAATAACAAATTCTTAACTTTAACAGATACGTACAATAATAGTAAATAACTGTGAACAGGGACTACGGAAAAGTTTAAGTGGTTTTATATGCATTACAAACGGCAACATCAAATAAAAAAGATTTTTGTTATGCATTTAGAACTCAATTATTAAAACTTACAAAGTGTAGCACAAACGTTAAATATATAGAAAAACACAAAGGTGCTAAATGAAACATTTCAACAAAAATATTAGGCATAAACCTGAAACATACTAGAAAAAAGACTTATCTTACTCAGAAAAATTATCAGCCTTTTGTTATTCTGGACATTAAACTAGAATTATATTGTTTAACGTTTCAAGACATGAACACGAAAAATATTTGAGAAATTTTACTACAAGACCGAAAACAAATTTGCCAGATACTTTAAGGATATTAAAACTTTATGGTAACATATTTAATCATATTTAAATGCAAATTCTAATAGAATATACTTTTAGAAGTCATACCTTTAGTTATTTGACTTGCAGAACTAATTTAAGTCTTTTACACAACACAGTATTTTGAATAATGTTTTAAAGTATAGGATATTTTAAATAATAAAATAACTAAACTTGTTTTCATAAGAAAGTGAATACACATTTTACAACTTTTATTAAGTTACAGCACATTTTTTAAAAATTATAATGCAGTATAATATAATTTGATAATAGAAAATTTAAAATTGTTTTTAAATTCTAAAGTGGCATAAACTATTATCTAAATTATTTATGAAACTCATTTTCTTTTAAGTAAACTTTTTAGGAAAATAGAATCTTGGAAAGGTTACAAAAGAAAATGCAAAATTTTAAAATCACACTCCAAACTATTATCACACTATTTCCTTGGTTACTATTAATCAAACATTACTTTTTACATTATAGACTGCAGCTGTAAAGTCATCTACAAATCATTATGCATACATCCATACCATGATTCTTAAATTTTTTTAAAAAAAAAGATATTTTCAATTGAAAAAGAAAAATGCCATTTTTTAGAAAAATGAATATCAGAGTAAAATTAACCATAATTTTAAAATAACCATAAATATGTATTTTTAGTTGAAATCAGCTCTTGAAAATTTATTAAATATGAAATTTCAAATCTTTCAATTTAAGCCAGGTAACCATAACATGTTTGTTAATAAAAAATAATAATAATAGGTATCCTACCTGGTATCTCCAAAATATAAATAAAGTAGTTGTTCAGATTTCAATTCAATAATAGAAAGGGGAGGTTAACTTGACTTGAAATTTTTAGAAACTTAATATTAAGTTTTGCTGTAGATTTTTAAGAATCTAATAATTACATCCATATAACAAAATAAAAAACAGGGATAGTTTAAAACCAGAAGAAGAAAAAATTGAAGTGTTTTCAATTCAAAATTCCCTGACTTTTCCTGGAATTCCAGAAAAGTAGACATTAGACATCCTGCATTATTAAAACTTAACTGGCTTAATGTATACATTACTGGTTATTATATACAGAAAACGTTTTCCACATGAATCCAAGACAGCACATTAAAAAATAAAGAAAAAAAAGTTTTTTAATACCTCCCCGTAATTCTGACAGGTGGTATTCCTGTCGGCGTTCCCTGTCTTGGAACTGTGTTTCCTGCCATGGGAGGTCTCGGCCCGGGCTTCCTATGCTGCTGAGGATCCAATAGGAATCTTCGAGGGGGCGGTCTCATGCCCATGTCGAAACCTGGTCTGAACTGGCCTGGAGGTCTTGGGTAACCTTGGTTGTAATCCTGGTAGGGTGGGTCAGGGTAGGACCCGTCTTGGTAAGACCGGTCATAGTCGTCATAGTCATAGTCCTGCCTACCACCACCCCTGTCTGTTGGGTAATCTGAACCGGACCTTGGTCCGTAAAGGTTGTCACCGTGCATCCGCGGTGGTCTTTGTAACAAGGGGCGGATCATACCGGAAACTGGGGGCGGACCTGGGGGGCGAGGGGGCGGGTGCTGGGTCATCCCAGGCATGGCATTGGGCGGAGGAGTGCTCATAGGGGGCGGGGCTTGTCTGGGTGGCGGGGGAGGGTATTGGGTGTTAAAGGGAGGGGGCGGAGTCGAAAACTGGCCTGCGATTGGGTGTCGAGGGGGTATGGGAGGGGCTCCGGGAACAGGAGGCGGGGGATGCGAGAATTGTTGCGGATAGATTTGAGGGGGCGGTTGCTGTATGTTAGGAAAAGGGGCATAACTTGCAGTTGGGGGCGGGACCGAAGAAGCCGGTGTTGTAGCCGGCAAAGTGGTTGTGGCCTGTTTGATAGGCGGACCATCAGTCGAAGTTTGTGAAAAAGGTTGCTGAGAACCGGTTGTGAATACAGCCTCAGATGATATGGTTCTCTTAATGGGTTTTTCAGGGTGTTTGACAGGCTTAGTACTGCTATCTATGATAGGGATGGGGTTGGTTGGTGAGGTTGGTTGGCAGTTTTTAGGGGAAGTATGTACAATAGTGGGAATAGCTTTGCCTTCGGAAGCACTACGAGATTTGGGCTCAGGGGGTTCTTTTTTAGCCTCAGGTGGTACCACTTTTCTCTTCGTCTCTCCTGGCTCCAGCCTCGGGATGGGTTGGCCAACGACCGGAATTTCTTTTGTTTTGGGTTGAGCTGGCGAAGTTGTAGTTTCAACAGGAGAAGGCTGAAATAGTTTATGAACTAAGTTTAGATATAAAGAGAACACCACAACCTGCAGTAAACATAATATAAATAATTACTATATTGATGTAGCACTTATTAAATATATTTTAAACAATTTTTACAATGCAAACAACTATATCTACACCTTGTGAAAACAATAAAATACATTCTTAATTATTCAATTACATTATTCATATCATTACTCATAATATACAATTACCCTTAAACTTGAAAGAAATTTTGTATTATTGTGAACAATCAATTACTGGAATCCTTATATAAAAAATACATCTAACAAGCACAGCAGTAATTAGTTTCAACAAAACAACATCTGATATATGTAAGAAGAATAAACCAACACAGATAAATAGTAAAACCATTCTATCAGCAATGAATCTTTGTCACCTTTAATAAAGAAACTTCTTAAAAAAACACTTTACAAAAATAAAAAACAAGATACGGGGTTAATGCCATATTAAAGGACAGTTAAATTAAGTATTCCTTTAGTAGACTCACAGGTTGGGATACTTTTCTAGTTGACTTAGTGGGTGGGGTAGCAGGAGGCGAATCATGAGGAGTGTTTGATGTCGGAGCTGAATACAAATCCAACACCTGATGACAAATATCTAGGAGAAAATATTGAAACGAAATGTAATGGAAAAATCACACAATATCGAAATTATATTGGTGAAACAAAGTTCAGTAAAAACAATAATTGCGCTTTCTACAATGCTTATATGAATGTATATAGAATGACATGCAAGAAAAAAATTGTGTTAAGTTTTACAGTTGCATTATAAATAATCACTTAACCATGTTTACAGGCTGTTACAGAAAATCATCAAACATTTTATAACAGAACTATATTTCCTAATTAATTAAAACAATAAACAGCATAATTCTAAAATATGTAAAAATATATTTAAAATAACACTTCAAAAGTTTGTTTTTAATCTTCCAATGTAACTTATCAAAACAGAACAGATATATAGATTTGCTTCATTCATTGGTGAATTTTTATATTGCCATACTAGGGTTCTCTTGTGTAATCTTGGCAGAATTTAACACCCACAGACAGTTTAGAATCATTGCAATCTGAGTATCACAATTAGTAAAGAGAGACGCCTAGATGGTGCCACAAAAAGTGGCTCTCAGTTGGGAGGAACATGGCGAGTCCGCAAAAAACTTCCAAAAAAGCACTCCCATTTAGGAAAACTATACAGATATTGTCTTACTGTAGCAAAAGAAAACAAAATAAAGCTGACAAATATGGGAAACAAAGCAGTTAGACTAAAGTTCACAAGGGTTATTTTTTACAGTCCCCCAAAGTGATAAATAAACTGTGGTGAATCTTATTGAATTTCATTTCTATTCACTTTCTTTGTTTCGGCACCCCATTTTGGGAAGTAAAACCTTTGCACACAACAGTACTTATCTTTGCACCTGAATCCTTCAAAATTACGAACTAAAACTAAAGTTCTGACAATCAAATTTCTCACCCAAAAGTATAAATTCTTATATATTCTTTTGACTGATTCCTGCACAGGTGGGACAAATTCATTCCCGGTGAGATTCGAACCGAACAAAACATCACTTCTCAGGGTGGTCACAAGATTTGAAAAAAAAATTCCCTGACATATCTTAAAAAATTTCCCTGATCAACAAATACGATAATAATTGAACATGCAGACAAATAATAAAATGCAGAATTTTCAACAATGACATAAGAATAACCTCTTTATAGTGATATCCTTATCGGAGCTTTTTTATATTACCTATCAGCCAGATTTTTATATTAAAATGAAGATAACTTTTCCTATTAACTTCAAACATATCCTTATTAGGAAACATCAAATAAAAATGCACACTTGAATTCTGGATACCTGCTAAAAAATTATATAAATTGCACTTGAATTCCAGATACCTGCTAAAATACCTATGTTATGCAAAGAAACTGTTAATATGAACACACATTTATTGGAATAAACAATGCAATTGCATGCAATGAAATTAACATTTTACATTAAGTATTATAGTTAGAGAAAAGAATCGCTGATTGGTGGAGATAGACAAGTGGTATACTCTTATGATGACCTCATATGATGTGGCCAATAGGAATTCAGTGTGGATTCTGTTTCTTATTTTTCGTTGTACGGGATAGTGGTTATTTCTAAAAGTTAAGACAAGGATTATTTTGAACCAGGGAAATGCTAATTTCCCTGATATTTGAGGTTTTTTACTTTTTCCCTGATTTTTTAGGTTTTTTTTCAGTTCTCCCTGACTTTTCCCTGTTATTTGCCTAAGCAAAAAAAATCCCTGACAATTCCCTGATTTCCCGGTTTTCCCTGTCTTGTGACCACCCTGCTTTTGCTCCATCTCTCAGGCCGAAAGGACCTGTGTCATTTAATCCAAGATTTATTTGCTATCTATTTTTATGTAGTTTAGTGCTGTGGTCATTACATAAAATGTCTTAAAAAACCTTCTGATCCTCGTCAACTTTATTCCTCTACAAAGAATTAGCTCATAACAAACTAGTAAAATAACACAATTTTACACACGTAAGAATCTTAAACAACAAAAGAACACAAATACCTTCCAGGAGCTCAATGGACATCCCTTCAACAAACATATCCCACCAGTGCGAGTGTCTGGATGTCCTTCCCACCCAGTCCACAACTTCAAACTTGCTCAGCTTCCCGGCCAGGTACATCAGAGCTATGGCGATAACTTCGGGTTCAAATTGAAGGCAGAGGGTGGTGCAAAGGCTGAAATAATAATGCAAAGATTAGGCATGGTTTCGATTAAAAACTTTTGGATCCATTAAAATTGTCTTTTATTCTTTATAGGACTGTATCGTTCTTAAAAATAATTATCATCAAAAAATATATATATTGGGCATGCATGTCATTTGACTATCTGTGGTATGCAAAAAATCTCGCGAGGGTTCTCTTGGCAAATTAAATCTCGGCATAATTTAACATTCACAGAGAGCTCAGATACATTGTAATCTACATGTCGATATTGGTAGCGAGAGTCGCCTAGATGGTGCCACAAAAAATGGCTCTCAGTTCTGGGGAATATGCTGAGTCCGCAAAGGCTTAACCGCCAATATTGCAGCCCCATTAGAGGAAAAGAAAAAAATTGTTATAATTAAGGAAAATATTAATAATACAGTTTTACTATTGAATTTCATTTGCCTATATATACTTATATCACATGCATGAGTCTTACTTAAACTAATATTTTACCTAAACAGAGCATAGTCCAAAAGGTCATATCAGTATAAATAAAGTCTGCATCTAAATAAAAGTTTAAAGTACTTTTTTTTTACATGTCATGCATGTTAGCAAATTTTAAAATTATATTTTATTTTATCTAACACATATTATACCACTTTAACTAAAAATCAAATCATCTCATGACAGACTCATAGAATAAATGTGGAGAAAAAAATTCCGTTTCAGGATTCATGTATAAAATTTATGGTCAATCCCAAGATAAAGTACAATCAAATTTATTCTTCAATACATATTTGAAGCTCTTTTTTTCAAGCACAAATAACTCTTTGTACAAATTTAATTAAAAATTTCATGTTTTTAATGTTACATACTGCAAAGTAGTTTACCTGTCATTTATGAAAGTCCAGGCCATTTGAACCATGTTTTGTAATTTTACTTTGTCACCTAAAAATTAAAAATCTCATTGCATGTGGAAAAGAAAAAAAATACACTATAAATCACACAAGAAAGACATAATAACTGTCAAAGGTTTATAAAAAAAAATTTAATTAAGCTGAAATAATAAATAGTAGTTAAAAATTAAGATTTGAAAAAAAATGCTAGATCTAATTTACTAACTTTACAGTTTCAATCTTTCTTTATTTCAAAGTATTGCTGAAATCAAATATTTATTTTTAACAACATTGATGCAAAGAAACCTATTAATTCATAATAGCACCACAAATATACCTCAAGCTTGTTAGGAAGAAACCAGACAGTAAAGCTAAAATATTAACATACCTGCATTAAAAAATGAGGCCTAGTGGCTTAGTGGTAGTGCTTCGCATTGCCCCGCCATAGGTCTGAGATTGAATCCCGGATTGGGTGAGGTTGACCCATCCTTTCATCCCAATGAGTGGGTCGATAAAATGGGTACCAAGCATGCTTGGAAACTAAACACTAGGGGTTCTGTGTGAGGCTGAACACCTTACCGGGACATATGCCTAGCACCCCAGAGCCCTGGGTCACGCAAGCTGAACAGGGCAGAGCAAGCCTTGGCCCAATAATGGGCTGTTGTGCCAAGGAGTTAAGCTTTAGTTTGAGCATTTAAAAATACTAACCTATTTTATTATGCAGCTTTTACTGATTGCTAATACATAACATAATGTAGACAAATAATAATCAAAGTTTACCTTTTAGACTTTTAGCGTATTTTAAAAGATGTCCATATGGATGGTCTACTTGCAAATCAAACTTGATAGTTTGAAGCAGAATCCTTTCCAGAGTCATCACTTCTTCCTGCAAAAAAATATTTTAATGTGATACATCGTACAAATCTCTATAAAGTTCTAATATTAACCAACCACACAAAATTCTAACATTCAGTTATTTCATAATATAACTCTCAGTAAATATCGTGCTGATCCATCGTACAGTTCCCACATTCTAATAGGCGTCTATACATTATTCTCCAGAGAAATTGAAGATGCAGCAGAATGTTTTTTACTTCTGATACACTCTTCTCACAACCATCAAAAATACAGCCACTTTCTAATTAGACCTCGACATGTGAAGTTGGGTACACAGCCATAAAGGCTTCTTTACTACTTTAAATGAGCTAAATAAAATTCTTAGACGTCTAAGATCTCCCCTTTATTAGAATTAACTTCAGAAATATTATATTCTCATGTGTAGTAGATGTTATTCTCTCACACATATAATTCAATAAATAAAAAAAAATTGTAATTGTAATTCCTTTTTTGAGCAATCACTTTAAAACCTAAAAAGTCTATTAGAGCAATCCTTCGTGCATGTGAGGATTTTCTTGAAAACATTATCATGGCATCTAACAGGTACTAGAAACTCGCATACCAAATTTAAAATGTATAGCTCTTGTAATTTAAGATGTAGAATGGTTTGTGACTGGCTAAATGACAAGCGGACCTTGGTTCAAAAACCACTTTTTAGAATCAGTAACTACCAAAACATATATAAGACACAAAATTTCCATTTTGGATTTTTAAACCCCCGTCTCAATACTGTCCTTATCTTATATTTCCTATAAGGTAATCTATGCTATGAGCTTTTCTAAGAAATTTAAGGGAAACCTTTTTTCAGAAATAGTTAAAGAACTTCTAAAGAGCCGGACAAGCCCAGAAAGTAACTATACGCAGGGTTGGATAATATAGACGAACACACGTACGTCGTTCGCTGAAAAGATTTTACTCCTGTGGAAAATTTCCGGCTATTAAAAAAATCATTGTCCGTTTCAATACTTAAATGACTTTTGCATAAAATACGAAAAAATATCCACGGAAAGTTGACGGTCGTTATTGAGTGGGAGCGGAGCCGTGACGTAGCTGTAGTGATGGGTTGTTCCAGATGAGACGAGGCCAAACAAATTATTTCAACTGCAGACAAAACCTTACTATTTGTTTAACTAATGGCAACACCAAAATCGTAAACAAAAACAAACAGCTTTGCCCCCGATTACCTTTGTTTTCTAAATGTTCAAAATAGTTTTTTTAAAACTATATTTTTCCGGTCATTATATATAGGGGAGAGTGTTGTACCTTGGGACGCTTGTACCTTGGGACACTGACAATTTCTAAGAATCTATTGGCAATATTCATACCTTGTTAATTTCTAATAGTAGCCTTAACCAACAGACATCATCATAATAAAATTTAACACTAGCATCATTGAATTGATGAATTAGTGACAAAAAATAATATTTCATTACCCCAAAGTAAATATTTTTCTCAATCTAATATAATTTTTTACCTCAGTACTTTTACAAAAAGTCAACTTCATTTTATTTTCTTCATAAAAGAGAAGATTTTAAAATATTTTGTTTACGAGATAATAACGATAATGCATTTAGATTGGCCACTATCTTGCTTTTATTTAAACCATGTAGTGTATTGTACCTTGGGACAATATTAATAATTTGATTAAATTCTTAATAATTTGGATAAATAAAAATATCTTTATTATTTATTTTAAAAGCAATTCCACAAAACATGTAAAATACAACTCAGCTTTGTTTTGGATATATTTTATAATGATTGAAGTTTGAAATTAGAATTCTGGCAACACCTGATAGATCTTTTTCCTTCCATGTGATGAAATGTTCTAAAGAGCACATATTCTGATGTATTTTGAAATAAAGTTTGTTTCCTTCACAAATTAGTTCAAGTGTATGACTATTGACTGAATTATAAAGTATGTCCCAAGGTACAACATCATATTGTATCTTGGGACAGTTTATCCGCTCTACTTTAAATGAGTGGCAATTTTTTAATTTCAAGTTGACAGAATTTAAAAAAATATATTATAGAGGAATATATTGGTGTGTTGAAATGCTGCTTTTAAATTTTTATTTTGACAATAATTATCGAAGAAAAAATTAAAATGTAAAAATTGTCCCAAGGTACAACACTCTCCCCTAATGATGAGTAACGATAGTAAATATCAGAGTTGGGTTCGGCAAGTGACATGCCATTTTTGTGGAGAAGTGCTCCTCGAAAAAAAATATGCAACGCATCTTAAGCGAAAGCACGAGGCGCAACATGCGGGTGATAAAAGATCGCAGGGACAACAATCAATTTCAACGGTTTTTTTACTAACCTAGCTCAGAAAAATATTCCTTTTTCATCGCCATCGGAAGTTTACTAAAACGAATGCAATGCTGAAGATGGCTATTTTTAGTAATTTAACGTTTTTCTGTGCAATTTCTATGCAATTTGTGTTTTATAAAATATAATAAATCCATGATAGCCTACGGGTTAAAAAAGTTGATTTTTTTATTAATATTTTTTGCAGCAAATTTTGACTCCAAATCTTGTGTACGCAGCAAGTTTTTTTTTAACTTGTAATTTTATTTAACTCTGACTATATGCTGTCAATCTTACCTTAGGGTCTTCTCCGAATTGTTGAAATGTAGTTTCATCCAGCAAATTTTTGGCTATTCTAATTATATCTTTACATTTTTTAGGAGTCTCCTCTACTTTGCCCGCAAGAAATAGGCAGCAACAAGCTGTGACCTAAAAGGTATTTTACAAACAATTACTAACCATTTTTTAGAGTTTTTGTTTAAAATGCAGTAACAGCAGAAATTGGGTATTTTTAATAAAAGCAAAACATTATAATCTACAAGTTTAATAGAAATCCGAATTTCAATCATCTAATCTAATAATGTAGACAAAATCATTCTTAAACAAGTACTCAGAAAAATGATGAAACAAATAAAATTATTAATATTTAATCAAATTAACAAGTTATTTATCAAAATATTAAGAAAAGATTTTGAGATATTGAATAGTTCTCCTTTTAAAATATATTTTATATACATGCATGTTTCTACGAATGAATTTCATATAAATTAAAATACTTACATATCTAGGAAATTGTGTAAAAGAGTGAAACATATAAAATCTGTGAAAATATACAACTCCAGTAGCCATGGTATCATACCGACTGAATAACCATTAAGGAATGTTTCTATACAAATGTCACAATTACTAAATAATGAAAAGAGTGAAAAGCATAAGCATTCTTTCAATTAATGAGACATGTTACAGCTTTATAACCTCCTGAAACCAGATATCTATTTGAATGAATATTTTGTTTTACATCCCCGTAACTACAAAATTTATAATATTTCAAACTTTAAAGAACTGAAAAAAACTTTCTGAAAATATTTGATCCAAGATCATCTGAAAATCCTCTTCAGCTTTTAATTACAGAAATCGGTCGTTTAATTGCATAAAAAGTTATGTAGCATAATTTTAAGTGTAATTTAGATTAGTAAACCTTATCATGATAAAGATACTTCAACCATTTGGCATGGATTCTAACAGCAAAATTAAAAAAACATTTAACTAACACCAACAGAAAGCTCCGATAAATTGTAGTCTGAGCCTCAAAATTAGTAGCGAGACCCTCCTAGATGTTCGCCACAAAGACAATTGCAAGTCTGCAAAAGGCCTAATGAGCCAAGGTCAGTAGGCTTAAACTATCATCGCACTAGGTCTATTGGGGACAGGCGTCGTAATTTAGAATCACAGTCAACCTAATGAGCGAAGAGGCAGACCCATTATTGATGGGTGCATTAATATATTCATTTTAATTAAGAATATTAGCAAACCATGTGTTTCATATTTGATTATTAAAAGTAAAGGACTGTATAATCAAATTTATAAACATAATAGATTTATTCATAAACATTCATTCTGTAGGTAATTTGAATATCGGAAGTTAGGCTTCCTTTCATTTATGTGACTGCTCAAAACGAAAGACAGATAGCAACCGAGACAAAAAAACGGTTAACAAAACACATATGTTCCTGAAATCAAATGAAATCGTCTTCAATAATTGTATCAGAAAAAGATGAAGCAACTCCAATTGCGATCGGCATTTATGCATTTTATATTTGAAATAAGTGAAAAAAGTTGCATCATTCAACTTAATTGTTCTTTTGAGGAATATTTAACACCATGAGCCATTGAGTAATAGGAAAAAGGATACAGTCCCATTGTTGTTCCGATATTAATGATGAAGCGGGCTCCTTCCCTCCTGTACCGGCTTTCTCGGTCTGCATCGATCCCATCGAGAATAGAGGGTGAGCGCTTCAGGTCTTTCTTTTCGTAGTACCAACTCGGCATTAGGACGGTCATAGCAACTGGAAGGAGAGAAAAACTGTTGAAAGTATGCTGTAACATCAAATTGGCAATCATTACTTACAGGTATGATGACATGTCATCATTGCATTTCTTTTTTAAAGTTTTCCTGGCAAGCCAAGTTAAACAGACCAAGCATTCTTATTTAAAAAGAATGTTGCATGGATCTAGTGATGTGGTTCAGCCAAAAGCCTAGAAACCTGAACATTTTTTGAAATAAGTAAATACCAGTGAATTTGCCCAAAGTATATTGAGAAAAAAATTCGTGAAAGACAAGCAAAAATTGCGATATAAACGAATGAACAATATAACAAGCAACTTGATAACTTTTATACTTCTGATGTACTTATGCTCTCAACAAAGTTATTAAACTAAAGCACACTATGTATTAAAAAGATATAACTAAATTATATTATATAATATAACTATTCCAAAAAAAAAGGAACGAAAATTTAGAAAATACTTATTATTATTAATTGTTATAAACATTACACATTATTGGACAGCATATGCTTATTTCACTCATTTTCTAGTAAAATATCCATTTAAAGTTAGCTGCTTTGAATTTTCTAGCCCATATCTTGACTTATCGCCTATCTTCTCTCATGTCGATTGTTTAAAGACATGTATTAATATGTATTGAAAAAACGGGAGACATGATTCAAGAAGCGATATAAACGAATGCGCAATGTAATGAGGCATATAGCGAGGGGTTACTGCAATTGTAATATGCAGTACAGGGATTTGAAGTCACAACTTTCATTTGTTTACCCAATGACAATGACAAACTATTGGGACAGCTGAAAGCTACAACACTATTTTCGGTGAATTATCTGTACTTTTTGAAAACATGTTAAATAATTTTAAAAAATTATGTTTGAATACATTTACACTCCTTCTAACATATTCCCATATCTCTGCACTGGATGAACTATTTTAAAAAACATTCTTTAATGTGTGAAAAATTATATTTCCAACCAGGGTTTGAAATTCAACATTGCTAGTCACAAATTGCAAAGATTTTTTTTTTATTTTGAATAAAAAAAGAAAGTTTCTCATCATCCCAAAGAGTAAACATTTTAGACATAATTTACAAGATCTTTCAGAAAAACCAATTGATTTACGTTTAAGTACGTGGTATTTTATAAATACTATTATATTAAGGATTAATTTAAGTTCTAAAGTTTGTGCAATAAGTAGGCTGAAAATAGGTGGGGAGGCTTGGCCCATCTATGTAAGGGAGGGTTAGCCACTGGACAGAGGCAAATTTTAACTAGTTATGAAAATTTAGAAAAACATTTTTCATCAAATACATGGTTTATAATTACGTATGATATTAACTAAATGAAGGTAATAGATTGATTATCAATATTTTTACCTGTTTAGAATAAAACCTTGCCAGTTATGACCATATATCAAACTTTTTCTGCAAAAACTAAATTATTAATTCAAGTACAATAATATAAAAATGTTATCTTTTTTTTTGGGGGGGGGGGGGGGGGGGGGAGAGAGAGATAGAAGGGGACGGATTACAAATCTACTTGACTTTTCCCAGTTTCGTTAAAATAAAAAAAATGTATCAAACTAAAGCAGTTACGAGGCGTGTTTTTTAAGTAAGTACCGTTATGCCACACAGAGGGTGCGGCGCTGCGATCGGCGTTCTGCGCATGCGCACTGTGTACCTACATCTCTTGTCTACTCACTGACGATATTGCAATCCGATTTGTCATTGTTTTACGTTTTCTGCTGAGTGTTTAAAATGTCTCCGATAACCGTGAGTCCCGCCGACTGTGAAGTACGGTCTGTTATAAGATTTCTTAGTGATAAAGGCCTAAAATCAATCGATATTCATCGTGAGATCTGTGCAGTTTACGGACAAGACATTATGAGTGATGGAATAGTAAAGCGTCTGTTTTCTCTCACCTTATTGTCCACTTGCTGCACCAAAATTTCATTAACGACTGAAGGACGCCCACTCCGTTGTTCATCATGAACATTCGTGCGGCCTTCTTTAAATGATCTCACCCACTTTCTTACCATTCCATCACTCATAATGTCTTGTCCGTAAACTGCACAGATCTCACGATGAATATCGATTGATTTTAGGCCTTTAGCACTAAGAAATCTTATAACAGATCGTACTTCACAGTCGGCGGGACTCACGGTTATCGGAGACATTTTAAACACTCAGCAGAAAACGTAAAACAATGACAAATCGGATTGCAATATCGTCAGTGAGTAGACAAGAGATGTAGGTACACAGTGCGCATGCGCAGAACGCCGATCGCAGCGCCGCGCCCTCTGTGTGGCAAAACGGTACTTACTTAAAAAACACGCCTCGTATCTTCTAAATATGTTGAGGTACAAACTTTATAAAATAAATTTAACATAAAAAATACTTGATATGGACAAATTTAGAATTTTTAAAGCAGATAAAATACTATAAAAATTTATTGCTCTAAATATTAAATATGGTAAACATGACTTTTAAATGGTTCCTGAGTGTCGAATTATAATATTTTTTTGCATTTAATGCTTACAAAAATAATTTAAAATATTTATTATTACTTTAAAATTAGTTATTTTTGTATGGACCAAGGCTTTAAAAAATTTATTAAATTAATACATAAATTTTTATTTTTTATTTATACCACAAACCAGTGGTACTGATAGGTCACTTTTCCTCAAACTGTGAGATATGTCAAAAAATTAAAAAAAAAATTCGGAAAATTACTCTTACAGATGCAGGCTGTCACGTTTGGGATAATACTAATCATGCATGTGAAACTGTACATAACAAAAGAAATGTCCAATAGTTTTTTTCAAATGCCAAACTTCAGAAAAAAATCCTATAAGAATTGTAGCTACTAGTATCTGAATAATAAATGATTTCTCAGATCTGATGAAAGCCATAATTACAATTTGTAGTAGAGGCTACATAATTATATTTTCAGAGAATACGTCACAGCTTTATGGAGTCGGAGCTCTGTTACGCTGTTTACTGTAGACTGCTTTGTTTGATGCACAACATACTCTATGTTTTCTTATTGATCAGATCAAACGATAAAAGTAAAAGCATTGTTTTTCAGTGTTCTTAACCAAACTCATAATATAATTCCAGAATAAAAATTTAATAATTTGGACTGAAGAATTATTGCGCAAATTTAAAAACTGGCTAATTTACATGAACTTTACTTTTAACAAAAAAAAATTGAAGGGTCATAATGTCAGCTGGAAATATACTGCCACTTCACATGGTAAAGGATTTTTTTTCATTAATCAAATAAAGGTACAGCATACACCCAAGGCATGAGTAACATAATATACATACACTGCAGGTCATAAAACAAACAGCAACTAAACAAAACTAAAGAGGGGCTAGGTTAGGCTTGAATTATCATCGCACTAGAGCTACACGAGGGCTATTGGCGACGGGTGTCATATTTTAAAATCACAGTCAAGTGATGAGTCAACACCTGAATAGGCACCCAATGCAACCCTTTACGGGCGACATCGTACGCAGGGTTAGGACTTTGAAGGATATTTAATGTGCACTCCCTTACACAGGGTATTATATATCGGACATTTTTGGCTGCATGAGCCGTTTATACGTCGGCAGTTATTTTGCCGATGCCCGAGCCTGAACCTCTTCGCATGCTAGGCGAGTGCCTAACAGACTGGGCTCCCCAGCCCCTAAAAACCGAAGAGAGGAGGAATACATTGATTTTAAAGCTTCAGGTATGGAGAGAGGGTTTCAAGGAGTTATCAATCTCTAAGATTTTTTTCTTTTTTTAAAGTACATTTAAAGGAATCATTCTGACACGTCCCAAAAAGTGATCTTGATTTTTAAATAAATGATAATAGAACAAGATTAAGATTTTTTGGCATTTGCCAAAGCTATAAATTTGGCAACTCAAACAATTTTCCATAATTGCTCCATTTAAAGTATGAAATAGTGAAGAAAATGATGAAAATAACCATATCACATGGCAATTATAATGACATCTTCTTTAACCTCTTGCGAATTGGCGTCCCGGTTTGGGGATATTTTTTTTTAACCTCCCCACAAACAATTAGCATGTTAATTAGATCTGAAATTGACCAGGTCTGATAGAAGATCCCAAATATCAGTTTTCAGACTTTGATTACATTATATTTGTTTCAATATAAAAAAATTAAGTTGAACAAGGGTCAATCAATGATAAATTAAAAAAATTATTTTAAATTTTTTTCAAACTTTTTAAAAAGTTTTTTCTTATTTCATTCTGTATTCTGAAATCAGTAAAAGATGTCGTTCGAACAAAAAAAGAGGAGGAGGACAGATTTATTGGAACAGCAATAGTGTGCGGATAATCCACAGTCAGACTTCAGACTTGCAATATTGCCAACCCTCCTTCTGTTTAAATATAACAGAAGCTCACAGACCACTTTGACCAGGTTTATAAGAGGGCTTACAAAGTGCCTTTCCTCTGTGGATAAATCCAAGACCTCCCAAATCTGTAAAACGTGCACCACTGCTTAGGCATCCCATGAGCACATCCTACAATGTCTTGGAATCAATAAGAAAGGTATAACATCCGAGCCTTTAACTTTTTAACTGTCAACAACCTTTTGGAGCCAACCTCTTCTGACAATAGTCAGACTTACATTTTTTTTAAATAACTTAAAACTGCATCAGTGAAAAGATTTTTTAAAGATAACAGTACAGTAAGAAGTCTAAGCTACATAGTTATGATCTCCAAACAAGAAAACACCAAAATTGACATTCTCTCCACAGGGTGGCTACAGAATCTGTGAAAACAAATTCCCTGACTTTTCCCTGATTTTCCAGGCTAAATGCAAAAAATTTCCATGATAAGCGGCAATGAACTATATTAGCATGCTTGTTTCCTTCTGGTATTAGTAAAACCATTTCCTAGTATATTTAACATTAAAAAAGATTTAAAAAAAAAAGAAAATTAATAAAAATACAATAAGCTTTTTAAAACAAATCTATAAAAAAAGCAAGCGTTAAAGCACATATAATAAAAACTTTTAGTTATGATAAGACTTATTAAGATTATCAAGCTATGATATAAAAATAAAGTATTATTGGGTGTTCGATGTCATCGGCGGAATTAAAAAAAATTACTAGGCAGCAAAATAAGTCCAATCAGGAAGCATTGTAGGATTGCACTAAAAGTTAGTTGGCCAATATTTGAAGAGATAATGCAATTAAAATCTTTATTAATCTTCAAATTTTAATTAGATTTCTCATATCTTAAATTATCTTAATTATCATTTAAACTTGTTTTTTACTGAAATTTAAGTTTAGTTTTTATTGACATGGGCTGAGAATGGTGAAGTTGAACATTGTTGCACTAGAACTTGGGGAAGGACAGGGCAGTTAAAACGAAAGATTAATAAACAGTAACTCAACACTTAAGTGAAAGCCTTTTAGATGAAAATTTTTTTTATACTTTCTTTTACCGGTTAAGATGGCCCTTTTGGAAATTTTCCCTGATTTTTTTTAAAAAACAACAATTTCCCTGACTTTTCCAGATTGATTAAATCCCCTGACTTTTCCATGATTCCCTGATTTCCCTGATCCTGTAGCCACCCTGCTCTATTGATAAAAAATTAAACTGTTTCTTGGATACACAATGAAGGTTAAAAAGGAACCGAAACCAATCACCACACCAATAACTAGTTGTGGAGAAAATATAAGTAGAAATTAATTCATCTTTTTTCCCTTCCTTCAAAGTTCACTAGTAAAAAAAGTATTACCAATTTTTTTTGGAAAAAAATATAAATTATTGGCTTGTGTCTCACTAGATGAATAGGTATTTGAAAAGAAATATTTTTTTTTGGCCAACATCATCTCAATTCAAAAATCAAACATTTAAACATGGAAAAAGTGTCCAGTATTCTATTCCAATGAAAAGTTATATATAACCAGATCACAGATAATGTTGGAGAGTTTTTGTTAAATTAACATCTCATAAGAGGAACCAAAGGGCTATTGGCTACAGGCCATGTATTTTAGAGCCATGATAAAGCGACCAGAAAAAAATTGGAGGTATAACATTTTCCAGTTTGGAAAAATTTAATTTTTCCCACATGATCTAATGAAAAAAGCTTTACAGGTTTGTTTCGAAACCCATATGAATTGTTTTTGGTGGTATGTCTTTACAAAATTGAAATATGCACAGGACCTTCCACGCTATTCAAAACTAAGAAAATATAATAATAAAAAAAATTCAATGAGAAATTTGACCTTTCACAGGGTGGTTACAAAATCCTTGAAAAAAAGTTCAACAGTATTTACAGTTTCACAAAAAATACCCTGATTTTACAATTACCTAGAAAATATACAATACACACAATTCAATGCAGTGCAGAAAATTTAATCCAAACATCATGGGACTCCAGACTTTTCGGATTATGGGTTAGCCTACCTAACTTTTTCAGATTTCTGAAAATTGGAAAAGTTTAGAAGAACCATATGATCAGAGAATCGCGTTATAACCTGTTTCATATACTCTCCTTAAAAAGTTTTGAAAGAAAAAGCTAAATTTCATGCTCTTAAGGCCAGACAAAAAAAAATTACAGGGCAGGACATCCAACATAGACTGACAGTAACAAATAGGCAGAGTGAAAAAGATTATACATCACATATAAATTATTCTGAAACTAAGATTCTAACATAAATTGAATCGAAAAAACGATTACAAATTAAAGCTATCTCAACTGACTGACTCAAACTGACAACGACATCTTGCAAAATTGTATGTGGTTGGGTTGATTTAATTAAAATGTCTTTTCTCCGATTAACACCAATTATCCGAACAAATGAAGAGCATATTAAGTAAATACTATTAGCTCTCGTAAGTACTATTTTCGAGGACAGAAACTGCACCTCAATTATTGAGACAAATAAAAGAAAGAATGTCACGTAGGTACAGCTATGATACAATGACCGCTCTGCTCAATGGCAAGCTTAAAAACTAACATAGGTTTGTGGTTTGGTATACCTATCCAGTTGCATGAAATACGTAGTGGAAGGTTCACCACATTTGGCTATTTTCGTTGCTTGGCAACGTAATCCTAATTTTAAGAGCGGCCATTGTATCATAGCTGTTCCGTCACGTATACCAAATTTTAACAAAAAACAATATACTTTAGAGTTAGGCTAAATGGAGATTTACATGTTTTACATAATTCATAAGGCTAAAATACAGTTAGAGGATCCCATTGGCGAAAATCATAGAAAAGCGCCGAAATTCGCCGATTTGAATTGGAATCGTTTTACCACAGAGATATTGTTACACTTTTGCTAAGGGATTCCAAAAATAGTATTTTAACCTTCAGAGATAATAAGGTATGATTTCAACAACTAAAAAGTAAAATACTTACGAAACCAACTGAATTCAATGAATAGGTAGATCACAGACACATTTTTCTTTTTATTATATCAAATAAGTCTTTCACATACACGTTTTTGATTTAATTACCGAAATCCACTCAAATACAACACATTACACAACTTTAAAGTTGAATTCGGTACGTAATTTCACACAATCCGGCGATTTTCTCAACTAGATTTCCTCAGATAAACCACAACGAAATACAAGACCACTTGAGGCCAATGATATGAGCAAGAAAACTTTAGTAAGAAACGAAAAAGTAACTGTAATATCATACAGTTTATATATACTAGATATATACAGTGTTTATTGTCACATTTCTATCACAAATAAACTTTTTTCTCGAAACATTACAAAGATACTAAAAACAAATAACAAAAATTACCAACGAAAAAAAACTTTTTCACGTCGTGGTAATGTTGCTTCCACCGGCAAAACGGAATAGTGTGTTTTTAATTAATTACTTTTATTTTGCAGTGTTTTGTAAAAGTACCTTTAAAATCATTGAAAAGCAAAAATAAGAGATTTTATTACATATTTTAAACATTTAAGTACAAATTATAAGATCATTCATATAAAAAAATTTATTTGCGAAAATACTTCAATTACACTTCTACTTTTACTTCATAAAAAATATCCAGACGGTTTGTTTTGTTATTGTTGGGGCTGTAAGGAGCCTAGTGGTCCGGACCCCAGACTTGAGATCGGAAGGTTGAGAGTTCGAGACCCGGTTGCCACTGAAGACTTACCGAGTATACGCGGAGTACGTGCTCGTAAAATCTGTTGGGTCCGAAAGTCCTGTGGTCGGTCAATGCGCAGTTCACCATGGGTACGGTTCCTGGAGAAAATCCCCCCCCCCCTTCAAGGACATGTCTCAATTGTGGAGGTGGAGACAGATGTTGCCATCTGTCGACAGATAGCAGCATCAGTCATATGTGTTTGTGTGTGTCTTGTGTTTTCCTACTTGACGATGGTTTATAAGCGGGTCCTTTCGACCAAGCACACAAGCCTGAAAATATATGTAACCAATCCAATCCAAATTTGTTATTGCTTTCTGGAAAAATAATCTGCATCTACACCAAATCTTACAGGAAAACTTTTCTACTTAAAATTTTGAATCAGTACAAAAATTAAAATGGCTTCTATTTTTCGGACACTACCATTATTTCGTTTTCGAAATCATTCTTTCAAAATTACCTTGCTTTCTTCGAGTAAATTTCAAAAGAACTTATCTGAAAGGGTATGAACATATGTGTATCGTGACACTTTTTATGTTTAAATTTATTAAAAATCCTAAAAGGAAAAATGAACTTTCGCATTCAGTGCAATTTTACTCTTACATATGATGCAATATTATCGTTAAAAAAATAAACATGTAGTATTTACAGTTATTCAGCCGTTTTTTCAGTTCCTGTTCATAAATAACTCAATTCGTACGTAATTACAAAATAGTTACATTTTTTGTAACTTTGAGATGCTAATCCAAGTTGCTGGCTTGGCGGCACCTCAAAAAATCACCTTTCCATACGCTGTCTTAGTTTGTTTGCGATATTGTTTAAAGTAATCTTTGTATCTATCAGCTTCTGCATGCTTGCAACCTAAGTTTAACATCCCCTTTTTATTATGTATATGGTTAACAAAGAGATTAATTTATCACTCATTAAAAACTGGCCAGGTTAGCAATTTGTTGCTGCTCCAGCGGATCAGATTTTACCCGTTTCACTCATCAATAACGTCATTGGATTATGGTTCTAAATTATGACGCCCGTCGCCGATAGCCCTCCTGTAGCTCTAGTGCCATGGTAATTCAAACCAAACCCAGATAGACTTTAAACAATGACTCATTTATGTCCACTATTGTTGAATCAGCGTTTTACAAATTCAGTTATTTATTTGGAGAAAAATAATTGACTTCTAAAGATTGGTACCGTCAAAGCGGGTATCTTTGGCCACGGAGGGTAACTTTGGCCACGCGTCGGAAAAAGATTTGTTTCTTAATTTCTCTTCATAAAATGATCTCATCTTAAATTGTTTTACATTTTTGGAAAGGTGGAAATATCGCCTTTCATTTCATGTAAAAAAAATCTCATTCTAAATCTGGCAATACTACAAATGCTGTTTTCATTCTTACGAGCATAAAATGACAAAAATCTATCTCTTCCAACTTTTGTCTGGAACACTTAAAAAAATATTGAAAATATTTGAATAAAACACTCTATTCGATTCCTTTATTAATGAGGAAGAATATTACACCATTTGTTTTATTCTAAGTTGACTACTTGTTATGCTGTATTTAAATATTTGTAATTGGGAAGCTTTTGCCGATGAATGCGGGTAACTTTGGCCATAGATGTAAATATTTTTTTATGGAACTTTGCACTTTAAAAAATGTATGTAAAAGTGTATTAAGTTTAACTATTTTTGAAAAAAAAATCTTACTTTTATGATTACTCATTTTTTAGATATTTTTTTTAAAAATCTCATGATTTTAAACATTAAAAAGATAAAGATAGAATGCAAGATACGTATTCCACTCAAAATCGCAAATGTCGAAAGGTAAACATTTTCAAATTCCTAATTATAAATATATTATTTTTCACCTTTTATAATAAAATCGTTTGCTTTTTACAAATATATTTGTTATTAAATCTTGCTTCAAAAAAGTTCTTTTTTCCTTATTAAAATAGTTTATTTTTCTTTCTTTTAAGCTGCAAACAATACTAGTATTCAACATGTAATGCCATTCCACGATGCACTGCAATGTAAATGTTAAGTTATATACCATTTTAAATAACTATATGTCTTATAACTTTGTTATTTTTGTGTTTAAAGTTTTAATATTGCTATTTAAATCGTTAACACAGCTTTTAAGGATGTTAAAAAGTATGTTTCTTATGTATTTCTTGGGTGGCCAAAGTTACCCGCCCGGCTCCTAACAGTGTCTTATTTTTTAAAATTAATACCAATTTTTTATTAATTTATAAAATGTAACAAAAATGCCTGAAAATTATTCCTAAATGTACAATACTTAGAATGCATAAGGATTTTTAAGTGTTTAAATCGTTTTTGAAGTTAAAATTTTCTTCTTTTGTGAAAAAAACTATGATTTTGGCCAAAGTTACCCGCACTGACGGTAGTATGTTTAAAAATATTATTTTGTGTTACTATCAATGAAAAGCTTTATTTTTTTACTGCATTTTATTTAGTTTGAAAGTACTTCTCAGCAAATTCCAAAATTAGAAGAATTCGACAAGCCTCAGTTCCCAGGTTCCCAATCGAAATGGACAGAAAAGCTAGAATTCGTAAGGTCAGATATCTATGATGGCATTCCTGTTTATCGGGTCTTGAATCGAGATGGAAACATTATTGATCCTACACATGATCCAAAAGTAAGCTTTTATTCAAAGTTATGCGCTATTCAAATAGTTTATATTACTCTGATTATTTGAAAGTTTAATACTCTGAACATTATACTTCACAACTTTTCTACTTTTGTTCGATATTTTATTAAAAGACTTGAATTCTATATTTAAATTAATTTGTCGCAATAAATTTGAACAATATCAAACTCTTCTGTGTAGAAGCACAAGTATTATAACTTACCAGTGGTTAATTCCGTGTAACTGTAGCATAAGTCACAATTTAAAAAATAATAATAATTTGAAAAATAAATCATATTAAATAATGTACATTACATTATTTAGTTGCAATAAGTATAGATCAGCTATTCCACTAATTATTTTTCATTTAATGTTAAAAGTTGTAGTGATAATCACTTTTTACACACATACAATTACACTACAGAAATTGTAATTTTTTGTGGAATTGTCCCTGTTATGTTTTCCTACAATTTCAATGCTTACTGTGTCCAAAACCTTGTTTTATGAACAGGTGAAACGTAAACCTATTATGAAACAGATCAGCATTATATTTAGTTAAACAGACTATTTTTTAAATTCCAGACAGCTAAAAATCTTTTTAAAAAAATAAACGCTGGGTTAAACGTGAAAATCGTGGCCGAATTTGGTGGCTTTTTGAAAATGTTGCCAATTTGAAATGATAACAAACCCCGGCACTTGCCAAGGTGGTTGCTATCTCAAAATGCCCAAAAATACTACCTAATTTCAAAATGGCCAAGCTAAAACAATGGAAAAATTCATTAAACTGCAGACTAGATTTATAAAAAAAGGAGTGTAGCATTAAAATGCCAAAGAATTGATTTAAAAAAAGTAAATAATTATTTAAAATCGTTAAGCATGTAGGTAATAAAAGACTGGTATAAGAAAACTTCAGAATAATTATGTTCATTTTAGATTTAAATAGATTAAAAATTCAAGATTTTCAATTAAATTTTTTATTTCACCAAAAATGTTGCCGTAATACCAATTTTTGGGATTACCAGAATTTTCCTAAAATTGCGGGCCACGATTCTTTAGTTTAACTGCACACTGTTTTATTTCTATGTCATACATATCTTAGAAAAAATTTATTCCTTGCAGCTTGACCAAGACATGATCACCAAAATGTACAAAGGCATGACTCTTCTCAATACTATGGACCGAATTCTTTATGAATCCCAAAGGCAGGGTAGGATTTCTTTCTACATGACCAGCTTCGGAGAAGAAGGTACCCATTTTGGAAGTGCAGCTGCTTTGGACCCACAAGATATGATTTATGGGCAATACCGGGAAGCAGGTATGTTGGGTTTTTCAATGTTGTTTTCCTTATAATAAATGCAGATAGATCCTTATATTATATTAATGATTCAATGTATTTTTTCATGAAAATTGTTAACTTTAATTTTTTTTTTCTGTTTATATTTAATATTTGACTAATTTAGCCATATTTCAAAAAAACTAAAAGGTTTGAAAAAATATTAAAATTGTAAAAAAAAAATTACGACTTTTGTGAATGTATTGTCAGCACTGCTTTGGTGATCAGATACTTCTTTTTGCCAGGGTTGTAAAAATATCCCAACTTTCATCAATCAAGGAACTGTTCTCTAGCATCAAATATTGGGACAATTTTACTAATTTATATACATAGTGAAAAAGCAATACTAACGTTCATAAAATTCTCATGCAGGTAATATGGTAAATATTTAATTTATAAAATATCTGAACGGTCATTTACAATTGGAAATAATGCTGTGTGAGGGAGTTTGTTGGCTATATTTTGGAAACATCACCAAAAGTATCTAAATTTGATTCATAACTAAAACTACTAAGAATCATCATTGTAAACTACCAAGAAAATGAAGACAGTTTTATTTTAAAGGAAGTGAAGTAACTAAAGGCACAGTTCTTAATCAAGGGTATATACTGGAAATATATTATATATATAAAAAAAACATTAGTGATGCAGGGTTAACCACAGACTGGAATTTAGCTTCTTTTCTATTTTTGGGGATAGTTTTTGGCTCGATTTAACTCTCTTTTAGAACTTTAGCGCTCTCATTTAGCGATAAAATTCTTAATGACTTCGCTTAACTTTTCACTAATGTCTGAACACATAATTTAAGATTTCCTAATATAAAATTGAAAATTTTACAGTGGGCTTTAAAGTTATAATTTACCACTGATTTATTCGCCTTTTTTTACAGGAGTTTTGATGTATAGAGGTTTTACATTGGACCAATTTGTCAATCAGTGTTATGGCAATAAAATGGACTTTGGAAAAGGACGTCAGATGCCTGTCCATTATGGCATCAAGGCTTTGAATTTTGTCTCGATTTCTTCTCCACTGGCTACACAAATGCCACAAGGTAAAATAGGTTAAAATTTAGCTTTCACAATTGTTTAAACCATGTAATGAATAATACATTATGGATTAATTGTTGTTTAAATTAATACATAAATACTGTATTGATAATTGAAATTTAATGAAAACCAAAAATATAGTTTATGTCTTAAATTCTGTAGATGTCTACTTTTACTGTTTTAACTATTGGTTTAGTTTGAAAAATATTAGTTAATAATATTAAAGTTAGATTTCTGATGTGCATGAAATCCAAATATAACATTTAGAGGTTATCTCCAATACAACCATGAATGCATTAACACCCTATTTTAGCAATAGTGATTTAACAGATTGGATATTACGCCATTGTAAATTTATTATCTACTTAGTCATTATAACTATTTATTTCTTAACTTGTTGATTGGCATTACTGCAACTTTGGCCGTTAATGATAACTTTGGCTCCAAAAACACATTCTTAAAACTTCCTATGTAATCTTTACTGGGAAAGAGTAGAAAAATCCAACTCGTGACGGATGGGCCCGAGTACACTGGGACAGACGTGCTTGTTAAATCTATGGAGTCCAAAGTCCCGACGGCGTCAGCGTACAATGTCGCTCGAAGCTCCGTTGGGTGCCCGCTCAGGTGTCGACCTCGTCACTTGACCAGGGTTCTAAATTATGAGGCGTTATTGGCTGTGTTAAAGCTCTGAAATGAGGCTAGAAATAGGCAGCCGGAAACGATTACATTACCTATCCTACGTAATATTTTGCTTATACATCAAAGTAGTGTTGCAATTGAAAAAAATATATAATTTTATATGCATGAGACACATTCTTAACCAGCTTAAATGGGACCAGCAGTTAAACAAAAAAACCTGTCAAAGCAGTAAGGTACATTAAAATAAGGTTTAAATTATGTAAATTCGATTGCAGATTTCTACATTGATGATATTTGCATGCATTATAAATAAGGAGCTAAAAGACCAAAATCATAATCAAAGTTAGGTGTAAGCAAGGAAATCAGCCTATTTAAAGGTTTCAATTAAAATAAGCATGCCAACTGCTTTTTTGTTAGCTGTGGGGAGTGCCTATGCCCTGAAGCGGTTGCAGTCTGGGCTGTGTGTCATCTGCTACTTTGGGGAAGGGGCTTCCAGTGAAGGGGACGCCCATGCTGCGTTGAACTTTGCCGCCACTCTCAACTGCCCCATCATTTTCTTTTGGTGAGACACTGTTTTTAGTGATGATTGTTGTTTTGATGTTTTTTAAATGTAATTACATTTGTCCAGTGTTGCCACGGTCCTTGAAAAGTGCTTGAAAAAAGCATTGATTTTCAAGGTCTTGAAAGTGCTTGAAAAGCGTTATCCACCTTGAAAAGTCCTTACTTTTTTGGACTGGAGAATGTATCTTGAAGAGTTTCAAATGTTAATTTAGGCTTCATTAAATACACTTTTTTTTATGTGAATTAGTTCCTATTTTATTTTTTAATTTTTTGAGTGATTTTAGATTGATTTTTTTAATAACGAAATGGTTATTTTATAACACATATTTAAGTTCATTTGAAAGTTAGAGATCTGTTAGTCATGTTCTAAATGAATTTTTAAAAACTATCGTGAAATTTAGGTGTTGCATGTTTGAATATACGGTCCTAAAAAATAGAGAAATTTATACATCCTTGAAAAGTCCTTAAACAGTCTTTCATTTTATTTTACCAAAAAATGTGGTAACCCTGATTTGTGTATGCATGCTATATTTTGCATAGATTGAGAAAAGATTGTTTCTGAATCATTAATTAGAAAATTTTCTTATTTATAAGATTTTCTTATTTATTAAATTTTTCAACAGAAACCAACAATCAGTCATCAGCAAAATAGTTTATTTTTGACAAGTAGATCACTTTGTACATGTAGATGCCTCTGTACAAAGTGACTTTCATCATAATATTTTGTTAGAAAATGTTTTATAAATACACTTAAAAATTTCACAATATTTACTACTATACAGGGTGTCCGTAAAGGAATGTCCGAATTTAATGGTATATTACAGGAGTTTATTTTATACTAAAGATAACAAATCATGCATGGAATTGAAGGAAAACTAATCTAGTTTTTCCTACCTGTGCCTATGTATATGTCTTCCTATGTGTGTGCCTTTAGTGATAAGGCACACATCCAAACAAGAGTTCAATTATTCCCATACTGGCTGCAGCAAGTCTGGAGTAATGGAAGCAACAGCCTGTGCAACTGTGAAAACGATGTATCAGTACAAGCGCATGCGCTTATCTGAAACTGTTGGAGTTATTCTTTATTCGTCAACTTCAACCACAATTGTCCAACGATTACAGCTGATACTATTACAATTTGAAACTCTGACATTATTTTATGGACACTCTGTATTGGGATGTTACCCATCTGGAAAACTTGAATTCGGTTTAAAAGTCTGAGAGACTTGCATTTTGTCGAGGGAAAACTGGTATAGTTAGATTGTGATAAATTGGTTATTAGGTTTTCTAAAAAGCAATTTTATGAACGCTATTGAATATATTTAGCTTCCTTAAAGATAAAATAGTTGCTAAGTGTTGATAATAATTTTACAGTCGCAATAATGGTTATGCTATATCAACTCCTACACATGAGCAGTATCGAGGAGACGGAATTGGCAAGTATATTTTTTATTACATTGATCAAGAGTTCATTATATTAAAGGGATTTATTAAATGCTTAAAATACTTTTAGCTCAGATTATAAGGAATAAAATAGTTTATTATTTATTCGGAATTAAAAACAAATCAAAACTTTAGTGATAAGAGTTAGTATTTTAAATTTAAAATGTACATTATTGTAACCCATTGCCAAAATGGTATACCTGTGAGGTACTTATAGTCATTTGAAGGCTTAAAAATTCCTCTTTATAATCTAATGTTTAAAATATATGAAAAGCGCTTATTTGTACTTTCTTACAAGTACTTTAAGGATGTATGACCCTTTAAAATATGTATAAAAACATATGTTGGACATGAACCTTATAGCTATTTAAAGCCTAAAACTTTATTCCTGACTCAACAGCTATGAGCATTTGGTTTTCAGTATTCTATTTTCCCAACTTGGAATATAATTTTGTATGTGCAATACATTTACAGCTGCTAGAGGCCCAGCATACGGCATCCCATCCATACGAGTTGACGGTAATGATATATTGGCTGTTTATAATGTCACTAAAGCGGCTCGGCAACTATGTGTTGAAGAATCAAAGCCTGTTCTCATAGAAGCCATGACCTACAGGTAAAAGTATTTATTTACATCAAAAGTTCTCAAACTGGTAAAATCTAGAGTGGGCAAAATGAATCCTTTTATGCTAAAAATTATTTAGTTTTAGTTATACAATTATAATAAAATAAATAATTGTTGAGTTTTTAAGATTAATTAAGACTTAAGATACTCGAAACAATGTGGCCTTCTATTGAGTGTGTAACTAGTCAGTCAGCATGGCTGATATCTATAGTTAGCAGCAGTTTCAGTTATGAGGATGTTACAGAAAGATTCAAGCAGACTTTAACTTACTTCCATTCTAATAATAAGTATCACAAGTGTAAAAATCTCAGGAAATATCTGTGCTTTGAGTAACTTCATTTTGGAAATACTACCTATATTTCCCATTACAATCCAACCACTGTTGACGGGATCTCGAAGGGAATAATTTCCTGTTTACCGAAATTCATGTTAATTGTCTGAAATTTTTTTTCAATAAACTCATGAATAGTTTTTTAAAAATAACATCTAAAAATTATTCTAATTTTATAATGTAATACACTAATAATACATTATGCAATTAATTAATTCAGTTAATAAAGTTCCTTTGGAGTAATACATAATGTAGGAAACTTATTAATGAACACCAGTTTAATTTTGTTAAATTTTTTCTTTGAATTACTAAGATAAAGAAGAGTCAAAATCTGTATTTTTCGAAATTTTAACATTCGATTTTGTGGTACGAGATTTTTTAACATTAGCACAAAGCTTTTTATAGGCTGGGGAAATTCTTTCAGTTCATCTTAAGCAAAATTTTGTATTAAGGGAGTTCATGTTAACAAGGTCCGACTGTAATACCAATATTACCTTCCACACTACGTTTATAACGTAAAAAGTGGAAGGTTTTATAGTCGTTCTGTCCGTCTGTCTGTCCGTCACCCACTTTCACAGAACAAACCGCAAGTCTCACAAACAAGTGGGACACGTCATTTTGAAGCAAAAAATCAGTTAAGGCTACGTTCCAAATTTCATTAAAAAATTTAAATTAGAAGTTTATTTAAAATTTAAATAACTAAAAATTTAATCTACATTGAAATAACGTGCGAATTCCATTTTTATTTAATATTTTCACTGTTGCCATGGATGACATCAAACGTACAAGAAACTTTATTTAAAATAAAAATAAAATTCTTGAAAAAAAAATATATTTGTGTAATTCAGTTTGGATTGTTTTAATAGCACAATAAAGTTATTTTGAAGGTTCATTATATATGAATGATGAAAGATGCATAAAAAATTCTAAATTTGCATTAAAAAATATGCAAATTTTCGCTTTTATTTTTAAAGCAACAATTTTACTAATTTATTTTTCGAAATGTAAACTTGTGACTGCAAAAAAATATTTATTTAAAAAAATTATCACTATTCTTCTAAGTTCAAAAAAATTAGCAAACGATAAAGATTAATTATTAAATCTGCAAAAGAAGATTAAAGAAAATTATTAGTTTTTGCTTATATAAGTTTGGATTAGAACTAGCCCTATTTGTTTTTATAAATAAAAATGTTTATAATCTCTGTGATTCTAATAGCACACTTATGTTTCCTTTATTTCAGAATCGGTCACCACAGCACGTCAGATGACAGCAGTGCCTACCGGTCTGTTGACGAAGTCCGGTTTTGGCACCAGAAGGATCATCCCATCTCTCGCTTGAGAAAATACATGGAAAATCTTGGATGGTGGGACGAGTCAAAAGAAAAGGACTGGAAAGAGGAAACTAAGAAACAAGTAAGACTAACTAAGATGTTCGAAGATTTATTAGATCAAGATTTTAATCAACCTTGGGTTCGTTTTCTGTACTTGGTTTGGGTTTTTACCTGTGAAAACTTTTACTATACCTTAGTAAAACTAAGTATTAACCAAGTAAAAACAAGTTATTTACTGGTAAAAAACATTATATTTTGTGTACTTAAAACAAATATAATTTAACTTCTAATATTTATAATTTATGCACATTAATATTTTCATTACTATCTATATATAATTTATTTTTAAACACACTTCTACATAGACACATATGGTATGTATGTATAATTGTACTTGAAATAAATTTAAAAAAAAATAGGTATCTCACCTACAACCGTCAAAAAATTATTTTTTTTAATTATTATTATTGTTAGGTGTTGTTCTTCTTTGCTAAATATTGAGAGTGAAAGGTGAGGGCAGAGCTGTTTTTTTTATTTAAAAAAACCTTGAACTTCTTTCTTTGTAAATGTAATCTTCAAACATTTCTTCTTTCTGCTTATATTTTTAGATAAATACCATTGAGCTTGCAAATCAAGGATGTTTTTTTTTTTACAAATGTGGTTTCAACTGTCTGCCCAAAATGTCTCGAATGGTTTAAACTACTTAAAAGTGCTTTTTAGCTATTTTTTTACAAACCCTTTTTGTGTCATAAAATATGATATTTGAAAATGAATGTGTTTATAGTGTTCAAATTCATCATTAATTAGTTAAAAGTAACCCTTAGGCTAGATCTAAATAATTCATGATCTAAACGATTCATTGCTAAGTGGGCACAGAGTGCGGCAATAGTGGACTGCAAAATAACCGTGCCATGACTGGAATGTTCGGATTGGAGTAAAACCGACTTGGACTTTGAATGTTGGAGAAGGGGCTATTATGCCCAGAAAAAAAACTAAATTTACCATTATGGCTATGTACAAATTGTATTTTTTAATCTACAAAATCTTAAACTAACTAATAATTGCAACAACCTCATGAAACTTATTTAAATTAAAGTGCTTCAACAAAACCTTTATTGAGTTCGTCCATTACTTAAGCTTTTTGTGATGATTACCTCTGATTTCATCAATTAAACTTAATTTACCCTTATGCTAGATCTCTGAACCCTCACAAAATGGTGAATTGTAAATTTTTAAAAAAAGAATTTAAAATAACAAGTTAAGTACTTCATATTAAACAGCTCAATGTATTTTCACAGGTTATGCAAACAGTTGTCAAAGCAGAAAAGCTAAAGAGAGCACCAATTGAGGAAATGCTGAATGACGTTTATGATGAAATGCCACCTCATATAAAAGAACAGCTGGAAGCCATCAAGTCTCATGTAGAACAGTACCAAGAGCATTATCCACTTGATAATTATGAAAAAAGTTAGATATGTCAGCTTAATCAACTGATTTTCGCATTTAAGACTACTGTTCCCACTTGGTTAACTAGGATCTAAATAATCCCAGCGTTGTTGTCCCAAATTTTGAAATTGTTATATTTTTGTATTATACTGTTGTAAATAAGGACCTGTTAAAATATTTGTTTTATGATCCTTATTGTTTTCTTAAATAAATTGTTTTTGTTTTAAGTGTTTCTCATTTTTACTACCTAATTAAATTTTAGCAAAATTTGTAATACTTGTTCGATTCAGGACTAGTTCCTTTGGAAAGGCATGCAATCTAAACCGACATGAAAAAACCTTAGTACATAATTTAACTTTTCAATAGAAATATTGCATTTTTGTTGTATTAAATAAAAGTTCGGATTATTATATATAATTGGCTTGAGACTTTTTTAAAGAAAATTAAAAATTACTGATAATTGAACCTTTTAATATACATTCGACAGGTACTTACTTGAATGCGATAAAAAAAATATGTTTAGTGTTCATGCCCATTAGTACACATTTGTAATACTAACAACATTTATGTACATTTGATTTATTAACAATGCAAATTTCTGTTTTTCTAATATCAAAATTTTAAATTTTATGGCAATATTTTTCAGATATTCCTATTTCTTGATTGTTAAGAACATAATATATGTAACACTTAATTTATAACTTACAAAATTAATGTCAAATATTGATTATCAACATTCGACTTGAAAAACTAATACTACAACAATACAGATAAATTAACCTATAGTTTCTTGAATATTTTCTTGATCGGGGATATACTTTTTACATTCTATACAGTCCACTCAAAACTTCTTTATTTTTAAAGTAAGAATATATATTTTATTAACTTAAATTGTGTCATGGAGTCATCATTAAAATAATAAACTCCATAAATGTACTGTTTTTGGTCATAGGTATTATACTAACTAGTCAAATAGTATTAGATAATATTAAAACCAAAATCAAATGTTAACAACAGTTATTTATAAAGCTAAATTAAAATCTTTGGTACAAATATTGAAAAATTCAACTTTAGAAAATATAAAAGTTTATTCAATACATTCAAGATTCAGTACAAAATTTCATCACCAGTCCTCGATTACAAATTAAATTAATCTCATAATTCAAACATATCAACAATTACTTTTAAAATGAAACATCAATGAAGTTGTGAAGTATACACAGTTAAAACACATTCTGAGCTGGATTTATATTAAATTTTAAAAAAAAATAGTATTACTAAACATTATTTAATCTATTGATTGCTTAAATTTATAGATATCAGGAGTTTAAGTTTGCCAAAACTATATATTTGGCATATGCAATTTGATAAATTCCCCTTATCCGAGCTCAAACAAATTGGTGTCAGGGAATCTTTAAGTCAAATAGGGTAACATATTGTCTGAAAAAATGACAAAACCATGAATGTAAAAAATCACAAGGATGGAAAACTGCTTTTAGATAAGCCTTATCGTTTACAAAAATTGCCCATCCGTAGAATTTGTACATTCGTAGTCTTATCATTTGACTGACAATATGAGATGCCAACAAACTTCTTTCCCAGATGTGACCAAACTGCCCAAAAAGCATTGCATATTCAAGTAAAATAATTTAATACAAGCTGTAATTTTTAAAAATTTCACACTATCACTTATCCATCATATATTTTTGCACAACAGCGAGTGAAATACTGTCACAATACATAAAAAAGACACTGCCTTTGTGTTGGCTATGTTTGCTGCACATTAATGGTTAATTTCATACTTATCCATTGATTAAATATTACTGTATATCCAGAAAAAGGTGTTAACCCCACTATTCTTTAAATAATTTTTAAGAAGTTTGAAATATTTTATACTGGAATGCTTTTTAAGTACATTTCAACAATTGTATAAACTAAGACTACATGATAAACAGACATATAAGAGTTTAAAAAAAATCACTGTCAATTTAAAATGAGCAGTGTGATATGTAATATATGGAGCAAAAAAAGGCCTGTTAATATTACTATGGTGATTTTTTTAAAAAAAAATTACAGTTTTCAAAAGATTTATATTTATAATAAAATATTTACTGCCGTAAACCTTTAGAAATAACACAATATAGTGATGAAAATTAATGGATAATAAATAGCTGAATAGAAAAATTTATAAAACTAAATTATTTAAGAAAAACTCTTAATGCCTATATAAAAACAAAGAATTATTACAAAAATTCAAAAAGAAACCAAATAAAAATCACCAGAACATAAAATATTACTAGGCTTTGAAAATGATATTTTACTTAACCTTACATGTAATTTTATGCATTAACCAGGAACATGAATACACATATATGTAGTCAAGAACATTTTCTAAAACACTAAATGACATGTTACACATGGAATTATGTATTAACTTAATTATGTAATAAATTACAATGCAAAACAAAAATAATAATATTGCCAAAATATTAAATTTAAAAAACAAAAATCAATTTCCTAGTTTTTTTCTTCTTTTTTATGTGTTTTAGAACAAGAAGGATGTCCTATAGAACTAATGCATTAGTTTCGAAATTGCAACCCATGAGAACGTATCACTTCGTCATAAAGGAACGTTTTCACCAGGTATGAGGATCATTATAACAGTGAAATAAAACAATTTTTTAAAGGAAAGCACTGGTTATTTGATTAAATTTTTAAGTTCTAAATACTCCAAAATATACTGAAGAAGACAACATTATTTTAAAACTGCATCAATTAATTATTACCAAGAAGCTATATTCCCTTTCAAATTTATTTCATGTAGTTGTTAGGACAATTCCCATATATGCTGAAAAAATGCCTACATGGCAAAGCAATATTTTAATTAGTCATTTAAATTTAATAGCAATTTAAATTTATTAGCTATTTAAATTTATTGGCGATTTAAACTTATTAGTAAATTTAAATTTATTTAGTAATTTAAATTTATTAACGATTTAAATTTAGTAGCGATGTGAATTTTTTGCGATTTAAATTCGATTTATGATTTTAAAGTTTAAAACTAATGCATTAAAGCTCTAATTGGGCTGACAAACGACTGAATATCCTTAAGGCTTCATAAGCATATTTTTTAAACCTTCAATTTTCCAACATAGTGATTCCGCCAAGAGCCTAAATACAGGTGTCCGTTGTGTTCCAGTACTTCGGAAATGTGAGACACTTTTCCAGAAGGAGAGTGGAAGCTTCTCAGAATCTTTCCTTGGTCGTCAAATTCCAAAATGAGACCATAATTAATGACATAATCAGCTGCTATGCGTAAAGTTTGCAACTAGAAAAAATATATATATGGAAAATTTTATTAAAAATGTCCAAGTAAAAAAAATAACCAGTCAAACCTGATTACAATGTAACTTTTATTGATACATCAGAAAAATATATACAAATTTCAATATTTCCATGCATATATTAAATTAACATTTATTTAAATGTTACGCTATTGCTAACACAATCCAAAATAATAATTCTTACCAGAACTTATGCCTTTTTTCAACATATAAAATAATTTAAGGAAATGTTAAACTTTTTAGAGTTACAATGTCGCAATGTAAGTATTAAAAATTTAAGAATTTCAATGTCAAAGCTACCCATATTATTGTTACGTAACACGGACATAATAACTGCCGAGACTATTGTATTTCATAATAATTATTGCAAAAAAGGGTATTTTTTGCAAATAAAATTAAAGTGCAAGCCCAAATATATAGAAAGAGCCTTTCTGATGGTCATTTAGCATAATAAAAAAGAATCAATATCATGTCAGATTCTACTATTTTTTTATTCCTCTTGGCGCTGAGAATTCAAAAATCGATTATTACCAAGTTAAATCTAGAGAATAAACACTTTGGTGAGTGGAATCAACATCGTACTAGAGCAACAATTAGTAGGCCATTTACATCATCAGTGAAATGGCAAAACCACAATAGTGAAAATGCTAGTAATTGTTTTTTTTTTAACGTAGGGTTTAACAGTATCCAATTTTAAATCCCTGTATTTTGCTTATTCATTGTTTTGTCATTTTACCGATGATATACATTACGCAAGAACAACCACAAAACTACTTACTTCAAACCCAACCTCCTTCGCCTGCTTATAAGGCAGCAAGTTCAAAACAATCGAAATGGGAGCCGTGGCCAGCCTATGAACATGCAGAAGCAGCTTCCTCCAAAAAGGCTTATCGCTCATCCTATCCAGTAAAGTAGGGTTTTCCTTGGATCGGCCGGTGGCAACACTTATCCAGTAGGTGCCCTGCTTGCCTCGGACTATGTTGTCGGGCTCACCAGGTAGTACCATAGGGAGGTCGCGAACTAGACCTGCTTTCTCGCCCTCGATGTGGTATCTGAAGTGTAAAAAAGATATTCAACTGCCTGGTACAGAGAGGTATTATTTGTGCAAAAGCATAATTATTTTTTTTATTATGTTAATCACGTCTGAAAATAATATAAAGAATATGATGCAAATATTGCTGAAATTGCTTTAAACTACTTAAGATATAAGCTAAAAATTTTCATTTACAGTAGATGCCGCTTAATGTGATCACGGTCAATGTTATCAATCGTCTAATGTTATCAAAATCGCTTAGTCCCGTCCGCTTATATCAAAATACATTGAATAATCATCGTTTATTGTAATCAAATGTTCGTTTATTGTTATCAGTTTATATGTAAATTTTATTTTCCTGAAATGGATAGAAACAAGAAGGCAAACTTTTTTTGTTTAAAGTGTTTTCTGAACCTTACCATGTAGCGATTCGTAAAGACTTGCTTCGAAAGAATGCTAAACAATCGACAATTGAGGATTTCTTTTTCAGTTATTAATTAACCTTTTGAATTTTTATATTGCTTTCTGCAGTTCATTATTAAATATTAAAGTATACTAACTAGTAATTCTTTTTCTTTAGTGTGCATTAATTTCTATTAAATACTATAGAGTTTTACAGCAACTGCTTCCAATTTAAAATTAATTTTTATTTCAATATGTATGTAAAAAAAAACATTTTTTAGGTTAAACTTTTTTTTCTTGAATTGTAATCAATCGTTTGTTATCAAATCCCGTTCGTCCCGATGTGATCACATTAAGCGGCGTCTACTGTATACGATACACAAAATGTCATCTTAAAAAAATGAATTAAAATAAATATTTTCAACTATTTAAATTTTATTTAATTTCCCAAATGATGCAAAAAGTCCAAATTTGAAGTTAAATTTTTGCCTAAAAAATTTATTGCCCATTAAAGGAGAAATTAATTTACAACAAATAGCACAAAGGGTTCAAATTGTTTTATAATCGGCGTTATTTTATATCTTAAACTACTAATATAAATACATAATAATACATGTTTTACAATTAACTTCAATTTACATTTAACCTTGTTAACATGTTACTTATTTACAACTAGTCTAAAGCTGTCATTTTGAAATACTGCATAACCAGGTTACTGCATCATTTCTGCCGTGGGCAGGTAAACTGCAGAAACTTCCATAATGATTTAGACCATTGTTGCAGGCATTCAATTAGTCTAACAATTAAGAAAACATATTGGAATTTTTTTACTTCAGATCAAATTGGTACAACTCATTGTTGGCATTACTGCAGTTTACCTGCCCACAGCAGATTTATGTTTATGAACATCATAAATGATGCTAACTGAGTTATACTGTGTTTGGGCATCGCCAAACTAACTGCCGACCTATAAACTGCCCGTGCAGCCAAAAATGTCCGACTAATAATATCCCGTGTAAGGGAGTGCACGTTAAATATCCTTCAAAGTCCTAACGCTGCGTACGATGTCGCCCTTAACAGTTGCATTGGGTGCCTATTCAGGTGTTGACTCGTCACTTGACTGTGGTTCTAAAATACGACGCCCGTCGTCAATAGCCCTCGTGTAGCTCTAGTGCGACGATAATTCAAGCCTAACCTAACCAGTTATACTGTATTTCGAACAAGCAGCGTTAGACACATTTAAAGGTAAAATGGCATTTCAGAGGAAATGTAGGTAAAATAAGCCGACAGGGACTCTCATTGGTTAGTCTCGTTGAGTCTCGTAAATGTTTCACCATCTTTGTTACATTCCATCCTCAACTCTTGTCAAGTTCAGACGTCCAATTGATTTCTTACTTATGTCGCAGTTAAATAAAGAACTTTAACTTAAACTATGTTTCCCTGTCGGCTTATTTTACATAAGTCGGCAGGATAAAATGTTCCAGCGCTATCCCACTTAACCACTTAGAAAACGATGAACTAAATAATAATAATAAAAGAACTCTTTTCGCAAGAAGAAGACCGCACATTAAAAACGACTGTTTCTCAGGACAGGGTGTGTTTGGGATGTTATAGTGCTAAGTGTTATTTAAGAGTATTGGGAAGATAATTAAGTTATGAAAGTTAATTGAGGGTAACAAAAATAAGTTTTTGAAGAGTTTAAATCAGGATATGTCCTGTATTTCCCTTGTTTAGGCTAATGGAGCTAAATTCCTTGGTGCAAAATAAAAGCAATTCCATTTGGCATTACCACATCACTCACCTAAAAATTTTGTTGTTACTTCCCTCCGCAACTAACACAGATGTGCCATCGTGACTTAATGCAACACCGTTGGGAAAAGCAAGATCCCTCAATAGAACTGTAACTTCCTTGGTATTCAAGTTGTATTTGAGCAACCTAAATTTAAAAAAAAATCATGTAAAACCATTTCTAAAAAATTAAATACTATGTAATACAAATAGTTACAATGAACCAAATCATTAAGCTATGTGATAAACATTTAGGCATGTGGTAAAACAGAATTAAAGTAACTAAAGAAACAGCCTAGAAGCAGAGAGACTTGATTGACCTAGGTTTAAACCTCTAATGCATACTGTTGCTGTTTGGCAACAAGTACCATAATCCATTTTGGTATATTAAAATAGAGCTTCTCTTGACAAATGTGTTTTTTTTTCATGTATTACATTCCATTTTGAAGTTTTAGTTACTAATAATCCTCATATATGACATGGTAAAAGTGTATGCAAAATTAAAGAGTGAAGTTATTAACTGTTGTGAAATTACGTTTTTGGCAGCATTCAAAGTATAATAAATAATATTAGTACTAAATAAAAACCAACTGTTTTGAACAATCAATTATAGTTAAAAAAGGTTATTTTGAAATATATTTAGTAGTTATCTAGTCATTATTATCAAAATTGGAATTTTGTAGTAGGTTTTTGTCACATGGAAAAAAAATTAAAAATTGAAATTGAAATTATTTAAATTCTAATGCAATTAAATTTTTTTTCATTATTTTTCTTATAATGTATGAGTATTAAAGATACATATATATTATTTTGGGATGAAAATAAAAATTCATGCATTAGAGGGTTAACTTAAACAGTCAAACCAGAGGATATTGTGAGAAATTAAAACAATCCTGCTTCAAATGGGAGGTAAGAAAATATTTTTAGGACAAAGTTATCAATGAGTGGAATGCTTTACTAGATTATGTTGAGTATTTAAAGGGAGTACAAGAATTTAAGAAGAATATAGTTATTAGAAACTGATTAAAAAATTATAAACTTTTAGGCTAACCTAGCTAGGCCTCTGACCTGTTGTTAGCACACAATTTTTGCAATTGTATTTGATGCCTGACATGATTATTTAATACGCCCAAATGTAGTTATTTAAATCCTGCTTAATATTGTTCGTTTTTTTTTTAAATACTAGCATAAAAAAATATTTATACAGCGTCTTACCTCCCAGAAGTATCATGCTCCATTACACTTATAATCACGTTACTAATGTTCCAGCGAGTGCTGGATTGAGAAAAGTAAATATTTTCTTCTTTTTCATCAAAAGTCAAGGAGTTCAAAAATATTAAAGGCAAATCTTCGACAATGGTAGAAGAAGGAAGTAGAAGGGTCTTCTTTCCTAAAAGTTTATTTTTAAAAAAAGTATCAATAACCTTAACCCTCTAATGCATACTGTTAACGTTTGGTAACAAGTAACATAATCCACTTTATTCTATTAAATTAGAGCTCCTCCCAGACAAATCTGTGTTTTTTTTTTCATCTATTACATTTCATTTTAAAGTTTTAGTTACTAATAATCCTCATAGATGACAGTAGTAAAATTGTATTCAAAATTAAAGAGTGATGTTATTAACTTTTGTGAAATTACGTTTTGGGCAGCATTCAAAGAATAATAATATTGGTACTAAATACTAATAAATTGTTTCGGAAAATTAATCATAGTTAAAAAGAGTTATTTTGAAATATTTTAAGTAATTTTCTAGTCATTATTATCAAAATTGGAATTTTGCAGTTGTTTTTTGTCAGATAGAAACATTTTTAAAAATTGAAATTATTTAAATTCTAATGCAGTTAATTTTTTTTTTTTTTTTTTAGTATTTTTCCCATAATATGTGAGTATTAAAGATACATATATATTTTTTTGGGATGAAAATAAAAATTCATGCATTAGAGGGTTAATCACTAAAACTACACACATAGGATTGAAAATTAATCATAATTAAAAACATGGATTGGAATATGTATAGTAACAAGGAGTTTAGAAAAGAACTGAAATAGCCTACATTCCTGTAAATGTAATACTTAGTAATTGAAATTCTTATAGAAATACAAGCAGGTTTGTAACAGCCAATGTCTTTTTAAAATGACTTAAACAAAAGATTTTTACACCTTAAGGTGGGCATACAGAGAGGAACTTCGTCCCCAAGATATAACTTTTTCCCTCACTCTATTGGTACTCTGCACACAGGTGACATCCAGTGCCAAGTAAGAAAAAAAGGTTTTTCTGTGCACTAAGTCCCTCTATGAACGCCCAGCTTTTAGGAAAAAAGCGCCAACTGCAGCCATTTTGTTGTAATTTAATTGGTATTTTTTGTTATTTGTGAAATTCATTTGAAAGATTAATTATGTAACATTTCTTGGGTCGAATAATAGCATTCCTTACAGCAACATTTGACCAGTTTTTTAAAATGTTGCTTACACTTAAATAATGCAAGATTATCCTATTCTAAAGTAAGTATCAACACAAAAATTTACTTTACACCCTTAAATTTACTAAACAATCTATTTTTCATTTATCGAAATCAATCAAACTGAAAACAAAAAGAAAATAGACTAAAGAAAAGATTTTACGGTTATGTTGAAAAGAATTAAAGGAGTTGGTGCAAAGGTCATAAAAGCATTTTCTCTGTACATTGTTATTACCTGTTTTAACATCAATTGAAAACAAGCCTAAATAGGCATCTGCAACATAGAGGCGACCAGCTTTGTTGAAGGTCATGCCAAGAGGCCTTCCGCAAATGTCTTCTTCGTGTTGACCCTCTAAAAAGAGAAAAAAAATTAAGCAACTTGCATTTCATGATGTAGTATTGGTTTAAACTAAACTCCCCGGTGCAACAGCCCATTACTGGGCCAAGGCCTGCCGTGCCCATTTCAGCTTTCATGACCTAGGGCTCTGGGGTGCTAGGCATATGTCCCGGTAAGGTGGGCAGCCTCACGCGGAACAGTGCTTAGCTCCCAAGCATGTTTGGTACCCATTTTATCGACCCACTCAAGGGGTGAAGGGATGGGTCAACCTTGCCCAATCAGGGATTCGATCTCCGGACCTGTGGCGTGGCAATGCAAAGCACTACCACTAAGCCACTGGGCCGCAGTATTGGTTTAACTGAATATATTTCTATAACTATGGTGTTAGGCACAAAGATACTATATGTGTATTAAAGAATAAGAGGCATTTCATATGGAAAATTCATCACTATCAGTACGAAAATGACTCACCAACATAAAAACATAAGGAACGCTGAAACTCTACTTAGTTAAGATGCATAACTTTTAATTCTAATAGTAAGAATAACAAATTCTTTAATCTAAATTATATTTAATAGATATTGCATATTTCCAAAATATTGCAATTACTATTTAAAGGTACATATTTTTATACTGGGTTCTAGGAAAAATACACCTAACATGAAATTTTATAAACAAAAATAAATTAACTATTAAGAACCACAATTGGTTGACAGAATACAAATTAATATTTTGCAAATTCAATATAAATGAATATATTTTGATTGGTGAAAATCACAATGGATTTAAATAATTATGATATGATAATCAATCCAAATTATTACATTTTACATAAGGAGACTTAAATTAGTAAAAAAAAAACATTTTTATTTATACCAAAAACTTACCACAGGATTTACCAGTGCGAACAACATCAATTATTTTGGAATCTGTTATTTGGACAATTCTTCCATCTCCCAAACCAGTGTAAAGCTTGTCTGAAAATGTATTTAAATTTAATAATATGGTTAACTAAAGGGTGTAGTTTTTTTTTCAATCTTGTTTATGTGGAAAATGGTTTTTAAAACCTCCTTAACCCTTTCAGTCCCAGTGATGCCATTTGGAATCTCACTTTCAATATTTTTTCCAAATGTTTATGTACCGTTATGACATCCAAACACACATCATTCGATTCCTCAAACTTTGTTCTATTCAACAATATTTTACATGAATCTCAATAGAAGTCAGAACTAATATTTTTTTTATTTAGAAAATAGCTAACAAGCACTTCACCTGATTTTTGAAAAGTTCTTCAGTTCCACATATTTAAAACACAATTTAAACTATTACGGTTAAAATAATTACTAAAATTATTTTAATAATATGGTCAGATACCCTAAATTATATAGCTCAAAGTGTTTTTAGGTATACACATTTTTTATTTTGTTATTTTCCACAGTTAAAAAATTTTGGCATTATTTCAAAAACCATATTAAAAATTTAAATGAATTTTTTTTATTATGGAACTCTTATTTTTGACCTAAAATAAGCTTATTTTGTGAATATCAGATGTTTCTGTAGTGAAGTAAATTTTTGGGACTGAAAGGGTTAATAGAATTTAAATCAAATTTTTTTTAATTATGACAATTTTGAAAATAAGATGTATTGATAAAAAAAAAGTAATCAGTCCCTTGGAGGGTTTATGCCCCTGTATACCTGAAGTGGTTAAACTATTTTTTTAATTTTTAACTATTAGATATTTAACAGGAGACCAGTCGGTAAAAAGCATTCACCTTGTACGTGAACGTCCCAGTTTCAGGTCCGAGCATTTCCAAAAATAACTCTGCCACCAAGATAAAAAATAATCCTCCTTAAATAACTGCTGATCTATGAACAGTTACATAACCAAAAAAGTTTGACGAATAATACAATGTGCAGAGGGTGTGAACGTTAAATATGCTCAGTACCAACTTGGCGTAAAACGTTACTCTAAAAATTTTGTTAGGTGCTGACTTCGTCACTTGACCAGGGTTCTAAGTTAAGAGCACATATTGGCTATTAGTCAAAACTAAGGAAAAATAATAAAGAAATACGATTGGTATAAGCACGCTAAGGCAAAGCAGCAATCCAGGTTAGGTTAGGTTTGAATTATCGTCACACTAGAACTACACGAGGGCTATTGGCGACGGGCGTCGTATTTTTTTAGAACCACCGTCAAGTGACGAGCCGACACCTGAATAGGCACCTAACGCAACCATTAAGGACGACATCGTACGCAGCGTTAGAACTTTGAATAACATGCACTCCCTTACACGGGTATTATTCGTCGGACATTTTGGCTGCACAGGCCGTTTATAGGTCGGCAGCTATTTATGGCGATGCCCGGACTCAAACCTGGGACCCTTTTACTTGCTAGGCAAATGCCTAACCGACTGGGCTCCCCAGCCCCAAGCAGTAATTCACCTACAAAAAAAAATCCTATATTAACAGGTTACCATCAGCCTGTACTTAAAAGGTATATTGAATTTTTATTGCAATAATGTATGAATTAAGAGTTACAATAAGAATATTACTATTGTGAACAGCAAAAGACTCGGGCCAGTGCAGGGCATTTTCATGAAGACGGACTGTTTTGTCGAGACCTTCATTTGATTTCAGACCACCATCAAGTTTTTCTGGCAGAGAAACGCTGAAAGAATAATTTTTAAAAAAGGATATAGTAATAGCTGTTATGATGAAATGCTGTATATTAGGTGGCCGAAATGATGGAGGGAAGTGTCGGTAGGAAAGGCTTTAATATTTACAACTTTTTACAGTAATTGAGATTATTTAGTGACTTATAGAATAACCCTACAAACAAAATACAGATGGGCCAACGTTAAAACAACCGTTGTTTTTTCGTTGGCACTACGTTAGAACTGATCGTTGGCTAACGGTTATAAATGGCCGTTGGCTGAGTGGTTGGGCCAACCGTAGGTTTTGCGTTGGCACCTACAGTCAATTTTACGTTGGGCCAACCGTAGGCGTTTTGTTGGCACATAGTCAAGTATACGTTGGCCCCACATAGGCTTTACGTTGGCAATGGTAGTGTCTATATATTTACAGGGAACGGATATAGCCTTCACGGTTTCTTATGCCCATAAGCGGCCGCTAATTACTTAGTCCGAGAGAAAATCCAGAAAGTAACAAAAAGCTTCAAAAGTAAGGCACATTTGTTCATGAGGTTTTTGTAATCGTTTTACTCAGGTATAATCTTAAGAGCTTTTTAAAAAAATTTGTTAGCTATTTTTATGCAAGCTTTAAATTTTGACATTGAAAATAGCCTCTAAGAAATTCAAAAAATCACTTCTTTGGATTATATCCTTTTTTTAACAATTACAAAAGCATGAACAATGTACTGCATAAATCAGATTTTTGTAACTTTTCTGGATTTTTCCCTCATAGTATAAGCATTAGCAGCCACTCACAGAGAGAAGAAACCATAAAGGGTGCATGCCCGTTTATATCATTTACTTATGTGAATGCACATGGTAAGAATACTTAGTAGTGTTGATTTGGTTTATAAGCATTTTTTTTCTTCTATTGAAACTGTTAATTTATCCTGAAAAATGGTGAAAATGTTGCATATTGCATTGTACATTTTGGCTTAGTTTGAATTAGCATCGCACTAGTCCCATTTTGAAATACCATATTGAATTCAGCCCAAGGAGTAGCCCATCATGAAAAAAAAAACAAATTACAAAATTTCAATTTAAATGCATTTGTATAAGCTATTTTTATTTTACAAAAATACACTAAAATGTCTACACAAAAGATAAACCACTGTACAAATTTCCGAGAAAAATAAGATTTTTGTAATTCCATTTTTTTAAAAATAGTTTTGATACAAATTTTCCAAAACATGCCATCACACTTACAAATATTTTTACCAAAACTAGTTCCTTAATGACATAACAAAATAATTATCTCAATTTTTTCAAAAATGTCACTTGGCACGTTCTTCTACTAAGTTCTTCAATTATGACTTGAGAGAGGTCTCTATTGTTGGACTTGTCCCAGTGGTAGGAGTGTAGATGGGTTGACAAGGTTAGGTAGGTGGTGCTTGATCCAATGTTGTTGCAAGTTGGTTGATCTAATGAGAGAAACAGAAATACAAAATTTATATTTGTACAGAACAAATACGAAACAATTAGAAATTCTTTATATTACAAATTTAAGCCTTATTATAACCTCAAACCATAACCGTAATTATGTAGCAACAATACAAATTAACAACTGCGCCTTAAGCAAAAAAATGCTTAGCACTTGATAAAAAAAATACAAGTTTTCGACATCTATGACTCTTTTAGAAATTTTGTAATATATAAAATTGAAAATATATATGCAATCTATGTGTTGGCATAAGCCCAAACTCTTTTGCTTGTATTACATTTCAGTGTCTGCTATAAATGATTTCCAAAATTAAAATACAATTTGTCAACCGAGGATACGACACTGCAAATAATTAGATCAGTGGATTCCAACATTTTCGGGATAATCGCCTCATTCTTTAGGTTAATTAACATCCATCACCCCCTTTAAATTTTCATGTCATGTCCAATCATAATTTGAGTTAAAGTGTAACTATAAAACAGTTTTAAAAACTTACTATCCGGTCACTTTTAAATAAAATAGAAAAAACATAACACATAATTTTAAAGAACAAAAGTGAAATAATTAACCAAGATATCTTTACTGGTTTTTAGAAAATTTAAGAGAGTTGAAAGTAAAAATTGGCTGGTTTAGTTATGGTTGGAGAATGGTTTTACTGTACAAAGGTACAACATTATTTTAATTTCTAGCCTGTGAATACTCATCGCCCCCTGATTGTCCCTCAAGCATTTTTTGTCCCCTTGATAAAACAAATCGTCCACTTGGGGGCGATCACCCCCAGGTTGCTAACTCGAACTTTTAATAAAGTCCCAAATATTTTTTTCTTCATTTTCTTTTAAAAAAAATTGTCTCGATAACTCGAAGTGAACATCTTCTAGGTCCAAGTTTTTGCAATAGATTTCAAAGGTAAAACATACAATTCAGTTCAAAATTTTGAATGCCTTGAAATCAGTGCAAATGACAATGAAGCGAAAAGCGACATTTGAAATTCCTTTAAAGGTAAGGGTGGGGGATATGGACGGGGAATACTTTCGATGATTACATTCTAACATCAGAATCCTTGTCTGACGATGGAGTAGTGAATGTAGTTTGTGGAGAGCCCAAAGGAGATGAGGAAGATGAAATCCTCCTGTCTCCCACAAGCAAGCACTGGTCGTTGTTCACATCTTACAACTATACCTGTAGACCACTGAAGGTACAGGCAACATTCTATTCAACTGTATAAACAAATAAGGTGACTTTGTGAATTCCAACAACATTAAAGATACAAACAAGAAATAACAGCTTTTTTCAAATAAGATTTACATGGTATTGTATACTTATTAATGAAGCCAAATTCTGTGATTTTTAATAAACCTTTTGACCCTATTCTTTTGTTGTTCAGATGAACTATTAAAAAATTAAAATGCATACAACTATAGTATTATGGATGGCACATATCAAACAAATTAAAACATGTCGACCCATTAGTGCCAGTAGAGAGGAGTGGGAGATAACTTTGATAACTAGAACTTTGGATAAGTCGAATATATTTGGGGGTCCCCTGTAACTTTGAGTTATTGAGTATTGACTGTATAATATTTTTGAATGTTACTTACGAAAAAAATTCATCATTTGAAAATATGTTTTTAGTTTACTGTAACCTTAGATGCCCTTATATTCAAATAATGATTAGTTACCAAAGTTTGAAAAATTTATTATATAATTTACACAGAACGACTGAAAACTTTAATGGTAAAATTTAAAAATTGACCAAAAAAAAAAGATTTTTCAAACTGTTGCAAAAGTTATATGATAACATGTATAAAAGTTATATGATAACATGTGTAAAAGAAAATTATTAATTTATTTTAAGCAATCACCATTTTCAGGTTGCATACTATCGGATTTTCTTTATAATATGTTTCCTACTTGCAAAAATAAGTTAAAAGTATTAGCTGGCACAAATGAGACAGTCTTCCATCATAGCGATCTTAGTGTACGGATAGAATGCTTGCTCATACTATTTATAAATAAATAATTATATGAGAAATGCCCAAGATAAAACTCTGTTAAATTGGCTGAATACTCGGGAGACTACACAACACTACTATAAATCCAATCCAAAGTGTAAAAAATTGACTATCAACACATATCGTTTTATGTCAATACCTCACTTTACTATTTTTAAATATTTATATATTGTAATAAAATTATAAATTAAAACATTCTTACCTAATAAACTGCAACTTGGAGGATCAGGAAGATTGCAAAGGATTAGAAGATTACGACAACAAGCCTGGAGACAAATGTTACTGAACTCGTTACACAATTACATAGGGTACCTACAGGAAGCAAAGTTAAATCATTTAGCTTATTAATTCAAACAGCTTATCTATGACATATATTTTAAATAAAAAACATCTCAATGTTAAATTTAGAAATGATAGTTGGAATCCGAAAAGAACTTCATTATGCTGCATTTGAAAAAACAATTTTAAATGAAACTTTTAAATTTGTCTGTTTATTATACATAAACATGGTGAATTTCTTACTCTTTAGTTTTTAGTATAATTTACAATTTAGAAACATTACCCTTAACCTGAAGGCAGACACACAAATATTTAAAACACTATTATATTTTCTTTATATCATTGTTTAAAATCAAAATTTAAGATATATAATTTTTTGGCCCTCACAATTATTGGATCACACGGTTGACCTCCATTCTCAACCTTATTTAGTTATTTTCTACAGATACTAAAAACATCTGAAAATTGGTTTGTAGATATTAAAGAGTAGATTAAAAAAACTATTTAATTTTAACTGAGATGTTTATCAATTTCTTTGCAGTGCAGTTTTCTTTAAAATTGCTTATAGCAAAGATTTCAATAACAATAAGATATTAGCACAGCAATGCTCAATAACTTACAGTTTTTATAAAAATAATCAAATCTGCAATTTAACAATTTTTCTTTCCTCATTTACATAATTTTCAGATATTATTTAAAAAGCAATAACGTAACATTTGATAATTTAAATATTGTCTAATATATTTAATTGATTAAGACTTAGTGCAATTCATGATTTATTTAAATACAAACCTAACTATTATTCGATATAACATGGTTTGGTCCTAACATCACAAACATCACAATTATTAATTGCAAGATTATTTTTATGAATTGTTAAGAAAAATGATTATTTAATATAACTTTTCTTGTAAATGTACTTTATAAATATAGTAATTGTGTAATATAAACCTATGTAAGATGTTTTATGTTATAAAATATATCAACTGATGTCCTAATAAATATAAAGACATTTGTTTCTTATTTTTGAAGCATTATTAATCCATTTAGCCAAACCGTATACTGCTTACTTAAATCTAATGCCGATCTTTCCAAGAAAACGAACATGCTTTTAATTTTCAGTTATTATTATTATAATAACGGTCTTAATTCCATTTTAAAAATTACTGCAATTTTAATTTATTAAATGCAGAGAAACTGAAGCAACAATAACGACATATTCAAAGAATTGAGAGGTCCGTTAAAAGATGCAGAAGAAAAGCTGTTTAAACTTCAGTTAACAAGTTATTTACCAATTACGGAAGAAAATTATATTTGCTTGCATTAACAAAACAAAGTGCCTTTAGTGTACTCTGCCGAGATTCGTTTTGCTTAATAACTATTTGTTTACCAAACATAAACTTATTTCTTTTAATAGGTAATAACTTAGTTCAGTGTCAAGGCAAAATGTAAAAACAATAAGTTAAATTTCATGACTTACCTTGAACAACAATACGTAGCATACCACGAGGTGGAACCCGAACCTGGAAAGGAAAATCAAAATGGCGCTACGCCGCCGAACGGAATGTTTGGTGGTTCAACGCTTTTGGCTGGTTATTTTTAGGTTCCGGGAGGAACTTTAACACAGTCAATTACGCTTCGTAATTTAGAACTGCGGTAAAGTAACGAGATCACAATCTGAGGAATGTTTCGCTGCGAATCATCTGGGAAGAGGAAGGGTAGACCGAGTAACGAGTTAAAGATGGTCTGTTTATTTATTTACCCGAAGTTGAAGAAAAATACGAAAATATAATTTCAGAAATAAAAAATCGAATTAACGTTTCTTTCTTTCGGACACAGAGAAAAAAAATGAATGAATCTACAATCTAAAATAAAAAAAAAAACATATATTTCCTTTTAAAATCATATGTTTAGAAAATTTGCTAAAAATACAAATTAAAACTACTTTTTTACTTTCATCTGGATCCATAACGTTGTCTTTATGTATGGGCCAACGTTAGGCTACCTAACCATATAATGCCAACGGACCGGACGAAAATAATGCCGTTGGCCCAACCACAACTTGCCCAACTAACCTCATGCCAACCGCGCGAACCAAAAACCTGCTGTTGGGCCAACGGAGCATGTTTGTAGGGAAATAACAAACTTAAATAATAAACTTAAAATGAAAGTTAGGTAGCTTCTGATATTCATGGAACACGACAGCAAGTTTGTTATTGAGAAGCAAAGTTATGTTGTCCTAGCAACGCGCTGCGCTGCCATCCAGGATCAAGGTAGACAAAACTTGACTGCTTGTACGCACCACATAACTACAGGTGAAAGTTTTTTTTTTTTTCAAAACATTCTTTTTAGTAAAAAAATTCATAAAAGTGAGGGGGATTGCAAAATCAGTACTACTAGTTTTTTCTCAAAAACTAAGAAGGCTTAAACATAATTCAATGCTCTAGTGCCATGTTATCTTATCAACAAAATTATTTTATCGTGTTAAAAATAGGAAGGTTTCTTACATTCATAATCAGTTTATTTAAAAGCTGACATTGTCAATGATAATGACTTTTCCCATTTTAGTTATTGCTTTTACAGCAAATCGACTTCATTGATTGGTCTAACTTATGTATGTAGCAGGTCTAGGTTACATGACACATAAGCTAATGCTCTAGACTGGGAATTTTTAATAGTAGCCAGTGGCTACTAGAGTGAAAAAAAAATGGTAGCCACATTTGGATTTTTAGTAGCCAGATTTAAATTTAAGTATATACGACAAAAAGAAAGTGCAATTATCCAAAAAAAAATTTATTAAAGACATTTTTGAAATGAAAATGCACAGCTCCATTTACGTCACACGGAGGCCGATTCAGTGGCACAAAACACCGGTCAATGATGAGGGAAAAATTTCACCGATGAGCAACAACTGTCATCAAGTCTTTCTTCAATACAGAATCCAATCGGAGCGTTTTATTTTTTTAATTTTAGAAATGCAGCTTCAGATTTAATTACTTGTCGGAACAAAAAGGAAAAATTATGATCGACACTTTTGGCGACTGGGGTTTGATTTTTAGGTAGCCACTTTCGATGTAATAGTCGCCAGTTGGCTACTGGCGACCGCTAATCTACAGCTTTAACATAAGCACAGGCCACCAATCCAGGCAGAGGAAAAAAATATTTCAGGTCAAGTTCAAGGGACCGAGTCCCTCTGTGTATGTCCAGCTAAAGGAGTAGTAAATATTGGTTGAGCATGTGTATAAAAAGCTTTTTTTATTACTTTTTTTTTGAAGTCTAAACACAATAACAATAGCTCAATTTTTTTTTATCTGTTATAGATGATAAGAAAGATACCTTTGTTAACTTTTCAAGATTAAGAGACAAGTTAGGTTGTTGGATATTAAATATTTCTAGGCATATAGAGGAAATAACAAATAACACAACATAGTTTGTTACATGTTCATGGTATTACAGTCTGTTACAGAGAAAGAAGCAATTTTATCCTAAGTTCTAGCTCCATTAGCCTAATGCTATAATTTTCCGCATGTTTAACAAGATACAAAACTTTAAGCAATACATAAATAAAAGGAAAGACAATTACTTTAAGCCATTAAGTTAAATTATAATTTTTAAAAATTACCTATAGCTGACAGGATTGACTAGCTTATAAAAAGGGGATGTGTAGCAATAAAACACTACTGCCAAAAGAACTATGAGGAAGTTCCACATGATGCCTTGTATCTAAAAAGCAAAAAATATATATAAAATTTCAATAAAAAAAAACAGTCATCAACTTATAGGTAGGTTTGAATTATCGTTGCACTAGAGCTACAGGCGACGGGCGTCGTAATTTAGAACCACAGTCAAGTGACAAGCCGACTTCTGAATGGGCACCCAATCCAACCGTTAAGGGTGACATCGTAAGCAGCGTAGGAATATTTAACGTGCACTCCTACTGCACAGGGTATTATTCACTGGACATTTTTGGGCTGCTTATAGGTCGACAGTTATTTTTGGGATGCTCGGACCAGAACCTGGGACCTTTCCCATGCAAGGCGTATGCCTAAACGACTGGGCTCCAGAGCCCCCGTCAACTTATAGGATAAGAAACTGGACTATTAAATGAAGAGTGTAGTTGCAAATCTCACATTTCCCGAACGTTTGACTAATGCATAGGGTCCATTATACTCAACTGTCGACTTTTGATAGTGATAAATTCAGGGGTAGTAGTGGGACAATGCAAAATTTCAGGACAAAAATTTAAGAAAAAATCAGGACATTATTTATGTAATAAAATGCAGTAGAATTCGAACTACGATTTTACTGGCACTGCTATACATGGTTCATACGCGGAAAAAAAAATCAAGCCCTACTCAAGTACTATTCAAAAAGTTCACGGGGGGGGGGGGGGGGGGGGTTCACAGGAGCTGGTTATTTCTCTTTTCTAAAGACTGATTGACAAGAGGAGAAAAATACCCAAGTCAATCATTTCAAGGGAGATAAAAAAAATTGATTTCAACGGGAACATACGAATTTGAAACCTATTTTTTTTTATTAAATATGTTTTATTGTTCATTCTAGGCTTACGAGCACTTTAGTGCTATTTTTTTTTGCATGTCAGACGTTAAAGAACTTGTCTTTAGTTTTAATTAAAAACACAAAAGAATTCACTCAGCAACAAAAAAAATTCTAAGTAGAAGGCCTTGACAGGATATTGTGTTTTTGAAAGTGAACGTTTTAAAATTTGGTTGACTTATCGACAGTTGATATTCGGTTGACTTATCGACTTTGGATGATCGATTTTTTCAGAAAACAAAACCGTTAAAAAACCCCGAGACCCAGTGATAACTAGCAAATATTACTAGGCTCTGAGACTGGTTCACAAATCTGATCTAATCATAAGTAGAACTGTAAAAGGAACACTAACCTACTGCGATAATGCAGCTACTTAGCAAATGTTTCAAGTCATTCATTGTGTGTGTTCAAGTAGATTAAGTTTAGTTTCTGCACGAATAAAAAACTTTGATCCACATTTGGGACTGTTATTTAAAGAAACTATTGTTTGGAGTTTTAAAAAAAATCCTATGAAAACCATCGGAATTGTTCTTTAAAGCCCAATTTTTTTTTTTATTAATTGCTAAAAAGCCACCAATATCAAGACAAAACAAATCACAAAAATAAATTTTGATGGAAATATGGAAGCAATTGAAAAATATAAGTAGTAGTTGACAGGTATAAAATTATGTTTGTAAGTATTTTTTGAAAAATTTCAGGAATTTCAGGACAATTTGTGAAAATTAAAGACAATTCAGGACACACATAAAAATTTCAGGAATTTCAGGAAATTCAGGACAACTACGACCCCTGTAAATTCAATTGGAAAAAATTCAAGAAATGCTGGACCATACATTCTAAATTATACCATGGAGAATGTGAGTTGAGCTTAAGTATGAGATATAGCCATGATATACTGGCCAGTCAGCTCATTGGCAACGGCGAGCTTGAAAATTTATTCACGTTTTTTACAAATGGAGTATGAAATATGAATTGGAATGTTTACCACAGTCGGTTACTTTCGTTGTTAGTCAACAAAACGTTAATTGACAAATGGAAACCAGCCATTATATCACAGCTGTTCCAAGTAAGGGTTAAAATAAAGAATCGTGGCCGGATTTGGCTTCTTTTCAAAAATATCGCCAGGTCGAATGACAACAAACCCTGCCGAGTGCCAAAACAACCAATGAATGACCGCAGTATGGAGAACGCGACATATTAAGAAACTTTTCCATTGCTAATTTGGCCAAAGGTTGCCATAATACCAATAAGTCGGGGCTCCCAGATTGGGCATAAAATATCCGGCCACGATTCTTTAGTTTAACCCAAGTATGACTAAGACATAGGGTTCAGTCCATTCAATGATGACATTTTGATAGTGGCAAATTCTATTGGAAAAAACAGTGAATGATACAGAGAGTGAGTCAATGAATGTGTCGGACCTTATATCTTATACTTTTGGAGAATGCGAATTTTACAGCTACATCCTACAAAAATGATAGATAAAGAATTTCATGCATACTTAAATAAAATAGCGCTAAAAAAAGTTGTTGCGACAATGATGCAAACTTTGATTACAGGTTTTGTGATATAAAAATAAATTATAACTACTGTGCAATGAGGATCAGTTACAGCTATTGTGAGCAGTTTTATTTAAAATATCTAAAACCTCCTGATAGAAAATTAGTTGGAAGTTGGGAAAGGAGATAAATTGTACCGGTCACAATTATCCCCTGGTAATAGTTATCTTAAAGTCCCTAACGTAACACGCAACTCTGACTCTAATACTTTTCAACTCTAAGTGCCCACTTTAAAAATAATTACACTAGCCAGCATTCTCTTCCCTCAATTGTTAAGTAAGATATACGCTATCAACTCTCAAGTGGAATAGATAACAAAAACCGGTTACTAATAGCAATTAAAATATGGGTAAAATATTACAAGATAATCAACCTATTGGGTTTAAGTGTGTCCAAACAGAAAAAATAGTTTTACATTCAAAGCAAAAACATATTATAAAATCAATATAAAATTATTAATAATATTCTTATCAAAAAGTCTCACATACACGTATCAAGCTCCCGGAAAAACTGAAGAAACAAAACAAACAAAAACTGACAAAAACTTGTCATTTCTGTATTTAGATGGTTACAGCTACTTAGTTTATAAAAAAATTAAACTTTTGCGGCAATATTTATAAAATACATTTTTAAAATTTTAATGCAAAATTTCACTTTCATAAATAACGGATTATTCAAATATTTTTATTCTAATATTATGGAGAGATATTTTTAGATAATGACCAACAAGTAAACGTTCTGACTGCTCACTAGTAAGCTTGTTGCTAATAAAAGTAAACAAGAAAATTCAAAATTTGTGCTTCATTAGGGTGCGTTTTATTCTTTTTCTTGTTTTAATAATTGCATTTTTTTGTTAAAAAAAAACTTTGTTTTCAAGTTCTCCCTTTTAAATCAGATTTTTTTCTTTGGTAATATTTTGAGATTTTATTCAGACTAAATTCCTATTTCTAAGCAACCTAATTAAAGTCTCACCGATTGCATATTATTATTGCAAAATATTGTTTGATTGAAAACTGATGTCTATCTTTTAAATTAAAGGTCTTTTTGATAAAGAGCATGCACTTGATTTTTACTCATGTGATGACATTTTTAAAATCAACTAATTAATATAAATCATAATTAAAATTTATTATAATTTGAATTATCTTATTAATTTTGTCGGTAATACAATTTCTATACTTTTGTCTGTGAGGTATGAATAAAAGGATTTCAGAAACTGTACTTTTATTTTGTTAAATATTTTTTGTTTATTTTTAGACATTTGTTTGTGTTTAAAACTTATGGTCTGTTTATTTTTTCTTTCAAGAATAGGGTATGGCTGCAGAATTTTATCGAAAGTCTACTGCACTATATGAAGAATTTAAAAGAAGGTATTATCATAAATTTCTGGAAAATTAAAAATTTTACTGTAAAGTTACTATTGTTGGCTTTGCACTGAGAAATACTAAGTGCATAAATCATGTTTTAATAAATTTTTGTTTGAGAGCTTTATATTTTTTTATGACACATACACAGTGTATTTTACAGGTAAGGGAGAAAGGGTTCAAAAAACAAATTAAAATTGCCGCGGTATACTGCTGTGGGCAGGTAAACTGCAGTAACTTCTATAATGACTTGGACCATTGTTGCAAGCATTCCGGAGTTCTAAACTATAAGAAAACATACTAAAAAAATATTTTTAGAGCAACAATGGTACAACTCATTGTTGCGATTACTGCAGTTTGCCTGCCCACGACAGTATACCAAGCTATATTTAAATGGCTCAAGAATGTGTGAAATTAAATTATCATTGATAAATTGGAAATGCAATGGTAGTTTACTTGTAATGTATATCAAATGTTTTATTTTTTATTTGGTTTTTATTAATACTTTTCAGGGAACTTCATTATTTAAATGTAGAAAGAAACTGTAACAATTCCAGCCTTTCAAAGTTAGTGCCAATTTGTTTTATATTTAGGTGTATTTTATAACAGAGATGCATCTTATATTATTAATTATATTGCATAACAATTTATAAAATAATATAAATTTGAAATAGCATTTATTACTTTTTATCAAGGGAGACAGTACAATAGACCCCTGGTCGCAGTGCCTGGCTCTGACAGAGCCCCCCTTACAGTGTCATAAGTTTTATCAAGGATTAAAAAGTTAATTTTTAAAGTAACTGTGTTACAGTTGATTAAAAAATGTAATTATTTTGCAGATACATACTTAATATGATAATTGACTAATTACAGTTACTTTTTGAAATTACTAAGCTACAGTTACTTTTTGAAAAGTAACTGTTACAAGTAAGACATTACTTCAATCCCTGATGTTTATATTATGCAACCTTGCAATTGAGATAAAAAAAAAATTGTTATTTGTACAACTGTTTTAAAACAAGCATGTCTGAGTCAATTTTGAAAATGTCCTTTTTTTTCATCTTCTAAAGCAGTGGTTCTCAACCTGGGGGCAATCACCCCCAAGTTGGCGATTTGTGCTATCAAGGGGGCAAATAATAGTCATGGGCGATGAGAATGAAAAGAGAGAAATATAAAATAATACAGTACAGTAGAACCGTCCTCTAACCACACCCAACCAATAATTTTTTACTATCAATTCTCTTAAATTATCCAGAATTCAGTTTAAAGATCTTAGTTATTTTACTTTTGTTTTTTACAAAATCTGTTGAAAATATCATTTTTTTTTTTATTTAAGAGTAACCATATAAAGCTGCTTTGGTTGTTTCTATATATGGTAGTAAGAGTTTAAAATACAGTGTTACCTCCTCTAACGGACACCTCTAAAAAGCGGACACCTCTAAATAACGGACACTTTCTCAAGTCCCAGTCCCTTAACATAGGTTACTTAATGTAATCCCCTCTAAATAACGGACCCTCTAAATAGCGGACGCATTTTTAAATTTTTTTTTATTTAATTCGGCTATCAATCCCAATAAAACTCATTTTTGCATCCAAATATTTTTGCACCTTCATTCTCTTATCGCTAAACTACGTATTGGTGACTGTTCTATGACCTTCTAGTAACCCTTAGAATGACCACCATAGCTTTACAATGGTTTCGACACGCCCCATGTCAATTTCCCCCATTATTCTCGAAATCTTCTCTTTCCGAGAATTGAGCGGGAGTGAATGCAATCGCCCCTTAGTCCACTGAACCTGTTTGACCGCTTTCCTGGAGTTGTAAAAAAGTCGAATTGCTAACAAGCCAATTTTTGCAATTGCCAAAAAAGTCGAATTGCTAACGAGTAACGAGAGCTGATTTAGATTAAGTAAAATAATGTCTTAAAGGAGAAAAAGGTTAACGTTGAAAGAAAAAATGGATATTTTGGATGTTGCTGTAAAAGAAAAGCTAAGTGTGAGATCTACTGCATAACGTTTTAGAGTTGGAAAAACGCAGATAGGCTGTGATATTTCTTTCTGGTTTTTTTAGGCATTTATAGGATGGTTTATTTTACCGCATTTCCGGACAAGACTTTGTACTTCAAAAACGAAAAATATAGTGGCGGCAAAATTTAAAAAGAACGTTTAATTAAAGCATGTTTATCCTGCTGAGTTGCATAGATTTTAAAATACAATCAAACATTAACTAATTATATTACAAATCAAAGTTATTAAATTTATTTTATTTAGTTTATTTGGTAATTTCAACTTTTCGTTAAGTCATGTTTTTTTTTAATTAAAAATTTACCCCCCCTCCCAATAACGGACACCTCCAAATAGCGGACAAAAGGTCCGGCACCGCGAGTGTCCGGTATTCAGAGGTTTTACTGTAGTAAAACTGCTCTATTAGTTACATTTTAGCTCATATTATAATTAGACATAACATGAAAATTAAAAACAGGTGATAGGTGTTAGTCAACCTTAAGTGAGGGGCCATGGTTCAGAAAAGGTTGAAAACCACTGTTCTAAAGTAATCTCATAACAAGCTCAATTTTTAACAATATGAAATTAGCAATATTCTTGGTTCTTTGCAAAACGGAATGACTCTTGAACAATCTTCAAAACTTTAATACTAAATGTACATTATTTGTACAACTGCAATTTTTGCATTCAATGTATATTCACTTCTTCTAATATTACAGTGATATTAATATGCCTCTTGATGATTATTTGGAAAGCATCAGTAAAAGAGAAAGAGAGACTGAAAGGTCGTTCAGAAGTTTACTCCAAAATTTGGAGGAAATGGATAAGCAAACAGATCAGATGTCCCTAAAACTTGAAAAGCTAAATGCTCTTCGAGTAAGTATTTTGAAAAATGCATATGAAATCATCAACAACAACAAAATTAAATTTATCTCTTTAAGGCCTAGCTGTCACAATTGTGTGGATACAAAAGAGAATGTTCAAGCCTTTCAAAATTATCATTACCGAAGCAGCTGACTTGGACCATTCGTTACTTGTATACAAAATGACTTTGTTTTTAAAGATTTGCTGACATTGATGCTGTTTAAGGCATTTTTTTTATATAAAACTCTAACATTTAATCTCATGAACTTAAATCAACGCCAACTGATGGCCGATCGTAAAACAATTATGCTGTTCATAAATTTAGTACTAACATAAGTGATATTAACTAAATGGTAGGATGTATGACTACTAACAAAAAATTTATAATTTTCTGCAGAAATAAAATTTAAAATAATTCAAAGAAATTAAATTTCCAGTTAAAATTTCAATTTTAATCTCATGCAGTGAAAACAAGATTACGCTTCAACCAAGTTGCATATCCTTCACTGGGTTAGTTGAAGAGCTTAGTGGAAGAACGTGCTAAGTGATATTTTTGAAAAAATTGAGATTTTTGTCTCAATGAACATATTATTCCATCCTTTAAAGATCGTTAGATAAAAAAGATAAAAAGTTTCCGCTATTTGATAAACTTAAAGTCAAGTAGATATTTTACCGTTTGCAAGTACAATTTTTAACGGATTTAAGTGCAAACTAAAAACTTTAGAAGCTAATTTTCTCGTTTTAACCTTTTTTGTCACTTAGCACTTTCTTCCACTATGCTCTTCAATGCCTTTTGATGACTACTATGCAATTTTTAATAAAAGTTTGTCTAGTAAAATCTTTGTTATTTATATATTTAGGATGCTGCTGTGTTCTCCAATATTACTACACAGTCTTCAATGGATGCTACAATCAACAGAATGCATGCTACCAAACCCTATTATGAAAGTGCCTACGTACAAAATGTCCCATATGCACCTTTTTATCCAACCGTGAATGAGAGAACAATACAGGCTAGTTCTTTATTCAACCATCCCTCACGCAAAATTGATTCACGCTGTGAATCAACACAAACTGAACACATATTCTGTGATAACTGCCATTATCCTTTTACAAGGGACTCAAACAAAACCACTTCCAATCCTGCCACAGAATTAGTTAAACAAGACAAAGAATTTCATATTGAAAATGTTCCATTGTCCCCAAATCTTGATCATGACATTTATAAAAGCATAGAACCATCAAGAGAGATTCTTAATACGCAGCCTAAAATAAGTGAATTTACGATTACTCAGGATCACCGAGATAGTCTTGAAAAAACCACAAATAATGTTAATGCAAGTATGGTGCAAAATCTAAGTTTGGACAGCGTAGACCAGAAATCATTAGATGATAAAAAATCTAATTATCAATCTAATACTGATGTTTCTTCGAAAGAAATCACAAATCTTATTCAGGATAAAATAGACCAAACTGAAAACAATATATCAGAAAAACCAGTTGAAACTGTACTTGATAATAATTATGCTACCAAAAATGTTCAAAGAACTGGTGATATTAAAGGTATTGATGAAGACACCTCTAGGTCAATCGATGAAAAATATTCTAAAAGCAAATCGTTTGATACAGTAGCTTCAAAAAGTGATGATGAAAGTGTTAATCATGAGTTTGACTTCTTAGAATCAAGTCGCAGACCCAGTACGAAGAATAAAGTTATTGAACCTGAAAGTCCAATTTCGAACGAAGGTGATATAATATCTGAGACAGTTGTAGTAGCTAACAAAAGTGAGAATGCCTTGAAAAACAGTCTGATTGAAACAAGTGCTCAAAAAATCCAAAGTTCTCTAAATTCAAAACTTCAAAATGGCGATAATGTTAATAAGGATGCCAAATTCGCTAAGAATGTTCTTGCTTTGGGTGATGCAAAAATTGAGTCATCCTTAAGTGAAGGTATAATGATTTATTATTTTATATTAATCATTAAAGTAACAAGTGTTAATCAAGTATAAATGGAATATTCATTGGAAGTTTGATGAGCCTAGCAGCACTTACCGAAAAAAATGTCATCTTTAATTTTATCACATACATTTTGAAAATATTTTTACATAGTTTTGTGTAACTATTAAATTTTTAGTTGTGTGCTTCTTTCAGTTTTATGAAAATTTAAACATGCACTATCTATTTTTGGTAAAGTTAAATATTTTTAGTTAGTGTTACCTATTTATATGTTTTAGCTATAAAAAAATTGAGATAAGTTTAAATTCAAAAGTTCCTTGTACATTCTCCATTTTATTTGTGCACTTTTTTTGTTCATCTGTGTCTTCCACCCACTAGTTGATTTATGTATGTTTTTATTGACATTTAATAAGCGATTTTTACAGTAAACTTTTGAGTGGTGCAACAATAACTATGAAGCTCATAATATTTTTTTTATATCTTTTTACAACTAATCTTTATTGAATAATGTAAAAACAAGTTTTAAGATTGAAAAATTAAAAAAAACATATGTCTATTTCATAGCACATAAATCCAATGAGCTTATCGGACCTTCCAGTTTTACTATTTAAGAATGCTGGAGATCAATATCTGTATTCGATTTTTTTTACAATATCTTGAACTATAAAATCGATTGTCCTTATATACTACAAGAATTTAATTTCTTAGTTCCTAGCTATACTACAAGAAATAAATATATTCTTAAAGAAACTTTTTTCTCCTATCTTAAAAAATAGCCATTGATACATACAACTCATTAAACTGGTTAACAAACTCCCAATGAACAGTGATTCATTTTTGAACAACCTTACAAAAATAAAAAGAGATATTTTATCAGTGACCTTATAATTCAGCGTAAATTCTTTGTTTATGTGTGTTTATTCAATGTTAATGCTTTTTATTTTATTAAATTTTAATTCTTATATTTAATTTTTTAATGCTTGAGTTATATTCAAATCTAATGTCTGTTGTCTGTATTTTATACGATTTTAGTGTCTTGCCTCTGCTATGTAATCGGAATTTTTTTTTTTCTGTATAGCAGTCAGTTATTGTCTTAAATGTGGACATTTAAATAAATAGCCTGACAAAAATTATGTTACAATTTTTCCCAAGCATTTTATTTTAGAAAAATATTTTTCTTTTTTAACAAAGTTTTTACACATTTTTTAAAGGTTCGGCTTCCCCTGCTCACCATTCAGCTGATGTTTCAAATCATTCTGAATCTGACAGTTCTTTGGAAAAAGAAGCCCCATTCAGTGGTAATAAAACACTTTATCCTCTTAAGACGCGAGCAAAATTCTACACGTATATTCTTAATCTAAACATTAAAGGTGAAGCAAATAAAAGTGGCCCCGGTTTAGAGAAAGGAATACGTTGAAATGCTTGGCGAGAAAACTCTTAAAGCCGCCTGAAGCCTGTTTTTGCTTTGGTTGGATTGGATTAGCTTCACATTAGAACTACTCATAGACTAGTGGCAAGTTTAGATATTAGTTTGTATTATATGAAAACGTCCCATAATGCAAATTTTGTGTCTTGCAATAAATTTAGAATGTTTTTTATTAACAAAAACAAAAAGGTCCAATTCTCTAGGATAAAAAAGATCGAAATAATCATTAGTTGGAACTTTTTTTTATCAGCTCTAAAAACTTTGTTTATATTTCATTTCAACTAGATTACTCAAACCATAGCGTGGTTGCCGTCAAACAATTCGTCAAGCGTTTGTTTGGGCTTAATATTGAAGCGATCAATAGCTTCAGTTAGCAAACGTGTTTTGGTATTAGTTTTTGACTTGGCAACATTTCTGTCATATTCTTATCTTTACGTTTTGGCTGCTTTTATTTCCCTCACACTGTACTTTTCATACAAATATATGCTATGCCAAATATAGAGAAGGATTTAAAGTTTAGATAAAAATATAAAAATATTTGAATATTAACTAATTAATCTATACTTTTAATTAACTGAATTTGAATTAGTCAGTTATGTAAAAAAAATGCATAAAAGTAACTGAAAAATGAAAAATACTGTTTATTTATGGAATATAAATGTAATACAGTTTGCTTTACTTTAAATTACGATGTCGCCCTTAACGGTTGCGTTGGATGCCTACTCAGGTGTCGGCTCGTCACTTGAACGTGGTTCTAAAATATGACGCCCGTCACCAATAGCCTTCGTGTAGCTCTAGTGCAACAATAATTCAAACGAAACCTAACCCTAGTTGTGAGTATCTACAATACATAATATTGTTGTTTACATGAATTGTCACTGCATATTTTTCAGCTTCGGCAGCATATCAAGCATTATTAGGCAATGCTGTTGCACCTAAAGCCATACGAAAAGCCCCGACGCCTTCAGACTCAGATTCTGAAGATGAAATAGAAAATGTGGTATCCTCAAATGTGAGAAAGACTAGCAAAATGTAAGTGACAAAAATTTCACACAATTTTTGTAAACTATTTTAAAATAAAATTGTAAGAATATTGTATTCATCATTTTTAAATATGCACTCTTTAAATTTTTATAAAATATGATAAATTTAGAATTAAAAAACTTTTTTTGGTATTTTTGCAAAAAAGTTTCATGATGGCTATGTAAGCAATTAATATACAGGGTGTTTGTAAAAGAATGTCCGAGTTTTAATATTATATTAAAGGAGTTTATTTTATACTAAATATAAATCATACATGAAGTTGTAGGAAAACTAACCTAGTTTTCCCTATAAGTGCTCGATGTGTGCGCCTTAAGTGATAAGGCACACATCTAAACGAAAGTGCAATTCTTCCCATACTGTCTGCAACAAGTCCGGAGTAATGAATAATAGATAACACTGCAACTGTGAAAGAAATGTAACGGTACAAGTGCATGCGCTTATCTGAAACTGTTGGAGTTATTCTTTATTCGTCACCTTCAACCACAACTGTCGAACGATTATAGCTGATACTATTACAATTTGAAACTCGGACATTCTTTTACGGACACCCTGCATTATAAATGCCATAGAATTATGAATGCTGTGTGAATTATTAATAAGGAATAACTATGTATTAAGCAAGATAAATATATTGTCTACATTTAAAACAATAATGTATGATAATACATTTATTTTCACTGACTAAAAAATTATCTTTTCAACTTAATACTCAACAGTGAAAAATCTAAATTTTCTCTTGTATAATGAATCATGTAAATTCATAGTCTTGATATAAGATTTATTTTCATTATCATGTACGCAAGAGTTGAAAGAAAGAAAGAACATTAAAAATCTTTTTTATTTTATAATTCAAAATTTTTAGAGACTTTGATGGAATAATTCAAGCTCAGAAAAAAGAAGAAAGGAAAGCTAGTGTTCCAGAGGTTACTGTGAAACTAGATAAAAAGTATTTAAAGTTACCTATTTCATTCTGAAATTTTTTATATTAGTGCTTTCGAGTTTCTATTTAGTTAATCAAAATCAGTAACAATATATATTTCGTAATGTAAATTCTAGTGAATATAACTATTAGTTATAGAATTATTATTAGAATTTCTTTTAATAAAAATAACAACTAGCCCTCTGAAGGATACAACTTACAGTGGTGGTCAAAAGTGTGGACACTTTTTTGAAGTTTCATGTAACTTTGTGTGTTTGCAAAATATATTAATTTTCACTTAAAATATAAACATTTATGCATTAAATTGGAGGTAATTTAATGCAGAATTTAGTAATACAAATTGCCAAAAGAGAAAATTAATATATTCTATTAGCACACAATGTTGAAAAACAAGAAACTTTCAAAAAGTGTCCACACTTCTGGCCACCACAGTATAAACTTGTCACCTAACTGTCTGGTTTTCCAGCTACATACATAATTTTTTTTTTTAAAAATTAACTTTTTAATTTTACTTTCTTTTAAAATTCAATTTATGGAGAAATAGTTTATAATCTTCTACACCACAGGCATGTATAATTTTCTAAAATTGGCAAAAATTGAAGTTTCAGTTAAAAATTAAAATTTTATCCTCATACGTTGAAAACTAGTTCACTTTTAAACCAATTTTCTTATCCCTCAGGAGGTTAGCAAATAATAACAACTTATTAATAATAATTAAGTATGTACGCTAGTTAATTAGTTAATAAGTTATTATAATTAGTTATATTAAAGTTAATTTGAAATTTTTTAATATTAGCCCTTAATATTTTTTTATTTAGATCATCAAAACCGGTAACAACTGGTGTTTCACAAAGCAAACTCTCCAAAAATACAAGGAAAGGTAATCACACATTTTGATTACAGCATTTACATTTATCCCAAATATCTGTATCATGTAATATATATATATATATATATATATATATATATATATATATATATATATATATATATATATATATATATATATATATATATATTTATAGGGTGGTTATTAAATAACCCTCGCTATTCGGAGTGGTCCGTAGCTTGAATGAATAATCCAAATCCATCAAAAATTGAGACTCTTACTAATCAAGAAGGGGGGGAAAAGAATGGAATCATTAAAAAGATAGAATCCTTAAAAATTATCATAAAAAACAAACTCGTCTCTTGACCAGAGTTCTAAATTACGAGGCGTCAATTATGGCCAATTACAGCCAACACAGCTTATTACGCCTCGTAATTTAGAACCCTGGCCAAGAGACGAGTTTCTTTTTTTCAACTAAGAATGGAATCATAAAAAAGAAACTCATATCTTGACCAAGGCTCTAAATTACGAGGCGTAGCCAATTGTGACTAATTACAGCCAAAACATCCAATTACGCCTCGTAATTTAGAACCCTGGTCAAGAGATGAGTTTGTTTTTTATGATTCCATTCTTTCCCCCCCCCCCCTTCTTGATAAGTAAGTGTCTCAAAATTTTTTTGCATTTGGATTATTCATTAAAGTTACAGATCACTCCGAATAGCGAGCGTTATTTTATAACCACCCTGTTTTTTACGTCGGGAGAAGGCCCTATTGGACATTTCCCTTCTTGCAGCCCAATAAAGCATAGCCTTTTCATTCAAGTTGTCATATGGCAAAAAAAAATTACAAACATTGGCCCGAAAGGCAAAATTTGTCAAATGATTAAAATCCATAAAAGTTCCAGCTGAGCATGGTGGTCAGTCAGGCACCTCCGAAACACCAATACGGCTGGTCCTTAGACTTTTTCTCCTAACTTCAGATCCGTTGCTGGTCATGACTACTTCAGCCTTTCATGGACCTATCCTGAAGATAGTCATGGCTAGTTATTTATCTGAAGCAGGGCTGAATTTCTAAATAGGATAAGTAGGCTGTAGCCTTGAGCGGCAATTTTTTTGGGGCAGCACATTTTATGAACATAAAGTGGCATTCGGCATAAAAAATTATTACAAAGATACTAATATTTTTAAGAAAGAAAACAAATAATTTACATTAATGTGTAAATCGTAAACGTATGTATAGTAGTACTAGTGTCTAGTAGTAAGCATTGTAGCTGCAAGGCAATTGCACTCTCTCCCCCTGATTTGGAGGTTGAAAGACAAATATTAGAACAGTTTAAAAAAAATCACCTATTACTATTTCGCTTTCAATTTAGAGTGTACATAGATAATTCTAATATGTAGAAAGAAAAAAAAATAGTCAAGAAAACTATATCTGGCTGCAAATCGATCGTAGCCTACAGGCGGTAAATCTTTAAATCCGGCCCTGCTCTGAAGTCAGCAGAAATAGTCTGTCTGGGGACTGGGGAGGTTCATAGGGGGAGGGTTTTCTAATAGGCTAGACCATGATTTCCCCGTGGCGTCTACAAGCCAGAGGTTTCAATCGACCAAGATATACAGATGAATGAACAAGATACACAAAACAAATGTTTTTTAATATGATTTCTTGATGTTGTTACGGATGTGTTTTGTTAATTTGTAATCAAAGAAGGTGCAAATACTTCAAGTTAACTGTGAAAACAGAGTCAAAAATTGAATGAAATAATTTTTTATATTAAAAAACGATACATATGAAGTGCAAATGAAAAACGATTTAACCCTTTCCTTACTGTCGAAAAAAAAATTTAGATTAAAAAAAAGTAAATCGAAAAAAATTTAGATTAAAAAAAAGTAAATAGCGTTTTTAAAAAAATAACCTGTAAAAGCACAACTTTATCGGAGTTTTATGAATTAAAAAAAAAAAAAACGCATCAAAATATTCCTATAATTTCTTTGCTTTTTTTGGAACAAAAACCGTTTTTTTTTTTTTTTTTAACGTTTTTAAAAAAATAACCCGTAAAAGCACAACTTTATCGGAGTTTTATGAATTAAAAAAAAACGCATCAAAATATTCCTATAATTTCTTTGCTTTTTTTGGAGCAAAAACCATTTTTTCCCCATAGACTTAAAATTAGCAAGCCCGATCAAAGGAGGACGGGGAATGGGGGTGATGAGCAGCCTTAAAGATATTTTTTGGGTGTTCTTCAACAATTTAACTTTAATTTTTTTTAATATGCATTGAAATTAGATAACAAAAAAAATATATAATTCTAAGCAAAATTGCATGTTAAAATTATAAGAGTTTACTTGAACAAGATTCAACTGTATTTTAACAGTTTTACTCTATTTTTGCCTGTGCAGTTCTGGGTTTGGAGACATCCTCTGGATCTGAAATGGATTTGGAGGCTAAACCAAGTGAAAAGATAATTGAAGAGGATAGTGACGAATTCGACTTCTACAACTAATTTAGGATTCTCACTGAAGCTCTTATAAATGTAGTTATTGTAGGACATTGAAACCCACCCTATAATCAATATTTTTATTTGCATTTGAGTCCATCTGTATATTATTGCAAGAAATAGATTTCACTTGTCTGTAATCTATCTGTATACAGGGTGGTTATAAAATAACGCTCTCTATTCGGAGTGGTCTGTAGCTTGAATGAATAATCAAAATGCTTCAAAAATTGAGACACTTACTAATCAAGGAGGGGGGGGGGGATAATGGAATCATAAAAAATGAACTCGTCCCTTGACCAGGGTTTTAAATTACAAGGCGTAATTGGCTGTGTTGGCCGTAATTGGCCATAATTGGCTACGCCTTGTAAATTAGAAAGAATTTTTTTAATTAAAAAGTAGAAGATTTTTTATGATTCCATTATCCCCCCCCCCCCTTTCTTGATTAGTGTAAGTGTCTCAATTTTTGTTGCATTCGGATTGTTCATTCAAGCTACAGACCACTCCGAATAGCGAGCGTTATTTTATAACCACCCTGTATATTAGTAGATTATAAAGTCCTGACTGACTCACTTACGTATCAACGCCCAGCCCAAAATACTGGATGTACAACTACTAAATTGAAGGAAAATATTCCTTCCTATGTGTTTTTTTTTTTATCTTCTACAATTTGATTAGACTAACAGCAATATGTCACAAGTTCTTTAAAATTGAGCAAACAAATAATACTAAAGCAATTTAGTATTAATTACACACAAATATGAAACGTTTTACAATAAGTTCCTTTAAATTACAAATAAAGGTAAAATATAAAGCAATTAAAATTATGGGTTTTTACGCTTGCATTTCCACTACTACTTTTGAAGGTAAAGTAAATTATCCTCACAGAAGTCAGAATTATGGAGTTTCTGTACAAATCGGAAATGAATTTTCAAAGAAACTAGGAGGAAGTTTAAAACAACAGAATTAGATCGATTATTATGCACTTGTTATCATCAAGGTCACTGGAAAGAGCAAAAACCACTCGGTAATTATGATTGTGTCGCTCGCAATCATTAATCTACAACTTTCCTGTTGGCTTTTATCATTTATCAGTTCACGTAACGTCTTGTCTTTTTATAGACAAATTCTGGTTTAGTAAATACTGGAAACTATTTTCTTATTGATGGCTGTGTTCTCAAAAATGGTTTCACGTTTCAAATCTGTACGTGCGAGGTAGCATTAATATTGGATACGTGTGCTAAAATATGTTACTTGGTAATAAGTTAACATTTTAGAAATCGGTCATCATTTAGAATCAGGTAGCGAGCATTATTTTTCACATGCGATAAAGAGAGGGGAAGGTGACTTAATATAATTAAGATAATTGTTTGTAAAAATTATTATAACGCAGTGTTGGCTCAGTGGTTGTGAGGTTAAAGTACCCGCATCACAATCCAAAGATTCCGGGTTCGAGCTCCTGCTCAGTAGGTAAATTTTCAGGATGGGAAAATGGTTGGCAAGCATATCATATGATCATGTACGGGATGTAAAGATTAAGTTGAGGACCTATTTGGAATGTTTCACGTCTTGAAGGGCAACAAAAATACCGAATGAAATTAAATAATCTCCTCTTCGAATTGTGCTCTGTGTCCGCGTGACATCGATTCCCCAATTGAGGATCAGAAAGAATTTATTTTCATTTCTCATTTCGGTTGCCACTCAAACGTGAAACATGCCCATAGGAAATATACTATAAAAATACAAATACTTCATTCATATTAGAAGCTTAATCGTAGCGCCATATTGCGCCTTCAGATGCGTTGGACAATGCCTGAACTTTATAGGGTCCTTTAAAGCGGCTGGTAATGCTGGCATTATTGATTATTAATTTTTAACAATATTTTCTAAAAAAAAACCGTCAAAATCAGATAACTTAACTTCTAACTTACTGATTTGTATATAGGAATGTACTTCATATTCAAATGGGCTATTCAGACATTGAATTTCGCATTTAGGTTTTAGCTATCATAATTTTAAATGCTACAATGTTTTTACAAGCTTTGTATAAGCTTTAAAAATTATTCATTAATTTAGAATTAGAAACTGTTTCTTTCTTACTATTTTTGTGTTTAATATTGACAGACAAGTAAAGCATAAAACATTAAATAATTGCGAAAAATTCACTTAAAGGCACATTGACCTTATCAACGTGAGGTAAAAATTCGTTTTTTGGTTTAAACCGGGTTTCTTCGGTATAAACCACATTTCTTGGTTTTTCATCCTGAATGAACTTTAATTTTCTATTCACACCCAAAATAAACTCCCAAATAATCGTTGCGACATTGAAAATAAGTAAACAAACCTAAAAATAAAATCGGTAATTTTACAAAATCACATGGCAAAAGAATCCCGTAGAAGCTTCAACGCGTTTTTGCATCAAACGCTTCGACCATCAACCTTGTAAAAAAAAAGCCACAATATCTTTTCCAACCGCACACTACGTTAACAAAACTTTTATTTTGACAGGTAAAATTGATTAAATGCCTCTTTTGTGTTACAAACTGTTACTCGTGAGTGCATAGAATGGTGTCAATAACGCCTCGCCAGTCGCAACTATAAGATATAGATACACACCTTTAAGTTGGAAAACGATGTAATTTCCTTGTACGGTAAATGTAAAGGAATTTCTAACGTAGAATTTTCCTTTTAACTCGGACGAGTCGGTATTTTCACTAGAAAATTCGGTGGTGAACATTGTTTTAGAGACATTCAACATTAGACATTTTCTGTTAAAAAAGAAAAAATAATTTTAAAAAATTACAGAGGTAGCCAAAAGTGTGGATATATTTTCAAAGTTTCGATTCTTTCAACTTTGTGTGCTTGTGTCTCTTTCAACTTTTTGTGCTTTGTGTGCTTGTATACATTTTTTATTGTCATACTATTTTAAATATTTTTATTTTATATTTTTGTTATAATTAGAATATGCCGGCTCGTCGACGCAATGGTTAGTGTACTAGCCTTTGGAGCTGCTGGGGCTCGGGTTCGAATCCCGGTAAAGGCATGGATGTTTGTTCTTGTCAATGAATGATATTATTTGTCTATGTGTTGGTGTCGTCCTTCTTTGTGTGTCTCTTGTGACTGTCTCTTCTGGCGAGCTGGGTAATGGGCCATAAAGCCTACACTCTCCCTTCTAGAGGGCGCAATCACTGTCATTTGTCATATAATTAAAATATAGTATTTAATATATTTTTTTATTGTAGATTATTTTGAGATCTCCACACTTTTGGCCACCACTGTAGATGCATTCGTATTTTTTGCTTAACCATCGAGAACGTGCGCGTATCTGAGAAACACACACCATAGGTAAATGTGGATTAAAGTTTCAAGAGAAAAAGATGGGAGGGGGGGGGACCTTTATAAGTGTGATATGGGCTGGTATAAACAGCAGTATCTACCCTAATGACTTGGCAATAATGGCCCAATTCATTGCTACTGCAATGAATACTGGTTACTGCAGTTCACCTGCCCCCACAACAGAATTATTCATGTTATTTTAAATTTTCAAAAAAAAGATAGGAAAAAAAATAAAGGATAATCGCAATAAATATGCAACGACTAAACGCTATGAAAATATATATGCTTTAAAAAAAATATTCTATCATAAAACATTGCCTTGGACTACCAAGGCCCGGACACCCTAGAAACACAAAAGTTCAGATTTTCCCGAAGAAACACAAAAAATCCAATGAATTAAAATATAATAAATTTTATACGATACCGTTTCATTGTTAATGAAGATGTTTCACTGGTTAGTAGAAAGTGTATGTCATTGTATGAAGTAGAAAGTATATGATTTTTTTTCAATGAGTTTGTGTTTTTCCCCATGAGGCCATAATTAAATCATCCAGTTTGAACAAAATTCTAGTGGAGGAAGGGCGAAGTCTCGTCTAGGGCACCGCGGCGCTCATTTTGGGAACCCATATGCCTCACCCAAAAACCGCAACAGATGATCTTGACAAGTTAAGGCTGAACACCTCTTTGAAAAATGTACCCATAACAACTACTTCCTCAACTGAACGCATAACGGCGGGAGGCTCCATTTTACCATTATTATTATTCGTGATTCCAACAACCTGAAAGGCTCGCTTTTTACGAACAAGTCCGGTTTTTGAGCCCGCCGCTTGCTTCTTTATTGTTATGTTCTTTTTTAATCTTAATTCGGTTCAGCCTTGGAGTTAAACGTTCCTTATAAATGAAGCCGTGCATTCATCTAATCGAGAGGTTTGTTTATAATTTGTGACTCGAACGAGAGGTTACTTCTTCTATTTTGCCTCTTTTTAAGGTCTTTTTTTATTGGCTTTCTTTGTTTGAGGCATCGGTATTTTTCGGATGATTTTAATTTAGGGACTGTTTACCCTTAGGTAAGTGATCTGTCATTTTTAATATGAGATTTCTTATTTTATATGTTAGTTGTAGTTAAGTAATTCTTAGGTGTTTGTGCTCTATATTTACATAATTTTGTTTCGACCTATAATAATTTTAACTAATAAAATAATTTTTTTTCTAAATCTTTTTAAAAAATATAAATAACCTAATTTTGAAGTTGTGCGTTTTACTCAAAATTAATAATTTATTATCAATAAGAGAAAAATTATTTGAATCTCCCAAACAATTATTTTATTATTGAAAAATTACCTCAAATAATTTGCTTCGCTATATATATAAATGTATTGTTGCACTGTAAAAATTATTGTCTAACGTTACACCAAATTTATGGAGAAACTTCACGCAAATAAGATGCTTATTCCTATTTTGTGGTGTAACCTTAAATTTCAAAATTGTGATATTTTAAAATAATAAACAATTAATTTTAAAATACAAATTATAATAACAGTTGAATTTTATCCAAACAATAATTACTTTAAAATTATTTAAGCATGGTATTTTCGACCTCGTTAGTAGAAGATTTTGCATAGCACAAAATTCCGAAGCTGAATTTTATGTTTGTATATGCGGAATGAATTATGTATAATAAGACAGAATCACATGGGGGTTCCTAAAACAGCCTTAAAATTAACCAATAAAACCCTTTATGCTAAAAAAAACCCAAACAATTCATTTTTATTTATTACTAAAATAAGACAAAATTTTAATTTGACTGTAAAAATGGTTTTTTAATTGGGAAGGGCCTTCTTAGTCCAAATAAAATATTCTTTAGAAATATTTTTTTTAAGAAGGAAATTTTAAGATCCGACCGATAGAACCGATTTTGGAAGGGAACCCGGACAGGTAGACAGCTTCAGCATGTCAATGCGTCTACTTTTTTAAAAAATTCCTTCGAATGGGATTGTTTCATGGAGGATCTGGCAATAACTCCGCTGTCTTGTTTTCCTTTCTCTCGAATTAATTTTGTTTTTGTTGGTTGGTAGAGATAATCAGGTTTGTGTGCTGACCAAGCACACTGACCTGATATAGGTCTACTAACCAACCAACTTAACCAAAACAAAAGTAATTCGAGGGAAAGGAAAGCAAGATCGTGGAGCTATTGCCAGATCCCCCATGAAACAACCCCATTTACCAAAAGAAAGAAAAGTTGTCCAAAAATATGTACTATTATATTAGTAAAAATATGCACTATTTTATTAGTAAAAGATATTTAATTTTATATTTAACACTGTTACTTAAATAAGAAAATATTTAAATTTGAATTTCCTTTTAAATCTTTGGAATAACTTTTTAAGTTTAACCTTTCGATTTTTTTATTTGTTTCAAGTAAAAGGCAGTGTAATTTCCTTATTAAAAGAAGATATTACATATGCCTCTTTCACGTTTAGGGATAATTTTAAAAATTCCGTTGAACATTTAAAACTTTTTTTCCACATAATATGCTGTAAACACTGATTGATACCATTCATCTGATCCCACTATAGTTTTTCCTCCTTAACCCTCTAATGCATACTGTTGCTATATGGTAACAGCAACATAATCCACTTTATTCTATTAAAGCAGAGCTCCCTCTTGACAAATCTGTGTTTTCTTCATCTATTACATTCCAATTTGAAGTTTTAGTTACTAATAACCCTGATAGATGACAATAGTCAAAGTGTATTCAAAAATAAAGAGTGAAGTTATTAACTGTGTTGTAAAATTTCGTCTTTGGCAGTATTCAAAGTATAATAATATTAGTACTAAATTACAAGTAAATTGTTTTGAAAACATAATTATAGTTCAAGAGAGTTATTTTAAAATATATTTAGTAATTTTCTAGTCATTCTTACCAAAATTGGAATTTTGTAGTTGATTTTTGACAAATGGGCAAAAATTTTAGAAAGTCAAATTATTTAAATTCCAATGCAGTTAATTTTTTTCAGTATTTTCCCCATAATTTATAAGTATTAAAGATACAAATATATTTTTTCGGGAAGAAAAAAAAAATCATACATTACAGGGTTAAACCTAAACTAGAAGGAATGAAAGGGGAAAGGAATTATACACGTCGCCTAAAACAAGCCAATTGCGACAATTTTAGAATACCAAGTAAATCGTTAAAAAAATGCAAGTTAAAAAAAAACCTTTCTTATATTTTGGAATTAACTTAGAAACTAAGAAGTTTAAAAAATATCGATTACACATGAATGACCAATGGGGTGGTTTCACGTCGTGAATGATGGCAACAGCTCCAACGGTTTGCTGTCATCTATTGCCTGGAATTACTTATGTTTTGGTATTGGAAAATGAGTTTTCTAAGAATATTTTACTTCTTAAATTTCTTTAATGCCAACTTCTTTCTTTGCTGTTGGTTGTTCAAATCATTTGTTAAAAACAGCTTCCATAAAGAAAAGTTTCTGTTAATTCATGACGGTTATTTTGAGAATAAAACCGAAGCAACGAATGAAATCGCATGGCACCGAAAAATGAAAACAAGAGCATTACATCATCTGAATTATTCCCATTAAATACAAAATTAATTGTTTACTTAAAATTAATGCATAACGGGAAAAAAACATAAAACCTAATTAAGAGTTAACATTAAGCCTATCATTTAGAATGAAAATAAGACCTTTGTTAAAAATATATAGCTAAAAAATACATGAGTTATAATTAATTAATAGACTTATTAGACTTGAATTGATAGACTTTGAATAATTGAATGTTGATATGCATAACAAATAATTAAGCAATTTTTAGAATAATAAATTAGTTTTCCCATTTTATTATAATTGGGTTGTTTTACGTCGTGGATGGCAACAGCTCAAACGTTTTTTTTTTTTTTTTTTCATTTGTTGTCTGGAATTACTTTTATTTTGGTATTTGAAAATGAGTTTTCTAAGAATTTTTTACTTTTTAAATGCGAACTTCTTGTTGTGCTGTTGGTTGTTCAAGACACTTGTTAAAAGACATATTTTAAAGAAAGTTTGCATGAAAAGAGAAGTTTATTTTCATTTATATCGGTCATTTTGAGAATGAAAAATAAACAGCATTTTTTTTTATCCTTAAAAACGTTCGTTAAGAAGGTTTCCACAAAATTGCGCATTTAAAATCGCCGCAAAATCCCCATTTACAATTGGCACCGAATTCCTATTTTAAGGGGTCATAAGATTTATTTATTATAAAACAAATTTTAAAATTTATGAAACTTTAGCCCAAACTAAAATAAATGATAAGAAACATAAAACTATTTACAAAATTTAAAAACATTGGGATTAGGCTTGCGTGCCACATTTTGAGGCCAAAATTGAAGAAATTACCAAGAAAATGACTTTATATGTACAAACAAATACTTATACCTAATTTTCAAGATCAATTTTAATAAGAAATTATTAAAAGAACTTTTTTTTTAAATTCTTTAAAAAAATTTAGTTTTGTTTTGACATTTTTTTTGTTTCAACAAATATTGTTTTATTTTTCTTTTAAACAGGTATAAGTCTTTGTTTGTACATATTTGTACAATATAAATTCATTTTCTTGGTCATTTCTTCAATTTTGGCCTCAAAATGTGGCACGCAAGCCTAATCCCAAAATGTTTTCAAATTTTGTAAATAGTTTTATGTTTGTTATTATTTATTTTAGTATTGGCTAAAGTTTCATAAATTTTAAAATTTGTTTTATAATAAATAAATCTTATAGAATTACATATAAAAAACTATACTTATATATTGAGTAGTTAAAAAAATTATATGAAATTGAAAACCATGCTTTGTAGTACCTTCTTTGCACATTTTTAAGACTCCTATGACCTCTTAAACTCGCCGCCAGATCCCATTTTCAGAATCGCCACAGAATTACGATTTTAGAATATCTGTTCTGGTTTTAGAAATGCTGTTCCAGATTTTAGAATCGTCCTAGTTAGCGAATTTCTCCGCAGTTTTCCGAATTGAAATTTTCCGTAAAAATTCGGAAGTTAATGTTCTGAAATTGATCATTAATGGCTGCTTACAACTGACAACAAACTTTTATTAATGGTTTCACTGCAGGTACATCAGCCAGGTAATATATGGTATCGAGAATCATATTAAAATATATCACAAAATTTCAGGAAATATATTTTATGCTAAATAACGTTTAACTTATGATAAGCTATTCATATCAAGTTTATATAAATTAAACCATGGATAACACTTTTATGAAAAAAATTCAATTCCGCTACACTGTAAAAAAAAATATCGCTCTAATTTACCATTACAGAGTGATTGTAAAAATACTGCCATCATGTTCTGCTGTGAATTTACATGCGAAATGTATTGTGAGATACCGGTGAAAACGTTTGCTTCACTGGCAATGATTAGATGCACGACCATCTTCTCTGTTAAGACGCTATATTACAGTAAGTTGTTCCTGTTACTTTGTACATCGCGAAAACATCAGTTTTCTGCAAAACACACATTACCACAGAGGAATGTAAGATATAACCGCAAAATGTCCTGTAATTTTACCGAATTTTTCAGTGTGATTTGAAATATCTAAATAGTTTTATTATCTCCAATTAAAATTAAATGAAGATGTTCTACAACTTTACGCATGAGTCATTCAACGTCAAATCAACCTGCTCAAAATTTTCATGTTACAGAATTCCATCTTGATTTTTTTCCAAGTACTAGGGACAAATTTATTAGACACGTATTTTTTATTTTTTCAAAATTCTAAGAATTAAGAAAGTTATGATTTTTTGAAACCGAAAAGTTAACCCTAACTTTTTTTCATTTAGCATTGCGGTCTATGGGAAATTGAATATTTCCGAACGAGTATAACTAAAAAGGGTAGTCTGGGAAAAACTAATAAATTTTTGTATGGAATACTATTACTAATAGTAACATTTTGGTAAAGTGCGCTGTTGTTCCCAGAACTCCTCTACTGAAAATATTTTTTTAAAGTCAGATGATAATAACATTAGTTCCCAATGGAGAATTGGGTGCAATACGTTTGTGTATATGGACGAATATGTGCAGTGCAAGCGATATGATTTTTTTAAAAACTAATTAATAATATTAAAACTTGAAATGCTATGGCAAATATCTTTTAAACACTTTGTATTATTGAAAAATGTAAGTCTGTTGTACCTTTGAAATTTCAATTAATATTTATATTAAATTTTAAAAAAATATTATAAATATAGATTAAAATTAGAAAGAAGGAAAAGACATTTTTCAATAACTCGAAGTATTTAAAAAATGTTTGCTATCATATGAGACATTTTAATATTAATACTTCATTTAAAAAAATCTAGTCGCTTGCACATATTCTTTCATATACACAAAATTATTGTACTCATTTCTCCATTGGAACTAATGTTATTCTCCTCTGACTTAAAAAAAATAATTTTAGTAGAAGGAGTTTTGGGAACAACAGCGCACTTTACCAAAATGTTACCATTAGTAATAGTATTAAATACAAAAATTTATTAGTTGTTTCCAGGTTACCCTTTTTAGTTATACTCGTTCGAAAATACTCAATTTCCCATAGACCGCAATGCTAAATGAGAAAAAGTTAGGCTTGACTTTTCGGTTGATGATTCTTAATTGGATGATTCTTGATGGTTCTTGATTCTTAAAATTTTGAAAAAATAAAAAATACGTGTCTAATAAATTTGTCTCTAGTACTTGGAATAAAATCAAGATTGAATTCTGTGACATGAAGATTTTGAGCTGGTCGATTTGACGTGGAATGACTCGCATAGGATAACGGGTTTTTGATACGTTAAAGTAAAAATAATAAAATTTATCATATTTTGGCTTCAAGCAACCATTTTGACCTCTAAATTTTTTTTCAAGTTCAACCCATGATCTTATCTCGTCTGGCACCATCACATACAATATTTCATTATCAAAAAGTTGCATTTCCTTGTTTTTATCGAATAAAATGAAAATAATATAACATTAAAAAAGTTCAAATGGGTTTTTTACCCTTGTAGAACGATCGATGAAGTTTTATCAAAAAAGGTACGTTACAAAAAATGATGCTATCGGGACTTTCTAATCCACATACTTTTCTCTAGATTCCATTTTAGATAAAATCTACGAGGGAAAAGGTTGAACTTTCAAAAGGACTTTCGAAATCATCCCAGAGGAAACTTCCTGTAAAAACTTCCGGTTAGTGTTAGAGTTTATGGGCAATTCTACCATAATTTTTAATTTTATGTCCCTTGGGCATAACTTTAAAAAATATATATATTTCTTTAACCTTTTTTTTTCTTATTATACTACAGACTGGTCCTTATATAATTGCAAAACGGAATTTTAAGGCAAAGAAACTCCAAAAACATTTTCGAACACAAAACAATGCAGAAATCTCCTTACCGTCGTATGTACCGAATATCAAATTTTTAGTTTAGGACTCAAGCTAACACATTTTTGAGCTAAAAATTACATTAAAAAAAAACTGTCATCTTTTATTATTATTTTTTGTTTTTTACAAATGAGTTTTGCTGAACTTTTTTTCGTAGTTCTAGGACCCTTATAAACCTTTTGACAAACATCTAAAGTGATTTTGAAAAAATTAATTTTACCAAGTTTTTTATACCTGAAGTTAAAAAATTATGGTAGAACTGCCCTTATACAGGTGTATTGTATCGTGTTTCCTCTAAAAAAGACCCCACGTATAACGAGTACAAGCAGGGCCTGATCTAGGAAAACTTTGTGTAGCGGCTCAGAGGCTGAGAGGTTTAACGTGTCCGCCTTTGAAAGCCCAAGATCACGGGTTCGAGCTCGGCTGAGTCGTCGGATTTTCTGGATGGGAAATACGCATGTCATATGATTATGTGGCATGTAAAGGATCCCTGGAGGGCCCATTTGGCTTGGGTTCTCTCGGCAAAATTAAAATCTCGGTGTACTTTAACATCCACAGAGCTCAGATTCATTGTAATCTGCGCGTCAGAATTGGTAGCAAAAGCCGCCAGATGGTGCCACAAAAAAAAAAATGGCTCTCAGTTCTGGGGAATACGCCGAGTTTGCAAAGGTCCACCAACATTCAAGCCCGATTGGAGAAATAAAAAGGAAAAATTTGTGTATGCATTCCATACGATTGCCCGGAATGATGGTACTAGTTGGCCGATGAATCATATTTTGTGCTATCATTTTGTCGACTTCCTTGTAACAAAGATCGAACCAATCACGTTATATCAATACAAAATTCTAGCCAAAGTCAAGCTAAAATCAAAGTAGGGGCTCAGAAAATTTGAACGTTTACTGACATTTTGGAGGTTTGCGATATTTAGCTTAATAGAAATTAAAATTTAGGGGCCACGTAAAATGTAACGCTAATTATATATAACCTATAAGGTAATTTTAATAACTTAAAAACTAAAAAAGTTATAATGCAGATAACCATTGCGTATGCGCGATTTTCTCGAAAACTTTATTAAGATGATCGACAGGCAATAGGAACTGGTGTACCAAATTTGAATCCTGTAGCTCTTATGTTCGAGCTGTAGCTGTAGAGAGTTGATTATTGGTTCGGACGCACGAACCAATGATCAAAAACCACTTTTCGGACTCAAAATACAGTACAGTCCCGATTATCCGATTTTCCGCTTTAACCGAGCTTTGAAGTATTTCTAGGATTTTTCCGACAACTACCGAAAAAATTCTGAACAGAACATGATCTCACGAACCTTCAGGAAAAGAAATCCAACAATAATTCCCCCTTTACTTTTCTAAAATTGCTGCCGAGAAACGCCAAAATAACATAAAACAAAAAACAACTAAAGACCTTTTTAAGTATTAATATATAACTATTTCAATGCCCTGCATATGAATTGCACGTAGTCTGTATAACATTTGTACTTGTTAAAATATGCACTTAGACATACAGAATTGTTTTATTTACATTTTCCGCTTTAACCGAGTTTTTCGGTTATCCGAGTTAGTCTCGGTCCACATTAACTCGGATAATCGGGGTTCTACTTTTTAAAATGTGTAAAATAAATCCATTTCGGATGTTCGACTCCATTGCAATCCTTTAATTTATATTAATACGTATTACGTACACTCTTAAAACAAAAGAGTGAAATCCACTCCAGTTGGAGAAGTGCATTTTCGACACTGGAAAGGAGTGAATATTAACTCAGACTGAGTTAAAATCACTCGTTTGGAGTGATCCTGTCGGAGGTTTAACACACAAAGAATTCACTCCTTTCGGAGAAGTGCATTCAAGGCTGGAGGAGTGAAATTAACTCAGACTGAGTTAAAAATCGCTCGTTTGTTTTAAGAGTGTAATTTGAAAGTAAAAAATCATTTAATAGATGAATAAATTCATTTGATAGAATGATTAATAGTAACTTTTTAATTTAGTAACACACAGCAAAACTTTTATGTGACGTTACACCCAAGTTTTACTGATTACAAAGCACAAAATTCATGGAATAAAGTTATACAAATAAGGAGTTTACTCCGTGAAGTAGCAGATACTCCAGTTTTACGGATTATCTTTGAATTAAAGTTATAAAGTATTACATTGGACCTCAAAATAATAGAAGGCTTTCCTAGTGTAACGCTAGTCTCTAAATTTAGAAGTAAAAAAAAAGCGAAAGGATATTTACACAGTAAAATTCTTTTTGAAAAATTTCTGTTAAAGTTGCGCACGCGTAAAACAACGTGACTTGTTGTGATTTGAGACTCTGTAATTCCTTTCTACCATTTGGAAATTTAAGCTGGATCGTGGCTCAGGCACATGTTCTTGAAAATTACAGCAAATTTGTAGGCTTTATTAAGTAGCACTCGTTCTGGTAAACATAACTGAAATTTTTTGGCAGTGTACCAGGGCAACAATTGAATTGGATTAAAAAAATTTAAACGAAGGTAATTGAATACAGTTTATTTTAAAAACCAGCAAAGTGTAAATCATTTGACTGGTTTCTGAAATAAACTATCAAAATCTAACGTAACTATTACACAAACTGTCCTTATCTATTAACGCTATTTTTGGGAGAATTGAATTCGTTATTGATGTTATTTAATATTTCGTATAGTGCATATCAAGATATGATTAATACATCATGTTATTTAGTTTTTAAAAAATTCTTTGTAACAGCTATCACAAGTGTTTTGATGTAATTTCAAAGATTAAATAATGATTTTTTGTTTCGCTGAAACCGTGACATGTACGAGATATAAAATTTTAGCTTGCAAATTTAACCCCCTGTACGACACATCAAAATCCCGTATTTTAATGTGGGAACCATTTAAGCACTGTTCCACTAAGCTGGTTTCTACAAGACACATAGCACATAGTTCATCGGCCCCAAGACACGATAAAAAAAGAACAATTTGTTCTTGTTTTACTGATCAAACTATTCTTTTAATTCCGAAACCAGACAAGTGATTTTCACTTCATGGTTTTCGAAATCAACAATTTTTTTATGCTTATTTGACCATTGCTAAGAATTCAAATAATATTTTCCCCAAATTTTCAATCATATAATTTTTTTAGAACTTTTCAACTTTATTAGAGGTTACAAATTATAGACCTAATTTCAGTAATATCATTTGTTTCCTTATATATTCTCAGTAAACAATATTTTAATTTAACGGGATACGGTACCCAAAACATTATTTCTAAAAATAATTACACAAACTTGTAAACTATAGTGTTTTTATATAATTTTCTCTCTAAATAAACATTTTCTAGCAATAAAAATAAACATTTACAAAGTCAAAATTTTGACTACTATTTCAATTTTGAGAATTAACTCCACCAAACTTACATAGGTTTTTTTTTTTTAGAACTACTTTTCAAGAACTGTGCATGGATTTTAAAATGTGGGCTACAGTTAAAAAGCAACATGCATTTATACTGAAAATCTAAAAAAATCACAGAAAAATTACAGATTATTAAATTCAGTTTTAAAAAAAAAACTATACATAGTATAGTAGATCTTTTTCTATGCACAAATTTGTGCACCACTTATCTAAGAACACAGGTTAAAAACTTCAAATTTCTAACTTAACTAGCAATAAATAAGGATTTATTAAACACAAGAATTGAAAAACGCGAAACAGAGAAAACAGGTTGAAAGCAGACGAAATACATATTCAAACTTATATTGGAATGACCCCAGAAAATATTTAATATTTTTTTTATCTACAGACGTATCATTAAGAAACTTTATGTAAATGTTCAGAAAGATATTGTAAATAATAACTGAAAAAATCGATATTTCGACCAATCTTTCGGTTCCGTATACCCTTGAAATAAGAAAATAAGTAAAAACATGAATAAAATATAAAACAATTATTACTTACAAGTAATGCCATAATAAGGATCCGGGAATTCCAATGCAATTACGTGGTTAATAAGAATTTTTATATAATTGCTGAGCAAAAAATCTTGTAAAACATACCAATATTTATAAAACTAGACTTTGAGCAAGTTCAAAAACATATTGTATCGTCCGTCTATCTTCAAGTGCATTTATTTTTCCTTAAAGGAAATTTCCGTGTATGGAAAGCTTTTATTATGTTCCAAAGCTAATTATAATAGAAAGACATCAGAGTAGGCGCGCAAAAAATTGAAAGATAAAAAAAAGGTTTGAAGCAAAAAAGTGGCAATTTTGATTGCAAAAAGGTGGCAATTTTGATTGCAAAAATGTATTTTACTAAAAAGCACTAAAAATGACAAGATAATTTATAATAAATTTAACCTTTTTCTTTCGAAACTAAGCATAAAAACAAAAGAAGTAACTGAACCTAACCATATGAAGTACCTAAAATTAAATCACAGGAGCCTTCCGTTACATCTCTCATCATATCATCAAATGCTAAACAGAATCCGCGCCTTTGTTAATTTAAAAATCCTTCTAAATTTAAATCATTTTAACCCTTTGAAAAAAATTAACTAAAAATTATTTTAACAGAAATTTGTTTGGTTTGGTTTGAATTATCGTCGCACTAGAGCTGCACGAGGGCTATTGGCGACGGGCGTCGTATTTTAGAACCACAGTCAGGTGACGAGCCAACACCTGAATAGGCACCCAACGCAACCGTTAAGGGCGACATCGTACGCAGCGTTAGGACTTTGAAGGATATTTAACGTGCACTCCCTTACACGGGGTATTATTCGTCGGACATTTTTGGCTGCACGGGCCGTTTATAGGTCGGCAGCAATTTTGGCGATGCCCGGACCCGAACCTGGGACCTTCCGCATGCTAAGCGAGTGCTTAACCGACTGTGCTCCCCAGCCCCTCAGAAATTTGTTTTAAATCATAAGCAATTATTTTCGACCATTACAAAAAATTAGAATATAAATTTTATTATGGTTCAACATTTTGATAAATTTTTTTAAGCAAAATTTAAAAACACGTTGACGAGCCTCGTGGTGTAAATACTACACTCTAACTACACTCCAAAAAATCATTGTACACTTTCTATACGGGAATTTTTGAATTTTCACACCTGTTATATATGAAGAGTACAGGGGAAGAAACACTTGATCTTTTGGGATTCTTCCCGTAATTGTGTCAGCTTGGCGGAAATTGGCGACAGGAAACCGGTTTTTCTTTCGGTTCTACATTCGCGGTACAAACGTGTGACTCGTGCTCACTGATCTCTGGCGTCAATCAGGGTTTCCGCGAAAGAAAAACAAAGCGAGTAACTGGTTTCTTTACACCAGTTAAGACAATGTCTCGATATCATCGCCAAAAAGGCCTATTGGGGAACGCCTTCTACAAAATCAATCTGCTTTTTCCCTGTACTCTTCATATTTAAATCATTATTTAACTATGCCTGGTATTATTCAATTTCAATTTCAGAGAGAAAGAAACCATTATATTTAAGGTTATTTATTGCAGAGTAAATAGTAAATTTCTACGCCAAAAATTGCTCCATGTATATTTTACATTTCTATCTTCGTACGTGTATTGTTCAACATATTTGGGGGTTCGATAACAAAACAATCATATTTTCCCCAACGAAATTCCATTCACTTATCATCAGAATATTTGGAATTAAAATGGATATCTGGAAAAGTAAGTTAGATTATTAGGTTTTTGAGCAAAATATTTTATCATGTAATAAAGAATAAAACAGTTTTGCGATTTTTTATTTGCTTAAATTGAGCATATAAAATTTCAAACAATCAATTCAAAGTTAAATAATGATTAAATATATCACAGGTAAAAAAAAATGAAAAAAAATCCAATTAGAATGTCCACAGCAGCTTTTCAATTACCGATTCCTTTGGGACACCCTGTACTTTTATAAATAATACTCAATAAATCCTAATTAGTGTATCTCCTCCCTCATATTTCAAAAGCCTAAAAATTTTTTATCTGGATAGGTTTTATCGTTAATCTTCGACAAATAAATCGTAAAATAATAAAGAATAAGGTGTCAGATTTATTTAAATTTATGACTCATGCATTAGCTTTGCTGCAGTAACACAACTATCGTTGAGAAACAAGTTTTACAGAAACACTTTGTCACTTTAATTTCTTACGAAATATGTACACAATTGTAAGTTAAAAGTTTTTTTTTAAACAACGTGCAAAAAAGTTCACTTTTTTTATATCATATTCATTCATAAATCGTTGCGAATATGACACTTTACGTGCCTACGTCCCAGACAGTTGTCAAAAATGGGACTTTCGGCACTAGTGCTGTAAAGTAAATAAGAGTATCTGATTGGTAGAAAAACAAAATGATGTCATGAATATCTCCGTGGAAACTAAATGGTCATGAAACTCACTTATTTCTATTGGTTCATTACTTTTGCATTTTCTAATATCTCCATGGAAACTTCAAGTATTATAAAAAATTATCAAAGGAAATTAAATAAGATAAAAGTAAGAACACAAATTTCACTCCAAACAATACTTTTCTGGAAGTAGATTCAACGAAGCTTCCTTAGCTGCTTTTTCAATTTAATCTGGAAGTTGGTCGAACATCATTTCAAATTCATTTTCATCCATGTTCGGTGGCACTAATTAATGTAAATACTATTTTGATTCAAAATAGAAAATTATTTTACAACTTTTCTTTCACTACTTTGCATTTTCGGATATCTCCATGGAAACTAAATGATGTCATGAAAACCACTCATTGGTAGAGAAATACTTTTTTTTGCACGTTATCATAAAAAATATTGTAAGCAAGCACGTTCCAAAAAATACTTTTTTATTAAGCTTTTTTCATTATTTCACTTGACCTACGGTCTCGTAAAATAAAAGCCACTCGCTTAATAAAGTATCATTTTCTGAACTAGTTGCTTAAATAACTATTATTTATAAAATTTATAAGATAAAATTTTCATTATTATTGCATTTTCTAGAATGCTAAGAAAAAATATTTTATCTGAATAGGTTTTATCGTTAATCAACTTCGACAAAAAAAATAGTAAAATACAGTGGCCGCCGCTTTTTGTAATCACTGGTTAATTGAATCAGCCGCTTTATTGGAATAAATTTCGTAGAACAGAACGGAATCACTTTTTACATTGAAAATCCGCCGCTTATCGGAATCTAATCACCTTTTTACCGCCGTTTTAAGGACTCAATAAATTCGATAAAAGTTCCTTTTTTCTAAGATTCGTGGTATTTTTTTTACCCCAAATGACCTCTAACTACAAATGCGAACCAAAGAGGCGCCGACGAATCCATCTTTAAAAAAAGGTAAATCTGACACTGGGTTTATATACGTCTAGCGGCCGCTGAACGTAACGCTGGAAGCGCTTTGACCTCTAGCGATTCGACCTTTGGTTGGCGAGAATTTGGCGAGTGAGATTGTAGCTCGGCGATTTTATTCATTGTTTAAAATCAACTAGATTATGGATGACGAAATTTTGATTGCTGCTTGTGTTTTACATTTAGAGAGCTTAGATAATTATCTAGAGGTAATTAGAAAATCCCCATGTCTCGGATTGTTTATAAACAGAGGAGGTTATTCACCACTCCATATTCTTTTGAAAGCCCCCGCCCCCGTAAATTTCGCTCCCCGACACGTCAAATTTCGATGGGGAGAAAGGCTAAAAAGCCACAGCGTTCTAGACTGGTACCAGTATTTGTGCCCCTCTACTAGAATAAGATATACCCTATGCTGCAAAAAAACCCTGTAAATTTACTTACTTTTAATTTTTAAGTGCAACAGCCGTATTTGGTGGAAAACGGTTTGACCCACTAAATAAAGGGCCTTATCTCAAATCTCCGTATTTTTACAGTTTTTAACTGTTTATACCATCTTTAAGGGACATGACTGTTTGAAAAAACAAAACAAAACAAAAAAAAAAAAAACAGGACATGACTGTTTTTTAACGGGGCATGACTGGTATCTTTGCTGCCGGTCCCTGCCCATTACTAATATTTTACGGGGAATTTTTTTTGTTTTTAAGTGTATAGGAAAGTGCATTTTTTTCTGGATTGTTTTTTTTGATGACTGTCCTTTTCCGTACTTATATTTAAAACTTTTAATGCCGGAGTATTACTGATTAAAATCAGGTCAAATAAAAAAGTGTTTTCAGTATTGTCTGCCAAAAATTTAGAAATTATATGTATTAAAATAACTGATTAAGCTATTAACTCCAACCAGGTTTCAGTATTTTAATACAAAATCTTGTTTAAAAATTAATTGTATTGATTACGGGTAAGATATAAATAAGAGTTTCAATACTTTTATTAACATAGAAAGCATTTTATCATCAACATATTTTACAGTGTCAAATTTTGAATTTCATTCATTTATGTGATTGAATTTTATTTTATCAAAATATTGAATGCGTCCTGCTTTAAGTAAAAAAAATTAAGAAAAACTCAATACAATTCAATTCGATGTTTACATACTTTTTCGAAGGATCACTTAAAAAAGAGATAACACGCCAATATGTTTGCTATTTTCCTTATGGCAACCTTTCCTTTGATCTTGACCAAAAAAACCGACAAAAGTTGGGTTGGTGGCCTTGAGATCCAACTTCAGCGAGCTTTCGAATAAATACGCATAAAGCGGTTACCTTGAGATTCTCAAGGTAACCGCTCGAGCAAGTTGCTAGACGTATATAACGCCGGTATGCTACCGGCGTTATATACGTCAGAAATTGTATTATTGAGGCAAGGGGGGGGGAGGGGGTAGAGGGGAAGGAATTTGTAATCGACACTTTAGCATGAAATTGTAGACAGTAGACTCATTTTGATTTTTGATCGATTAAATTAAGTACGTGTTTTTCGGAGTGTTATCGCGATGTTTAAACGGGAAGATTTTAGCTTAGCCAAGAAATGTGAACTCCTAAAAAATATTTATAATCTGAAAAAATGCAGCCAAAGAGAAGCTGCAATTAAATAGTATTACTCAGTAACAAGTATTAAAAAAATCATTATGTCTCTGATAACTTATTCTTTATAATTTCATGACTTTCGGTTAAATGGTTCAGCCGCTTTATTGGTTCAAAACGTACTGGGACGGATGCGATTCATTTAAGCGGCGGCTACTGTAGTAACGAAGAATAAGGTGACAGATTTATTTAAATTTATGACCCATGCATTAGCTTTGCTGCAGTAACACAACTATCGTTGAGAAACAAGTTTTACAGAAACACTTTGTCACTTCAATTTCGTACGAAATACATATGTATATATTTTAAGTTAAAAGTTTTTCATTACAAAATTTATAAGAAAAATTTTCTATATTATTGTATTTTCTAGTGTGCTAAACTATATTTATTAAAAAAAAGTATTATTCATGAAGTAAAAAAACAGCTTTTTAAGAGAATGTCAGCGGAATATTTCGTGCAACAGTGTGAACCACATAGATAAATTGTTATTTTTATGCAGGTTTATATTTTGCAAGACGTTAGTTGAAGTTTTCATTTGATAATCCTTTGATTATAATAAAAAGTATGAAAAAGAATGTGCCAATGATTTGTTATATAACTGATCTTACCGTTTTAGACGTTAGTTGAAGTTTTCATTTGACAATCCTTGAATTATAATAAAAATCATGAAAAAATGTGCCAATGATTTTTTATATAAATTATCCTACTGTTTTGAAATATTAATTATCGTGTCTAAGACACTATACTAAAAATTAGAGAACTATTTTATGTATTTTTTTGACAAACTAAACAACAATGTTTCTTTTTCACTATTATGACAAACATGAAAAGTAAAACAAAAATCGACCAAATTTCTTGAAATATGCCCTACGTGTGGCAAGGGACTAAAATATCAGGTCATTTCTCTCAGTGAAACACGTCATACATAGCCTTGATCATGAAGCTATTGCGAAGAGTACATGGGAAAAGACCTTCACAAATTTAAGTTATTCCAACGATGAAAATTTATTAAAAAAGTCATTACAATTATTTTTTCCAAAAATATGTATATTCTGTAACATTCACTTTACAAACAGTGCCTACTTTTGCAAAATTTTATTTCATGCGGTAAAAAAAAACCTGTGTTTTCTGGGAGCCTTCGTCGACCCTTGAAGTCGCGATTTATATATATATAACCCAACTTTGTCCCTCTTAATTCTTAAATTATCGAACTTAAAATAGTAACTAATCATCCCATATAATTCCCACAAAATAAACATGTTTCTTTTTTTTACTATTATATAGTGCACACAAACCCAAAACATTAGATAACAATCTCAACATTTGACATAATTTCTTGAAATGCTCCCCACAGGTTGCAAAGGACTAAAATATCAGGTCATTTCTCTCGGTGAAACGCGTCATACGTAGCCTTGATCGTGAAGCTATTACGAGGAGTACATGAGAAAAGACCTTCACAAGATCAAGTTATTCCAATAATTTGTCAAAGCGTACATTGACACACTGTTGGGAAAAAAATATACTACAGGGTGTTTCATAATTGACCGGAATAGGAATTGATGCAATTCCGAAATATTGAGCCGGCCCCTCCGAAAAATAGTAAAAAGCCAATTGATCACGGGTTTTGGTCGTGGTTGCATACTTGAACTAGGGCAGCACGAGAATGTGTTGACGAAGGGATGCATTTGTTTTGAGTTCGGTTTGGTTGAATCGACATATTGCCTAGTAATTTTACAATTTGCAGATTCTGTTACATCACAGTTCCTAAAACAGCTAAAAATGATTAATAACTACGAAAATGGAATTTTTGTGTTTGGATTTCGATTTAAATAATTTGGTGTGTTTCAAATTCGAGCTGGATGTTTGAAAATTGGAAGGAGCTAAACGTTTTGCGATAGAAGTGTACAGTTTGTCGAAATGTGCATGTGTTGGGACCAATTAGTTCCATAGTAGGGTAGAGACTGAACCTACCAATCGCACCATCTACCAACACGGAGACAATTTAGGGTGTCATGTGGGGATCGATGGCCGAGGGGTTTGGATCGCAGGCCATATCGCTAGCAGTCCGCGCGCTGTAAAGGGTACTACCCAATTTTTTTTTCAAAATTAAATTAAAGGGTGATATAAAGTTTAGCTTTCACATTTAGAACAAAAGAGGCAATTTTACCCATCTACTTTACTTATTGCAAATGATATATAAAAGTACTAGCTTTATAAACCCGGCGTTGCACGGGTGTACCCTTAATAACGGATATTTTTTTTATGTAAACAATTATTTTATACCAATTGATCCCTTCCCCACTGGCCAGTACTCCATCGGTAAATTATAATCGCTATTCAAGTGACACCTACGACATAAAAAGAATATTTTAATAAAATTTGGTAGCTGTACCTTCAGTAATTTTGGCTAGGCGTTGAGTGAGTCAATCAGTGAGTTAGGACTTTGCCTTTTATGTATATAAATTGAATTTAAGAAAGAAAATCCATAAAAATTGCTTATTTATAACACTTAAAATTGAACTAAAAGCTGTGCTAAATGATTTTTGTCTAAGATATATAAATAAATCTTGTGTGGAAAATGGGCTCTAAGTAACAATTTTTTGTAAAAAAACGACTTTTCCACATTTTTTATCGAAAAAATAAGAACAAATGTCAAAAAAATATTTCTATTTCCACTTTTTGTCAAATACTAATTATACTTCTGATTGAAAATCAAAATGTCGTGCTTGTAAAATAAATAAACTACAGCTTGGCAACTTGGCTCAATATGACATGAACATTTGGCTTCAACAAAACAGAACCATGACGTCAGTGTAGCGAACAGTCACCAGATTCACCTGATTGGCTGATGGGAAAAGTGTCGCGAGGAGTCGGGGAATATTTAAATCGCCTTTCTGCTGAAAGCGTGTGCTTTTCATTAATCTCCAGCTTGCTGTGAAGATATGGTTTATTCTTTAGAGGAGAGGATTTTTTTGGTGTTGGAATTTCACCGCCTAGAACACAATGTTAATGCAACAAAACGGAGTTTCAAAAAGAAGTTTAATGTTACCAAAGGACCAAAATTCGACACAATAAGGATGCTGTTTGAAAAATTTCAACGAACTGGGAACGTGAATGATGAGAGAGCTGGATTTGTCGGGAGAAGATTTTCGCAAACAACCACTGCTAATGCTCAGCTGGTGGAAACAGTAATACGAAAGCAGCCTTGTATATCCGTCCGCCGTGTTGCAACTACGGTTCAAATCAAGCCAACGTCGACGTATCGTCTCATGCGGCAGGGCTTGCACATGTTTCCATACAGAATTCAAACTCGGCAACCTCTCACCGCTGCTTCAATTAATTCACGGGAGACATTCGCTAACGATATGGTGCAAATGATTGATGTTGGTGATATAAATGTAGACAACATTTGGTTTTCGGATGAAGCCTACTTTCAGCTGGATGGCTACGTTAATAAACAGAACTGGCGCATATGGGGAACAGAAAACCCCCATGTTGCAGTTCCATCATCTCTGCATCCACCAAAAGTAATGGTTTGGGCCGCCATTTCGTCCAAAGGACTCATTGGCCCCTTTTTCAGAACCGGAACTATTACTGCCCTCCGCTACCTAGAGATTCTTCGTGAATTTGTGGCGATTCAAAATGCCTTAGATGACGCTGAAAGCACTTCGTGGTTCATGCAAGACGGTGCCCGACCCCATCGCACGGCCGACGTGTTTAATTTCTTGAGCGAACATTTCAATAACCGTGTGATTGCATTGGACTATCCCACACATACAGGAAGTGGTATGGATTGGCCTCCTCTTTCACCAGACTTGACCCCCTGTGATTTCTTTCTGTGGGGATATTTAAAAGATCAAGTGTACCGTCGCAATCCCGAAACAATTGAGGAACTAAAGCAATACATCTCTGCTGCATGTGACGCCATCCCACCAGAAATTTTCAAACAGGCGGCCGGTAATTTTGCTCTAAGACTGCGTCACGTTATTGCTGCTAATGGCGGATATGTAGAAAATATCGTAGTATGAGTAAACACATAATTTCACCCACCCTATATTTTCGTTTGTTTTCAACTTTATTTGCAAACACATGAACAAATTTTTGAAGGGTCGATTCTTTTTTAGGATCGACCCATAAAAAACAATAGCAGAACCACTACACATACATGCACCGTTAAGCCATACAAACCCTCCTTCTTTGTGCTGTTTACTATTTTTTTCCTTTTATTAATATAAATAAGCAGGTGCCCGGATGTTGTAATGGTTTGGATCGCAGACAATTACGCTAGCAGTCTGCGCGCTGTAACGGGTGCGATTCCCGCCTTCGCCCTGGGTGTACTTCCTTTCTCTGTCAGTAATAAGTCCTTCTGTGGTTGTCTTACTTGACGAAATCTTATAAGCGGGTGCCTCTGGAGCTGCTGGGTCCGGGTTCGAATCCCGTTCAGGCATGGATGTTTGTGTTTGTCGAGTATATGCGGAGTACGTGCTCGTAAAATCTGTTGGGTCCGAAAGTCCTGTGGGCGGTCATTGCGCAGTTCACCATGGGTACAGGTCAATGGAGAAAATTTCCCTACCCTTCAGGGACATGTCTAAATTGCGGAGGTGGCGACAGATGGCAACATCTGTCATAAGTGTTTGTGTGTGTCTTGTGCTGTCCTACTTGACGATGGTTTATAAGCGGGTCCTTGCGACCAAGCACACAAGCCTGAAAATATATGTCCACCAACCAACCAACCAATAAGCGGGTCTCTGATCATGCACACAAGCCGGAATATATATGTACATACCTACCCAGCATAAATATGAAAAATACAATAATTGTTATGTTTAAACTGATGGTCAACATCAAGTTTTTTTTAACAATAATGCAACAACCTATCAAAATGAACAGCATCCTAATTTTTTTTTTTTGAAAACTAGTTGAACCTGTAATTTTTATCAGATGTAAATTCAAACAAACCAAACTAAAAGTACTACATTCTTGTGTAGCTCCAGTGCAAGATTTCATGCACGACCGAAAGGGCGGCCAATTAGTTAGCCGTTTTTCATTGGCGGGGGCCGGGTAAATATTTAGGAATTGCGTCCTATACTATTCCGGTCAATTATACATTAAAGATCTTATAAAGATTAAATATAGAAAAGAAAATTCTGTCACGTGTTATTTTCTAAATTTCCACGTGGGTATTGGTGTGCCTCTGACATAATAATATCGTAAGATATAGTTACGGTTTCAGAATTTAAATTCTGCAAGTTCTAAGAAGTTCTATAAAGAACTAAAATAGCCTACTTTCCTGTCATTTTATTACTTACTGAAATTGTTATGGAAAACAAGTATATTAGTAACTGTAACTGTCATCTTGGACCGCTTCCACGAAATAATTATACACCTCAGAAGAGAAAAAAAAACACCAAACGCAGCCATTTAGTTGTAATTGTAATTTAAACTTGTGAAAGCCAAAATTTACTATTTTCATCAATTTTCTTTCGCAAATTAAAATGATATTTTTTTACGTTTGCTAACTTTGATGCGAACTTATTACTCTTAAACAAGTATACACAAAAAAGTTTGTAAATATTTTCTAAATACTTAGTAATAACAAGACATGAAACAATCTCGAAGTGGCATTAATAAATAGGGGGAGGAGGGATTTAAATTAAAACTAACCAACTTTTTATGCAAAAAATATATAAGTTTAATTATTGCTTTCTTAGTAAACAGCGAGTTATTATTGCGAGTTAATTATTGCTTTCTTAGTTAGCGAGTTAGCGTTATATTAATTAAACAAACTCTGCAGTTCTGTTTCGGACTGGCTAAAATTGACCCGCCAACCTTTACACTAAAAAGGAAATTGAACACCATAAATATTGCAAAAAAAAGTCTACTGCATCTCTTAAACGTTGCAATAGCCGCCCTGGTGGCTCAATCGTTAGAATACTGGCCTTTGGAGCTGCTGGGGTCGGGTTCCAATCCCGGCAGGCATGGATGTTTGTGACCGTCAATAAATGTTGTTATTTGTCTATGTGTTATTCATTTCTTTGTGACTGTAAAAATTCTTTCTGTGTCTGTCCCACTTGACGAAAGCTTATAAGCGGTTCACTGAGCAAGCACACAAGCTGGAATATATATGTATCATGCCATACGTGGCAATCATACACGGGGTTTTGCTACAAAACCCAACGTACCTGGGCCATGGTCCAACCAATAGTTTAAGGTTTAGGTTTAGTTAGAATTATCGTCGCACTAGAGCTACACGAGGCTATTGGCGACGGTCGTCATACTTTAGACCCACAATTAAGTGATGAGCCGACACCTCAGTAGGCACTCAACGCAACCGTTAAGAGCGACATCGTACACAGCGTTGGTACTTTGAAGGATATTTAACGTGCACTTCCTCTTCACGCGGGTATTATTAATCGTACATTTTGGCTGCACGGGCTCTTCTTAGGTCGGCAGTTATTTTAGCAATGTCAGGACTCTGACCTTTCGCTAGCAAGGCAGTACCTGACCGGCTGGGCTCCTCAGCCCCAAGCTAGGGTAAAACAAAAGTGATCAAACGAAAGCTATACTTTGAAAGAGCATAATAATAGTATAAGCGATTGAAGATTATTTTTTTTTCCTTTAACGATAGGGTGGTTGCGTTGAATCGGAACCTACTGCTCCATAGAGTTAGGAAGGAGGAGTAGAGGGGTCTATCAGTTCAAATGGTTTGAAGCAGGGCTGTCAGGTTTTTCGAGCTACTGCGTATAACAAAACGGCTCTGAGGTATCCCAAGACTCACCGCTCTAGCCTGCTTCTTTTGTGCGTTTTGCGCACATACACGGGCCGCTCTATTCTCTTTCCTAACTCTACGTACTGCTCAAAGCAGACTACGAACATTCATGTAGATGCAGAAATAAATCTTACGTAGTTTGGTACGAAACCCAATTCATTACTTTTGGCCAGTGCATTAAGAAGAACAACAGTTCTGCTTTTCTTTAAAGACCACTTTCTGAGACCAGTGTGCTTATATAGTGTTCCGTTCCGTAGATTTCGATCCCAGTTTCGGCCCCTTGCTCCACACCTGTGTCCCCGTGGCCTCTTTTCCTCTAAGGGCCAGCCAAAATATAAATCATGCATTGGCCTACTTGTGACTCCCATTGTAGAACTGGGTGCGCCTATGCTCATAAAACAAAGGGCGGTATCAGCAGCACCTCCTCTCTTATTGATATTTGTATAAAAAGACAATTGATTTTAAATTCTAAATAGATGCAGGATAATTTGATAGGCAGTTCAAAAGTTCCAGTAGTTAAAGTAAGAATACTCTGTTACAAGTTTGGCGCTTGGTTTTACCAAAAATTAGTTGTTATAAATACATACCATATGCAAACGTATAATTATCTTGAGACTACGGTTACAACTTTTACGATTTTTTAATAATTCAAAAATTAATCATGGAACATTTTGTCACCTTTCAGATGTCAACGTCAGAACTTCTTTCGAATAAAAAATGCCTTTCTAACTAACGACATATATACATAAATTTTTTCATAAAATTTTAGGGGTAAAGACAAATTATTTCATTTGCTTCGACTGAGTTTAACTCTTTCTGTCCCGATGACATTTCGGCCTCATCATTTTAGAAAAAAAATTCTGATTGTCCACAGCCATTTATGATATCAAAAAGTTCATCATCCGATTCCTTAAACTTTTTTCTATTAGAAAATATTTTTTATTAGTCCCAATAGATGCCAGCCCTATCATTTTTTTTTTTAATATGATCAGAAAACATGATGATGCCAAATGGACTGAAAGGGTTAAGATTGTGACAAGCATCACAACTCATATAATTGGATTCTAGCTAAAGTCAAAACTTTTTGTTTTATGCCCAATTATAATGTACTATGATAAATAATACTGGCAGAATGCCGAGCAATTATCTTTAAAACCGTACATATATGTGTTAATATCAATATATAATTACTTTCAAACAATGGGAAACAACGAACGATTAATGCAAATATTTTAACAAAAGTAAGGGCTTTCCCATCCCATGCCTAGTGTTTTGAAGGATAAAACAGCGGGAGGTTCCAAGCACATTCTTTCACAGCTGGTTATAAACAGTCTGGCGTATCGAAACTACTTTCGTATCAAGTTTTAATAAGGTCACAATCGGAATCTGATCTTTCACGTAGGGTTACCAAGCAGAGGTGCCGATCCCCCCCAGGTACAATGACGCACCCCCCCCCCCCCAGAATTTTTTTTAATCCCCCCCCCCCAAAAAAAAAAAACCGCTGTAGATTTTATTTTTATATAGATGTTATGAATGAAGATATTATACATGAAACATTATAGTAAAATATTATTTTAAATACCATCGAATTGGGTAACTTTGTCCCTATGAAATAAAACCCAAGTACTGACTTTTTCTTGAATATTTTTCTACTGATAGGTCAACGCAGAGTTGCCCCTAATTGAAAAAGGGAATCACACTTTTAATAGCTTTTATAATACGGAATTACAACTTATTTTTAATTTTCCTTTAAATAGATTTTCTTTACAGCAAAAGCTACCGGAAATCTAAGGTATCGGTAAAAGTCACTCTACCGTATTCTAACCAAGATGTGCAATTTAATACATTTATTTCTTTAGTCGTCTTTATACAAAAACATGCCAAGTAATAATTTTTGAGATCCAAGGTGCACATAAAAAATATAAAACAATGTTTTTCATTATTAATATTGATCAATATTTTTGGCGCCCAAAAGTGTTTAAAGTGTAAAATTTGAAACTAAAATTATCAGTAATATCAAATATAATTAACTTCTCAGTATTTGCATCCTATAAAATTCTTTAGTATCCTTTCTTTGTTAGTCTAACCTTCTGAAGGAAACAGACGTATAAACTCGTCAAAAAAGTTTATAAGAGGGTCTCTGACAAAGCACGCAAACCTGAAAATACATGTCACAAAACCAACAAACCCGTCAAATGACAGTTTTACCAGAAACACACATAATTTTTAAAAATTTAATAATTTATTAAATTCCAAAATTTAAAGCATGGGGGATTCCACCAAGGTTTATAACCACCTAATACAGAAATAGAATTTTTTAATTAAGAAATTAAAATTTCAGAATTTTTTTTAATTTAAATCACAAGCAGGGAAAACAAGTTTACATTTCTGCCAATTTGCTTTTACAGAGGGTTAACAAGATTTAAATATTTAAATTATATAATTTTGAATATCTTACCAGAATCACTTCCATAACAATTCAAAATAAGCTCTTGGAGTATTTATAGTACAGTGCATTTTAACTTCATTTAGTTTAAAATAGATCAAATAGTATGCATTTAATAAAGGTGTACCTTTGATGCTTCCCCTCCGTTTCGAAATCAACTATCTACAAAAAAAAACTTACAAAACTCTTCTAAGCGGGAAATTTGCACGAATGTCATTGGTTAAAAAGAAATATGCTGGAGTCATCATTTAATCAAATTGTTATACAGACTACAGACAGCAAGGCAGCTGCTGTAGTTCCCGCCACCCTTATTTGAAACACTTTAGGGATGGAACGCCGTTGTAAAACACCGGATTTTTTGAAAAACCGCCATCCCTACCTCTTCTTATTTGGTTGGCGGCTAGTATAGTGTTTTGTCTCTGAATGCTTAAAGAAGTGATGGGTTGTTTATGGGTAATACATGTCAGAAAGATTCGTTAGGCCTACGCGATATTCTATTTATGATCTTCTTTCTGTAATGTTCTTTAAGTAGTTTGGTTAACATTTTTGATTCATGAAGGTTGAGCCCCCCCCCCCCCCCCTTGAAGTCTGGGGGGGGGGAAGATGATTATAAAGAACAAGTATTTGAGAGAGTGGTATCTTAGACAAAATAAGCCATTTACATTGAAAATTTTCGAATTTTTTTCGACCCCCCCCCCTAAAATTTCAATGACGCAGTCTGCGTCGCTGCCCCCCCCCTTGTAGGCACCCCTGTTACCAAGGTCGTTCATAGTCAGAAAGTTATGTCATTTATCAAATACTATTCAAATTATTTTATATAGGTAGTTAGAGGAAACCAAGTACAGGGTGGTTATAAAATAAAGCTCGCTATTCGGAGTGGTCTGTAGCTTGAATGAATAATACAAATGCAAAAAACTTTGAGACACTTACAGATTAAGAAGTGGGGGAAAAGAATGGAATCATAAAAAACAAACTCGTCTCTTGACCAGGGTTCTAAATTACGAGGCGTAATTGGATGTGTTGGCCGTAATTTGTCATAATTGGCTACGCCTCGTAATTATAACCTTGGTCAAGAAACGAGTTTGATTTTATGATTCCATTCTTTTTCGTAAAAAAGAAACCCGTCTCTTGACCAGGGTTCTGAATTACGAGGCGTAATAGCTGCGTTGGCCGTAACTGGCCATAATTGACGACGCCTAGTAATTTAGATTCTGGTCAAGAGACGAGTTTGTTTTTTATGATTATTCTTTTTTTTTTATGATTATTTTTTAGGATTCTGTCTTTTTTATGATTCCATTCTTTTTCCCCCTTCTTAATTAGTAAGTTTCTCAATTTTTGATGCATTTGGATTATTCATTCAAGCTACAGACCACTCCGAATAGCGAGCGTTATTTTATAACCACCCTGTGTAAAAGATGATTAAACAAAGGGTGTGTAACACTACACGAGTTTTAACAAACACTCTACACATCAATACATTTAAAGGTAAATTTATATTCACTATTAGTAAGGTAATTTTGAAAACTTTAAAACCTAAAAAATTATATAGCAGACAGCTCTACCATTAGCGCAAGCGCGATTTTTATCAAACCAATTATTATAACATCCATCGACAGATAATGAGAACTCGTGTACCAAATTTGAAGTCTGCAGCTTTTTTCGTTTTTCAACGACATCTTCAAACTTAAAAACGCTCTATGACAGCTGCCCTTTCCGCACGCGCGACTTCTTACAAAAACCTCATTGTGACGTGCGACGGGAACTCGTGTACCAAATTTGAGGTCCGTAGCCCTTATAGTTCGAACTGTAAAGTGGTTTCAGGGAGACAGAAGGACCAATGCTCAAAATCCACTTCTTTAGAAGCAGCACCCTCCATCCAATAAAAAAACCCTCCATAAAATAAAAAAAAAAAAAATCCAATGCTTCACAACATCATGCATATCACTTCACCCCCCCCTCCCCCCAAGAATACTTTGATAGCGTTGGCCAAGTAAATTTTTATTTTCGGCAGTGGTTTAATCAAAATAACATCTAGAGCTAAAAACACTTGGAAACAATCATCCATTGACGTCAAGTTTTTTAACTGAAATATATTTTCCTTTCCTTTAAGTTTAAAATCCAAATGTTGGTTCAAAAATCAGGAAATTTACTGACAATTTTGAGGCCCCAAATTATTCGGACCGAGGCCTAACGTGCCTTATGGAATATCAGTAGCCTGACCAGATTTTTTTTCAGCTATTAACTTTTTGACTATGAAATCATCATCATTAAGTTTTCGTAAATCATACTTTATTTATTTTGTTTGCAAAAAAAAAACTATTAAAAAAAAGGAAACTGCATAATTTGTATAGCTAGATGTAGTTAAATGACAAACTAAACTTACTGCAAAATGCAGTAAGCCTGGTAACTGTACTGCGCAGTGCGTCTGGTCACCCTAAAGATCACCCCACGCATAATAAACAATGATGTGGTATACCATTTCAATGGAATAAATGTCAATGTTTCAACAAAACTGACAATACATTTGATTTCAGATTTAATCATCATACCATGCCATCCCAAGTCCTCATCGTATGCGTGACAACATCCCTCCTCGCTGCCACCCTAGCCACCTCAGAACCAACCTCGTCCACCACTGCCTCTCCAGAAAACAAGGCCAAGCTCTACCAATGCCTCAACAGTTGCGCCATGTGCGTGGAACACTGGGAACCAGGCTTGTACAACGGACCCAGGTGTGCGAAACAGTGCATGAAACACAAGGGTCAGAGGATTGTGGATCCGGACTGTGTTAAGTTGAAGATGTTTAATTATGATCCTGAGGTTCTGAAGGAACACAGGAAGTTCATAAGGACACAGACTGAGTTTGAGAATACTCTCGATGAATGAGGGCAATAGGACTTAGGGTTTGGTGTTTGTAAAAATGAGGGTTTGCATGTATGCAGCATTATTGGATGCATTGAAATATACTATACCAATCCTCCTAGAATTTTTAAAAGTTTTCAGATGTTCAACTACGATCCTGAGGTTCTGAAAGAACACAGACTGAATTTGAGAATACTCTTGATGAATGAGGGCAATAGGACTTAAACCCAGACAGAGATAAGTTGAAGATGTTCAACTATGATCCTGATATTCTGAAGTAAGACAAGAAGTGTAATTTTTAAAATACTCTTGATGAATGAGTCGTTTTAGGACTTAGGGTTTAGTGTTTGTAAAAATGAAGGTTTGCATGTATGCAGCATTAGATGCATTGAAATATACTAATCCTCTTAGAATTTTTTTAAGTGTTTGCAGATGTTCAACTACGATCCTGAGGTTCTGAAGGAACACAGGAAGTTCATAAGGACACAGACTGAGTTTGAGAATACTCTCGATGAATGAGGACAATAGGACTCAGACCCTGACAGTGTTAAGTTGAAGATGTATGATCGTGATATTCTGAGGGAAGATAGGAATTGTAATTTTGGGAATACTTTTGATGAATGAGTGGTTTAAGACTTAGAGTTTGGTGTTTGTAAAAATTAGGGTTTGTATGCATGTAGCATTGGATGCATCGAAATGTACTATCCTAATCAAGTGATGTCGTGAATTTGTAAAAAGTTTGTAGATGCTCAACTACGATCCTGAGGTTCTGAAGGAACACAGGAAGTTCATAAGGACACAGATTGAGTTTGAGAATACTCTTGATGAATGAGGGCAATAAGACTTAGACCCATCAGACAGTGTTAAAAGTTGAAGATGTTCAGTTATGATTCTGATATTCTGAAGGATGATAGGAAAGTGTAATTTTTGAGAATACTCTTGATGAATGAGTGGTTTAAGACTTAGAGTTTGGTGTTTGTAAAAATGAGGGTTTATATGCATGTTGAATTGGGTGTGCATCTAAATGTACTATCCTAATCATGTAATGAGGTTCTGAAAAAACAAAGTTAGTTTCTAAGAACCCAGGACTGAGTTTAAAATTTTTTTTTTTTCTTGAACAATGAGGGCAATAGGACTTTGGTGTTGCAAAAATGAGGGTTTGTATGCAGCATTGGTTGTATTTAAATATACTATCCCAATGATATAAGATCTTAAACTATGATTCTGAGATTGTGAAGAACACCAGAAGTTCGTAAGGAAGCAAACTGAGTTCGAGAACGTTCTTGAACAAAGAGGGCAATAGGACTTAGGGTTTCGTGCTTGTAAAAATGAGGATTTGTATGCATGCACAACATCTGTAGATATATTGAAATCTACTATCACAATCACATTGTCACAAACTTTTTAAAGTTTCTAGATGTTCAACTAGGATCATTAGCTTCTGAAGGAACATAGGAAGCATATTACAACACAGACTGAGCTTGAAAATACTCTTAATGAATGAGGGGGAAGTGACTTAGGGTTCGGTGTTTTTAAAAATGAAGGTATAAAAGCATGCAAAAAAATTTGGATTTGTTAAAATCTACTATCTCAATCATATTAGAAATAACATTTTATATAAAAGTTGAGCATTTGGAAATGAAGGCTAAAAATAAAGAAAGTTGCCAGATGAGATTTCAGAAACATAATAAAGTTTTTAGTCTAGTGTGATGTTAATCTGATATACCAAATCACTTATACATCTGATTCTGAAATAGACGCTGACAAGAGATAGACTATGATCAGACCTATCGATCCTGCCAAGCATACCTAACAAAAAAACCTATTGTTTTATTAATGACGAATTTTATCATAGCCAGTTGACAAAGTGCTATGCTCTTGGTTTTGATCTTCCATTGTAATCTGTCATAGCTCTCCATATTTGAACGTTTTTATACATCATTGAAGAACACATTGGGATCTTTTGAAAGCCCATACTTTATATCCAATCACATTAATTTGGCGTTTAGCAAGAAATGTTGTAAAAAGTATATATACATAAAACCCCAATTTGTAAAACTAATGTAAATCTCTGTATATAAATGTTATGCTAATTGTTGTAACAACAGTTTCGTGCCAATTGCAAATGCATGTAAAAACCCACCATTCCTATAAGTGATATTTTGAACAATTGTTAATTAAAATGGTATTATTTCTTGTTTTTATTGGTTTGTATTGACAAACGGTCTATTAAAATATGTATGCACAATTTTTTTACACAATTTTTGTAATAAATATACTATTTGTTAAATTTTGCTTTTATTAAAAAAAAACACTTGGTTCTAACAAAATGCAAAACAACCAATAATAAAAAATTTTAATGTTAAAAATATATGCAGTCCACTTTTGCCTATCCAGCGCATTTGGTACCGAAAATTCATGTGCAAATTTTGTACCGAAAATTCAATTCAACAAAAAAAGGCTGTATCACTTATTTGTAGTTAACAGAATATTTTAACATTGTTTTTATTGCAAAAACATGCCTTTAAAATGAACTACTAAAAGAACTTTTTGAAAAGTTTGAAAAAAATTTAATAATTTTTTTAATAACTCCAATATTGCATTGACCCCTGTTCAACTCATTTTTTTTTTACAGAAATAAATGACTGATATCTGTAATCAAAGGCTGAAAACTGAAATTTGGATCTTCTTCTATTGGACCAGGTCAATTTCAGAACTAATTAAAGTGTTAATTTTTTGTGGGGTGGTTTTAAAAAATGTCCCGAAATGGGGACGCCAGGTTACAAGAAGTTAAAGATGGCCCACAATGTTTCATAAAAGTTTGGTTTCTTTTAGAGTCATTTTAAAATCTTTTTTCACCCACAAGTTGTTTCCTTGTTAATAGCCTCTATATATTGATTGTAGTTACATCAGACATTTTAGTTCATAAAACAAATATCAACCAAGGCTGTCGGTATATAAAAGAGGGCCACAGATATACAGCGACCAAATAAGATAGTGTGGACAAAAACTGTGTTATAACTGTGACATAACTGTAAGATAGTGTGGACAAACCTTTTAAATTTAGTTAACAAGTCAGTTAGTGTAAGAACTAATCTTGAAATGCATTTGAATTTTCTTATATAAGACTTCATTTTCAATATAGGAGGATATTAAAACTAGTCATTTTAGATTTAAAAAAAAAAAAAGAAATTTAGTAAGGGTATATGTGAAATAGTTTTCATGATAGAGTATCAAATTTAAAACAAATATTACTATACATTTTTAAGTATTTAATAATCGCTTTCAAAATGTACATCCATTTTAAATTTATAAAACACATATGACAATACATAGTAAGTTACTAAGTACTAAATGAAATTTTTATAGTACATGAGCATTTTTATTTACATTTTAAATATGATGAATAGGCTAAAATATTTACAAAGAAAAATGAATGTCTCACTAACACTTCATGTTGCCAATTCCTTCTTCACAGTTGCTTTTGCTTTGAGAGATTCTTTTAGAGATAGGATTCTCTTTTGAATGTCATCAATGCTCCAATTCTAAAAATAACATTTTTAAAACAATAAATAATTTTAAAAAATTAAAGAATAAAAAAATAGTGATAAGAATAATATTCAAATAAATATTTTTAGTTAGAAACTTAAATAGTGATTTAAAAAAAATTGGAAACTTACAGAGTAAGCTTTTTCCTTTTCTTGAATGTTCTTCTTCTTAGGTGAAGCACAGTTAGGTCCCTGGCAAAAAAGTAAAAATGATAATGTGGCAATATTTCTCATGCTACAATATTTAAAACATATTCATTTATAAACAGATAGAACTCAAGCATAGTAACTGTTCACAATAATATGAGGCTTATTGTTAAATATTGGATAGATTTGTGGCGGCATTACACTTCTACTTGATGGAGCGCTTGTGGGTTAAGGGGGAATGGTCGTGCAGGACCGGGGGTCTCCAAACTCAAGTGCCTCAATGTTAATCCAATGGGAAAAAATTATTTTCTTTGCCACATTTCTCCGGCTGTATTGAATATTTTTACAAGCGGATTTTTTTATGTGATAAATGTAGCTGATTTACAGGTCCCCACAATCCCACTTTTTGAAATTAGTACGAATATTTTTTTTAATATTCAATAAATTATTTTACACAAAATATTCGAAGCAATTTCAAAAAGTGGGAAGATAGAGGCCTGTAAGTCAGCTACATTTATCACATAAAAAAATCTGCTTGTAAAAATATTCAATACAGCCGGAGAAATGTGACAAAGAAAATAGTTTTTTCCCCATTGGATTAACATTGAGGCACTTGTGTTTGGAGACCCCCGGTCCTGCGCGCCCATTCCCCCTTAACATCGTCCAACCAAGTCATCCTCAAGAGGCAACACAACACCAGGATTGGACTATAAAAACTGACTGCTGCTAACGAACGCTCTCTTCCTTGCCTCTTCTTTTCAGCAACGGTGCCGCCCCGAGACCGCTCATTGAGTGAGTTAGGTTTGAATTATCGGCGCACTAGAGCTACACGAGGGCTATTGGCGACGGGCGTCGTATTTTAGAACCACAGTCAAGTGACGAGCTAACACCTGAATAGGCACCCAACGCAACTGTGGCGCTGTGCTTGTTTCGTACCGAGGCTGCTTCAGGTTGCATCTCGTGGCTTTGGTGGCGATCATTGCTTTGCGCTGGAGCTGCGTGATGCTCCGGAGCAGTCCCAAGGAAACTAGCTAATTTTGTTACTATTGGCATCGTTATTGAATTTCCCGCCACGCGTTGTAAAAGCGGCCAAGGCCAATGCTTTTTCCCTGCCCCTCTCTCTTTCCGTCTCGTGCACTCCCCCCCGCTGGCCGGGATTTTATTTTAATCTTCCTGATTGTCTTAGTTAATCTTTGAGAATTTAAATTTGAAATATTAACATAGTAAATTGTAAATAAAAATCTCCGTTTTTATATCTACACTTGTGTTGTGTCTTCTGTAAACATTGACCGCACCGAGCCAAAAGATGGTTACTGAAGTTAAAGCAACGCAGTAACCAAACAACCGTTAAGGGCGACATTGTATGCAGCGTTAGGACTTTGAAGGACATTTAACGTGCACTCCCTTACACGGAGTATTATTCGTCGGACATTTTTGGCTGCACGGGCCGTTTATAGGTCGGCAGTTATTTGGGCGATGCCCGGACCCGAACCTGGGACCTTTCGCATTCTAGGCAAGTACCTAACCGACTGGGCTCATTGAGCGAGCGATGAAATCTGTAATTCTTGTTAATTATGTTGAATTGGTGATTTGTTTATAGTCTTGTTATTTACTAATGTTAAATTAAATTTACATAGTTACTCAAGCGAAGCTGTCTATTATTAAACACTCATCCACATCTCATAGTTCAGAACAGTCGCAACCAAGTCTGGTGCAAGGGTCAACCGGGTAACCACACCATAGATTTGGATATTCAATAATAAAAACAGCATATATTTCTTACATATATTGGTTTATGGATGATGATTTATAAAATCACAAAATTAAAATGAACCACAGAGTTTTTAAATAGTTATTGATATAGCTTTCTAAGTGAACCCTAAAAAAAAACATTGAGAACATACATCTGTTTTATTTAATTCCTTAAAAACTCATCATATGACAACAATTTTAAGTTATATTACACAATGTTATCTGAACTAGTAACATTTTATCGTCATTTACACATTAAAATATGCAGACATAAGCTAGTTTGAAATTAATAAAATCTAGCACAAAACAAAAAAAACTAATTAAGAAAATTTAGAAATACTTACAGATAACTGTAGATAGTCAGGAGATATTCCTTCAAGATATAGTATTCTATCTTCCAAGAGCTTAATTCTTTGAAAAAGACTGTTTCTAATAATACTATCTAAAAAAAATTACAAACCATTTAAAAATACCAATGCTCTATATATAAATATCAAATTAAAAGATCAACATGAAATGTACAGTTTACAAATGTAACTTAACCTCTTACGACCTGGCTTTCCCAATTGGGGACACTTTTTAAAACCTCCCCACAAATAATTAACACGTTAATTAGTTCCGACCTGTCCGATAGAAGATTCAAATATCAGTTTTCAGCCTTTGGTTACAGGTATCAGTCATTTATTTCTATAAAAAAAATGAAGTTGCACAAGGGTCAATACGATATTAAAGTTCTTAAAAAAATTTATTATTATTATTTTTTTAACTTTTCAAAAAGTTTTTTTAGTAGTTAATTTTAAAGGCATTCTGCATTAAAAACAATGAAAAAATAATCTGTTAACTACAAATAAGAGATACAGCCTTTTCTGTTGCATTTATAGCACAAAAATGTGCATTTTTAGAGTATAAGGCATGTCCCTAAGTAACTATAAACCTAATTTTTTTTTAAAAATTCTTTTCAAAACATACTTTTTAGCATATATTTGTATGAAAAGTATGTTTAGATTATAAGAATATATGTGTAAGATTTTGCTCGGGTCCTAAGAGGTTAAGGCTTTAGAATCAAGATTTAACTTCTTTTAGTTATAAGATAAAAAATGAACATTTTTCACATCCCGATTGGCAATAATTCCGGCTGTATTGTTTTCATTTTTTGATTCGTCTGGAATTACACAGTTTGGTATTCGAGAAAGTGAGCTTTCTAAGGTTGAATTTATGGTTCATGTTTTCGAATGCTGCATAAAAAATTTCTTTAGAACTAAAGTTTTCTTCGTTTGCGAATGATGTTAAATTGCTGTCTCACAATTTCCCTTAATTTATCTGAAAATTTTAAGCTGAAGTTTTCTAACACCAGTGATATTTTGAAAATTAATCGAATAAAAAAAAATACAGTTTTATAAATAGCAGGAATAAAAAAAAGAGTTGCATGTAAAGAACTAAACTGTCTTAAAAAAAACAGCAGACAAAAAAAAATGTGCTTTGAGAGTGAACCCAGGTAACAAAGCAGTATTGGCTAATCTCGGCTCATACCCATTGCCTAATGCAAAATGGACTATGTTTTACCAACGCTGGGCAATTTTGGGCTGTAATATTGGTTGGAATATTATTTGGAAAAAAAAATTAAAATCCAAAATTCTTGATTGAAAAATATTGCGAAACATTATATTTGCCTTTTACACTTGCAAAATTCTATAAGATCGCGTAAAATTAAGTATTGCACTTTTCATAATTTCCCATATGAAAGACCTCAAAGAACGGGGGAAACTGGTTAAAATAGGTAGAAAATGATCGATTTTCTCCAATATTCTCCAAGTTTGGCCGATATTCATGCGACATTGGCCAAAATTGTTGTGCTATCTGGGAACACAAAAACAACCAATGAAATCCTGGAACTGCAGGAATAAAACCTTAAAGAGTTACATCATCTGAAGTAATCCAATTAAGAGGTTAAACTTTAAAGTTTGTTCAACAAATTTAAGTACAAATACCTGCTTTCAAGTTGAGATGTGCCTCCATGCTGAGCAGCCTGTCCTGCATCACTTCAAAAGTGACGTCACTGGTGGTTTCAGTGTCAGGTTCTACTTTGATACGCTTGGCAGGGTCATGCCTCCCCTGAGTTTGGGGACCCCAGCGATTTTCTACCTTGGACACTGGAATGAAATCATTATTTTTAATCAGGAAAAAAACATTATCACAAATATATGATGTAAATTAACATCTACTTTCACAGGAAAGCATACTAATTATTTAATTAATTTATAAATGAAGGAATGGACGTCCAAAAAAATTTTATTGTAAAGATTTCAGTTAGGAGTATATAACGGGACAGTCCAGGGCTGAAGCTCAGGCCGCCAAAAGAGCAAACAACCTTACATGTTGGATTCGAATTAGAAAGTGCGTCACGGCTATAAGATTATTATTGTTCATTCTTCGATGGCCAATCAGAGATTAGAAATTTGTTATAAGAAAGGGTTTAAAAGGTCAACCTGTAGGCGGATGATGCACTTAAGATCCGTGGGAACGCGACTGCTTGTCACGACAGGGCGATTGGGATGCCAAATTACTAAGTGAAATTAAGGATATTTGAAAAGGTAATTAAGTTTGAAGTTTGATTGAGGGTATAAATATAAGTTTTTGAGGGGTTTAAGTCAGGGTATGTCATATACCCCCCCCCTCCCCATCAAGCCTGTTTCACTGAAAATAAGTATATTTAAAGCTTGCTTAAAATAAACATGTTTTAACAACAATTTATTGCTTCTGCATAAGCCTTCATACTTCTACTTACTAAGCAGGATCATATTCCTGCAGATTTTAAGAACATTTAAGGGATTTTAGGCCCCTATAATAGTCATTCAGAACATATTTAAAACTTTATAGGTTTTCATTTCAATAAATGTTAAGAGTTTAGATTTTAGTTCAGATAACTTTAAAATTAATTGACACAATAATAAAGTTTACTTTATTTGACTAATTTCAACAATTGACAATAAACATCAAAAATACATATTCAGTTTCACTTTAGGAAGAAATAATCTAATAAATCATTTTATAATGATTATTAGTATTAATATTACTTTAATTATTAAACATATAACAAGATTGCTACAGAAAAAAAAAACAATGATTGCCATGCTTTCTTCAATGCGCCAAAATCAATGCAATTAAATAAAAAGAACATTTAAAAGAGGTATTTAAATTTAAAACAAGGTAAACTAATCAATTATTTTTTAAAAGTTGGAATCAATTGAACTAATATACATTAGTTATCGTTCTAACCTTTAACATGACTTTTGCTTCCAAATCGTGGAATGAAGACAGCATCCACTCTTGCGCAGCTGTCCATTTGCCCTAGATAAAATCACATAACATTTAATAAGCATTTAAGAAATTTCGTTTGTATTTTAAATCAACAATACACTTATAGCCCAGGAAACTAATTTAACTTAGTTTTAAATATGTAAAATTATAACCGAGGATAACAACTCAGTTAGCAAAATATATATATAAAATAACCATCAACAGAATTTTTAATGTGTGCAGCTCTTTAGTTTGGTTTGCTTGAATTAATATTGCAATAATAATACACCTTGAAACTAATTTAACTTAGTTTAAAATCGGCAAAATGATAACAACTAAGTTAGCAACAATATATAGCCATCTACAAAATGCACCAGCTCCTTAGTTTGTTTTCACACTAGATCTAAACAGGGCTATTGGTTACTGGCTTCCATTTGAAAAACAATCAAGTGACATGACATGGTCAATATATTATCTAAGACAGAACAACCTTATAAAGGCATTGTATGCATCCTCATATATGCAGCATTTTTAATTAATTTTCTTCCCAACATTTTTTTCCTCCAACTTGGCTGCAACATTGGCGGTCAAACCTTTGCAGACTCGGCATAATCAACAGAACTCAGAGCCATTTTTTGTGGCACCATCTAGGCGACTCTCGCTACCAATTTTGACGCACAGATTACAATGAATCTGAGCTCTCTGTGGTTGTCGAAGTATGCCGAGACTTACAGGGGTGAAACTACCCACCAGTGAAAAATCCTGAAACTAAAAACAAGTCTGAGAGAGGGGGGGGGGGGGGTTCATAAACTTATTCAAAAGAAAAATACAGGACTTTTCAGAAAAAGTTGAAGATTAACGATTGTGTGATTCTAAATGGTACCTTAAGAAATTTTCCCTGATTTTTAAAAACATCATGAATTTAATTGACTTTTGCAGACGTATTAAATTCCCAGACTTTCTCTCTGGTATCCTGTTTCTGTCAACAACCTGTATGAAATCACAAAGTCACGTGATCTAGTACGATCTCTGTGAAAAGTGCAGGGCTGATTTTTAAGTGATTTAAAAAGTAAGAAATTAATTTTTTAAAAACATTTAAACAAATTTTTAGTCTAAAATAAAATCTGGAGATCCGAGGGAAGAATATTAAAAAAATCCTGAATTCAGGGGTACTCCCTGAAAAGTTTCATCCCTGGACTTAATTTTTCCAGTAAGAACCCAAGCCAAATGGGCCCTCCAGGGATTTTTTACAATTTACACATGCCACATAATCATATGACATGTGTGCCATAGATTTTCCCCCACATTTATAAGAATGGATAGAAAATGAACATGCAAAGGGAACAACTACTGTGGCAAAATACCAGCATCAGTCCGTTTCCAACACAAAATGTATTTTTAAAAAGTTTTTTCTTATAAGAGATGATTCGAATTCATCAGATTCAACTTTGCAGTAAAAGTCAAACACCTTGCCACAAAGGGAACAGAACATACACTGTATTTACATCTGCAATAGAAAAACGTAATGCTGTAGCCAACCATACCTTAATTAGTAATTGTGATAGGTTGGTGACACAAACTAAGAGGATCTCCTACATAAAAGAATTGAGCCAAAAACCAAAGCTAGGTCTCTTAAACAAGTAGGTTTGAAACTATGAGATGCTTCAATGGGGACTGTTAAATGCAATATTTGTAATTGTTTGCTTATCATTAAATTCATTTGTATTTAGAAGAATAAAATTATCAATTAACTTTTTTATCCACTTACCCCACACTGGATTTTGTTCATCAATGTAAGGACGGCTGCAGAATTCTTGAACATTCCACTCATCTACTTCTTTTCTTTTTCTGTTTACAAATGCTGATATTCTCCGTTTTATCTGTTAAAAAATCCAGACTTTATAAAAAAAAACTATAAAAGTTATATAACTTTAACAATAACTCTGTATCTAACTCCAAAAGTATTAAAGTCATCTAATCCCTTACTCCCCGATAACAACGCAAGCTTCGAAAGCACTTCTGCCGTGGCCACGCCTGGGCAGGTTAACTGCAGTAATCGCAACAAGGGGTTGCACCATTTTTAATACGAGATATAAAAGAATTTCAGTATTTTTTTGCAATTTTTGACTAATTGAGTTCTTGCAACAATGGTCCAAGTCATTATGGAAGTTACTGCCCACGGCAGACTTCCTTCCCCCAACCCCTGGTGGGGGTTTCCAAGAAACGGTGCAAGTGTTGGTGTTATAAAATACCTTGTTAAAAGCAATATGGGGAAAAAAGCTTTTTAATGTTGATTATCTATATGTTCCATACACAAGTTGCAAAGTTTTAAAAAAAAATTACTTCCAGTTTAGACAATTAAAAAAGCAAACGCATTGTGATTTAAATTATTTACAATTGTGATTCAATTATTTACTTTTTAATTAAATAATGTTGAACTAAAAAAATTAATAAGCAATTGCAAATGAAAACTTTAAAACCAATACCTTTCGATTATGATGGTTCACAAATTTATGACCTTCATGTTTGTTATCATAGCACCATGAATAACATGCATCAAAACGAAATCATGCCTTAACTTAGTATTTTATCTTTAATTTTGGGTTCATTTGTTTAAAATAACTATCATCATCTTACAGAAAACTAACTATAAATTTGCTGCTAACGTAACAGTGCTATAAAAGATATAACTTTTCTTTTATAATATTAGGCAACACCATGGCAATTTAAAATTTTGGGAATAGCTATGATATAAGGACGATCTTGATTATCAGTACATTCACAAGCAATGAAAATGCCCAAATTTGGTAAACATACCACTTTATATTTCAAACAATTTTAAAAGTATGGAAACCCTACGTTAAATTTTCAAGCTAGTCAATCAACAGACCAGTCATTGTATCATAGATGTACCAAATTTTGTTCAACAGATCCCCAAATATTGTATTTAACAACAATTTTAAAATATGAGCATACTTCATTTTCATCAACTTGAATCTGGACTATATCCTTTTTATTGAAAGGAGCCAAGTTCCTGTTAGGTTCAGCATCAGAAGAGACGTTTTCGATATCAACATCGATTGATTGATCAACTTTGTCTTGAATTGCCTGTAAAATAGCTAAAGAGTTAGGTCATGTATTTATGCATAACTAAAAAAAAATTAGTCAGATTAAATTTTTCTACATATGTACTTACAGCCTCGGCATCAATATCCTGCGCAAATTTTCTAACAATAGCTTTTAAGTCCTTTACATTTTCTTCATTTAGTTCAATAGGCTGAAATGTGTAGTCCTTAATGATTTCAATTCTTTGAATCTAAAATAATACAAAATTGATATATTTTTATAATTAAAAATGCAAAATTCCTTTTATAGTGCATAAAAGAGTAAGAACAAAGTTTGAAATTTAACTAATTCATAAATATATAAGTTTACCTCCTTTAGAAAACGGTCTACAATGGAAAAGATATTTTCACACAGTTCCATATTTCACTTAAATTCACAAATAAAGCTTTAAATGGAATCAAAATTGTTTACTTAAATCAATAATTGACATCGGCAAGAACAAAACTTCTGTGTCGCTCTCAAAAACAAAACAAAATTAAGTAAACAACAACAAAAACCGTCAGTTCAGTGCAGTGCATATTTTTTATCTTAAAAAGCAACATTTCTAATTTCGAGCTTTTCATTGTATTAAATACTAAAATTTATACAACGCCCACTATAATCTACTACAACGTTGTTTTTAAAAAGAACGAAGGAATAAATTAAATACATTGTGAAATTACCCAAAATAAATCCGTGTTTGGCTGTGTTTAAACAAATTTAATTCTAAAAGTAACAAGCAACAGTATAAGTTCTTAACCAGATGGCCACAAAGTCAAAATAATTTTGACTCAAAGCTCAAATTAATTTGAATCTGTTAATTATATTTACTGAAATCATGCCTTTCACTCCTAATATGTCAAATTATGCGTATCGCATGGCCCGCTTAAGTGCTAGAATATTCGGAGAAGTTCCCAGGCCGACAACATCAAAATCCATGAAAATTGTATCCTTCATGAGCCAAAGGCCGCGCGATCTTGATCCAGAGGTCGTCAATTTGTATCCTCCGCATGTAGAATATGGAAAGCTGATTGAGACTCTTAGAGATCATGGACTTTTCAGGTCAGTTGCTGTCTTTCTTTTACCAAAAGTAACATTACATCTTCGTAGTAGCTTTAGTTTCAACTCTATGCAAATTGGTTTGTCAAACAAAACTGGTTGGCAAGTAAAAACTAGGGGTGGATGGTGGATATAATTCTACACGACCTTCAATAACCACTTAAATAATCAATGCATAGCAATGCATTTGATGGAAATGATTTACCTTATAAGGTAATTTCAATGACTTTAACCTAAAAAGTTCCAGGGCAGTTAACTCTGCAGTCGTGATTTTCTCGAAAACATTCATTATGACGTCCCACAAGCGCCAGGAACTCGTGTATAAAACTTAAAGTCTGTATCTTATTCTGTTTTTTACAATATCTTTTAAAACCATAAATGTTACAGGACAGTTAACTGTGCGTGCACAATTTTCTCGAATACCTTATCATGATGTCTTACATGTACTAAGAACTCAAGTCGAATTTGAAGCTCTTTTAGCGTGAGCTGTAGAGTGATTTCAAACAGACAGATCAATGCACTGTAAAAAAACCTGTTGTTTTTACAGTAGAATACCATGTTTTTAACAGTTAAAAACCGTTCTTTAGAAAACAGTTTATGACTGTTTTTATCATCATTAACATGACTTCACACTCACTACCCATCAAATACATGCCCCTCAGGGAAATTTGAAGACCTGCCAAGAGTCATGTGATTGAGATCATCGTTCAGCACAAATACCCAATACTAGCCCTCGTGACTGAGTAATTACTTTGTAGCAGAGCGTTTGGCATTGGGCTCACAGGCAACAGGTTTCTGGATCAAAACTGGGCCCAGTCCATACTTCTTCCAGGAACCTCTTGCATGTGAGCCCAATACTGAACCATCTGCAACAAAGTAATTATTCGGTCGCTAGAGCTAACTTTGTGTATTTTATTTTAGCGGGGAGAAACAGTTAAATTAGTGGGGGGAACTATTAAATTAACAGTTTTTTCCTGTTAAAATAACATTTTTTCCCTGTTAATATTATATTTTTTTCCTGTTACAATCACAGTTTTCCTGTAAGAAAATTGCGGTTTTAAACTGTAAAAAAAAAAACAGTTCTTAACTGGCGTCAAAGTTGACAGTTTTTAACTAGCGTCAAAGTTGACAGTTTTTAACTGTTAAAACAACAGGGTTTTTTTTTACAGTGTGTTCAAAAGTCACTTTCCTTTAATCAACCTCCTCCAAAACATGTAGATAACTTAAAATCTCCATGTTTGTTGCCTTCTCATGTGTTGGCTTGTCACTTGACTGTGGTTCTAAATTAACCCTCTAATGCATGAATTTTTATTTTCAGCCCAAAAAAATATATATGTATCTTTAATGCTCACACATTATGGGAAAAATACTAAAAAATTTTTTAACTGCAATAGAATTTAAATAATTTCAATTTTTATAATTTTTTCCTTACGACAAAAAACAACTGCAAAATTCCAATTTTGATAATAATGACTAGAAAACCACTAAAAATATTTCAAAATAACCCTTTTTAACTACGATTAATTTTCAAAACAATTTATTAGTATTTAGTACTAATATTATTATTCTTTGAATACTGCCAAAAACGTAATTTCACAAAAGTTAATAACCTCACTCTTTAATTTTGAATACACTTTTACTGCTGTCATCTATGAGGATTATTAGTACCTAAAACTTTAAAATAAAATGTAATAGATGAAAAAAACACAGATTTATCTAGGAGGAGCTCTAATTTAAGGGAATAAAGTGGATTATGTTACTTGTTACCAAACGGTAACAGTATGCATTAGAAGGTTAAGGCTGCTCATCACCCCCATACCCATTCCTCCTTCGGTCGGGCTTGCTAATGGTAAGTCTATGGGGAAAAAATGGTTTTTGTTCCGAAAAAAAGCAATGAAATTATAGGAATATTTTGATGCGTTTTTTTTTTAAATTCATAAAACTCCAATAAGGTGGTGCTTTTAGAGGTTATTTTTTTAAAAACTTTATTTACCTTTTTTTAATAGAAAAAAATTAGGATTAAAAAAAATTGAATAACTTTTTTTAAAAAATAACCTCTATAAGCACAACCTTATTGGAGCTTTATGAATTTAAAAAAAAACGCATCAAAATATTCCTATAATTTCATTGCTTTTTTTCGGAACAAAAACCATTTTTTCCCCAAAGACTTACCATTAGCAAGCCCGACCGAATTAGGAATGGGTATGGGGGTGATGAGCAGCCTTAAGATGCCCGTCCCCAATAGCCTTTGTGTAGCTGTATTGCAATGTTAATTCAATTCAATTCTGTGATGCAATACTTTCCATGTATTTTAGGGATGAGCATCTGGACTTCAAGGAAGAAATGGTGAGACAGCGCATCCTGAGAGGAAAGATCAAGCCCAAGAAGGGAGAAGGGAAGAGGGCCAAAAACAAGGAGATCATTTGAGGTGGGTGCTTTTCTGCTTATTCGATAACGTAATTATATGGTTCAAAGTTGTCGATAAATATTATTTCGAGTTTGTGAAGTTAAATATTGTTCAATTTTTATTTTAATTAAGATACACAAAACTCTCTGCCAATCTGACTAGAATTAAATAAGGCTTATCCAGATTTTAGCAAAGGAAAAGGAGTTAAGGCAAAACTGACTTTTGCTCAATTTGTGGTCGCACCCTTGGTTTTTTCGGTCTCGTTTTTTAAAAAGATTCTGATTTTCAATAGTAAAGAATGACTCCGCAAAATATTTTCTTTTGTTGCATGTTCTAAAAATGTATATCATGAGATTTTTGCTTCATTTTAGTTGCAGAAAATTTTTTAGTTTAAATCTTTCAAAATATTTTTAGACATATTTTGTGCGTACTCAGAAAATGAACAATTGTTCATAACTTCATTTGAAATCAAATTTATGCGCTAAGTTTTGTATAAAATATATTTTATACAGTTCTTAAAATGTTCAGAAAGTTTTATTTTAATCAAAAAATAATCTTTCTATCCGTTCTGATACCAGCATGTATAATTAACTACATTGGTGACTATACTTTTTGCATGAAAATGAGTTCTTAACACGTTGTACAAGTTATCAAAAGCATTTTTCATATTTCCTAGTAGTTTATGAGAAATTTAAAAAAAAATATATAAAAATTGCAAAGTGTATCAATAATTTTTCCCAACCCCTTTGTAAAATTTTCATTTAGCTTTAAACTTCAACATTAAATCTGCATGCTTAGTGTGCATTTAGTTAGAGTAAAAGTTAGTTAAGAAAAAAATGATAATACAGCTGCATTTTCTTACTGCCTAATAGTCAGTTTACTAGTTTCGGAACTAAAATGTAAAATAAAGCCAGAGGATGAACCATTCTGCCTTAAAATAAATCACAAATTTAAATTTCGTTTTTAAAACATCTGGCATGAAAAAGTGCAACCTAGGCTCTAAAGAATACTTTTTGGGATTTCTATGCTTAAACATATTCTTTTATTTGCTGTTGAAAACAAAACATACAAAAACATTTCATTAAGATCTTCATTTCCCTTCTAATTGAAGTCTGATATTAATTTGGGATTTAAGCATAAAAGTATATTAATGACTTATGTTTTTATGAATTGCAAACATTTATATTTATCTACTTTCTAAATTTTTCTTTTTCTTTCTGCAGTGAGGTGTAGCTGTAAAGTTTAATTTTGCCTGAAGGATTCCTACTGACATCGTGCATAGCAAAATGTATAGCATTTTTTCATTTGTTAAAGAAAAGTCAATTAAAAAATATATTAAATTAATTGTTCTGTTTTTATTAAAGAAACAACTATTCCACTATTTTATTAACCAATTTTATTATTAGTTGATGTTTGTTATTATCTAGTTTGCAACCTTATGTGTTGTGCAAATTTCTCTTCAATATTACTTGTTTATGTCTTGAAATTTTAACTTGTGAAAACATGATGGATGGATAGGTGAGAAAGTAGTTGTTTGGAATTACATTGTAGCCAACAAAATTATTTATTTAAATTTTCATCATGCATCATACCTTTAATTGGGAAATTCTAAAGACTACCTAACACATGGTGTAAAACGTTTAATAAGCACTGAATTTAAAACCCAAATTGTATTTGTTTTACAAAATAATATTAATCTTATTAATTTGTGCCTATTAATTATTTTAATAAACATTTTTAAGCAAATCAATAAATTATTATATTTACGCATTGAAACATTAGTTAATTATTAAAAATAAATATTGCATTAAATATTGGTATTACAGTAATTTGTCAATTTTTAACGAAAATTATTATTTGTTAAATGTATTGTTCTTTGTTAGGTCATTGGGAAATGGGGATCCATTAATAATAATATTTAAAATTTTTCCCAAATAGAAATCTTGCACTAAATAAATAAAGAAATATGTACATAAAAAGTGGATTTTAATTAAAATAAATAATTAGTGCATTGGAAATAATTATAATTGATTATAAAAGTATTTTAATTAATGTTAACGCTAAATTAATTGGATCCGTTAGTTAAAAAAGTTGAAAATGTTTTAGCCCCCTCTCCCACCCAAACCCATTTCTGTATTCGCCACTGACGGAGCATCCACTAACCATTGTTAAGAAATTTTCGATATTCCAAGGATCCAGCCCGAGAGTCGGCCTCGTCTCTTGACCGCGGTCCAAAATTACGAGACCAGCCACCAATAGCCCTCGTATAGTTCGATTGCTACATTATTTCAAAAGAAACCAATAAATGCTCAAAGAGAATGGTGACATAACTCTCCCTTCGGTCAAAGAGAACGTAGTTTTATATTTAAAAAAAAAAAGTAGGTGGCTTTAGGTGTGTCCTTGAACTTCAAAAAAGTTGGTTTGTTGTTAGGGGGTTAAACTTATATTGCGTTTGTTTTGGAAATGGCAGTACACTTCTTGCCAACCTAAGTTGGGTAAATATAAATATGCTATGGAGAACATCCTTTCGCGGATGTAAAGAGTTATATAAATTGTTTGTGAATCTATCCAGAAAACATGTTGAAAACATTAATTTCGTTTAGGGTCTAACAGATTTGAAAATTATTTGAGGAAATTTTTGGCAATTTTATCATAATGAAAAGTGTATTTTGGTTAAATTATATTCAGATCATTTTGTATGCAAATATTACCTTACAAGAATTTCCAACTTTGGGACCAACCGCGCTATTCTCTCTGCCTTTTTACTCTTTGTTTTTACCCAAGTTTGGTTGGCACAGAGTGTAAGATCGCTCTGTACCATCACAGCAAACTCAACTTTTTAGGCAAAAAACAACATCAACGCATGCTGCCCTCTAGATTTTGCAAGTTGTTTTCACTGGCGTAATCATCTTTTGAAGGAATAAACAGTTTTACAGGGACGGGCAGCTCACCAATTGAACGTGTTGGTGTTTTTCCAATTTATTTGTGTTTAATTTATCGTTCTTTATTTACTATTCGACAATATTTACTATAATATCGTTTTTTTTAAATATAATTAGCCCATGTTTGATTTTGATTTAATGAGACACATTTAAGCATGTATCGTCATAATTCATTAAAAGGAATTTAAACAATTTTTGGGAATATCAATTTTGTTATATTTTGAATGAATTCTTTTAAATTAGCAAAAAGGAGGGAACTGTGCATTCATTAAAAATTGAATTATTTAAAAAGTATATAAATACGCCCGTCTTTTCTAACTAATGCACTAAATTAATAATATACATTTCTTTTTCACAGGAAATATGTAGGTAAAAAAATGTAAAAGTATTAAGTGATACTTGTAGTTAACTAAAAAATCAACAAAATGGCAAACATTTAAAACTTGGTTAAACTCTAAGAAAATTCATTTTAACTTTTTATGTCTTGTAGCAATTATTTAGGACTTTTTTTTAGCAGTGGATAGGCAAATCAGTTTCTTTAAATAATTTAAGCAAGCATAAGACCTTAATGTATTTTTTGAATCTTGGGTGTTGTCAGAAAATATTTAAAACCTTATACAGAAGATTCCCGATTATCCGAAATTCGGCTTAACCGAAATTATCTAGATTTTTTTTTCCTAAAATATGCCATGTAAGTAAGTAGTACGTACTTAGTTGGATTTATTTCTCAAAATAATGCAGTAATTTATTTTGAAAAAAAATTTAAAGATTATTTAAAAAGATTTTTGTAGCCAAATGAACCTCAACTTTTCTCCTCGCCAGCGTTTTTTCTAGGCGGGAAGTGGATGATTCTTGATTATCCGAAAATTTCTATAGAATCTCGATTAACCGAAAGTGCTCCGGTCCCATACATTTCGGATAAGCGGTACTCTACTGTACTGAAACGTTAATTCAACCAAAATAAACTATGGAGACGATCCCCATAAAAGTGATATTCACGGTTCCTTGCCCTATTGCCGCAAGCCACGGCTGCCACGTCCACGTGACCAAAACATAGAATAGAAGACTCGTTTTCAAAAAGTTCCATTCCCTCATCTATGAAGGAAAAATCGTCTGCTTCTTACTAATCGTCTGATTCCGCATGCCATCGAGCACGAACATTCTAAATATAAGACCTTATTATCTGTTTGTCATGTCCTATTACCTCGCCAAGTTCTTGAAGAATGTGAAATCGCCGAAAAAGCTGGCGATTTCCATTCTAATGTACTTTTACCGCTTTTTTACGGGCTTTCTGACAGATCAATTGTTCGGCGTCGTGAACGAGTTCTATAAAAAATCGTCTGCCCTTCCGCCGGTGCAGAATCCCCTGCTTTTGGATTCGGCTTTGGGAATAGCCGCCAAAATCAGAAGAAGGCAGGTATGTAGAATTTTATATTTTCATAAAGTAGGATTTAAATACTATACTATAATAAATAGTATATAAATATTTTTATTCTTCTATAAATAATAGTACATAAATAGTATTAGTATCTTACTTCTACAGAAAATTTATAGGATTTTATAGTTTCATGAATTATTTATATTTATGGAACTTTATTATATAATAACTCATAAAATTCTCAAAACAATCTTAGCTTTTACGGTTGAGAATAAAACAGGAACTTAACTGTATAATAATTTATAAAATGACACTTAAAATTTACAAATGAAATTAAAATGTACAGTGGCAAAAGCAATGAAACAGTGATCCATTCTGGTGGGAAAAGGAAGGGGGTATCGAAACTAGCTATTTATGCAACAAGTGTGAAATGTAATACTTATTAAAACGAGTTAAATAATGACACGTTGTTTTAAAAAATTTACTTTTTTTCACAAGCGATGCATACACTATTTTAATACACTATTTTTTTATAAATGTGTGAAAAAAAATATTGGTCCAAAACTTTAAATAAAAGCAGATCGATAAATCTCTGGATTTTATGAGTGTTATGAAATAGAAATTTAACTTGAAATGTTGGCATCTTTTGAAAAGAGTGAAAAAAAAAAGTACCTTTTTTCACTGCTTTTGGGTGGAAAAAATGTACTTTTTTTTTCACTGTTTCAAAAAGTCAAACTTTTTGTAAGCGTCTGATATTGAAATTATAATGTAAAAGTCGGATTTTTTTACGCAAATTATAAAAAACAATTTTTGGGGTTTTGGTTTTTTACGCTTAAAGTCACACTTCACAGAACTTATATTTTTTCAGAACAATTTTCTTTGATTTTCTTCTTTTTTCCAAACTTTGCCTTTTTGCATTAGATTTTTTAAATCAATTTTTATTTTTGCAATCTAAATACTTCTAGCAACTTTTTCTGATATTTTCTTGTTTAAATATTTTTTAAAAATATCGTTCAATGAAATAATCGGATATTTTTTAAATACTCTTAAATGTTGAGGATTCAATTAAGGTGAGAAATAAAATACTTATCGAGTATGTTAACTCTCATTCCCCCTCCAAAAAAGTAAACAAATGATAATTGGTAAAGAAATTGATGCTGCCCGCACCGTCAATAAAATAAAAAAAGAGAATATTTTGGCCCTTTTTAAGAAAAGGTTGCCCCCATCGACAACCCATTGAGGCCGCATGCAGCTCCTTGGCGATTTTCTTGTGGCTCGTCGCTCTTTTTAAAATCTCAAAATTAAAAGATTCTTAGAGCCCCTAAAAATTATTTAAAATAAAACATAGCACTTTAAAAATCCAAGAAATGTTTTTTAAAAAACGAAACTTTTTCCTATACATGCCTCCTTTCTTTCTTTGACGATTTTCTAGTGGTTTTTCGCTCTTTTCAATAACTAAAAATTCAAAGATTCTCTGAAACCAAAACAAATCTTTAAAAAACAAAAACATAGCACTTTTTAAAACCAAAAAGTACCAGACAAAACTTTTCCCTTGTATTTTGTTGATGGATATAACTAGTATATATTATTACCTAAACAAAAGTATAATGGGGTTATTTAATTTCTTACGTAAGCAGTTATCGCAATGAGAGATAAAGATGGAACGGAATTATGATGTGCAAAATTTTTAGCTTCTTCAAAAGTGTTTAGCCTTCGAACAATGTTCATTAAAACTTGGTATTGCTTTTTTGACATATTTCGAATGATGAATTCAATTCTGAAATTGACTATTTTCTCCAAATGTCTTGCTATCAATGGAGAATCTTATTCTCGAATTTTATGTAGTGTAATCGATATTTTTTTGTTAAAAATACAAAGGTACACTTCATGATTTTTTTTTCAGTTGAAAGCAGATATGGGAAGTTCATTGTTCTTTGCAATCTATGCCTTTAAAAAAAAAAAAAGAAAGAAACTTCTGTATTACTGTTTTGTTTAAAATATTGAGAAAAATATCATTTTATAATCATAAATACTTTTAAGGTCGATGATTCAATAAGCATTTTAACCCTCCTCCTTTTCAAAAACATTGTCAACTTTATCAAAAATTCTCAAAAACGAATATTTTGACTCTTTCAGAGGAAAAGTTGGCGAGTACTGAATTATATCGTACACGAGGCAGAGTGAACATACAGGCAGAGTATTTTACAATGGAAGTCTATTCCATTGTAAAATATAAACAAGCAGAGAGATATGAACGTAAAAATACTTATTTGGCGGAAAATTAATTTACCCAGAATATCGATCTGTTGTGCCAAAAAAAAAAAGAAAATCGAGCATGCGATCCTTAATTGATAATCGCACTTTTAGGGAAAATAATGGAATTTAGTATTAAATTTATTGTATTCAAATGGTGTTAAAAAGCGATTCCTAAAATAGTTATTAACGCAACAAGTGTGAAAAGTAACACTTTTTAAAACTAGTGGATTTATTTCACCAGCGAGTGAAATAATGCCACGTGTTTTAAAAAGTTTACTTTTCACACGTGTTACATATACTATTTTTTATAATTGTGTGAAAAAAATATCATTGGTCCAAACACATTTCACGCGCATTTATATATCTTTTAATAAAAGCAGATCGATAAATATCTGGATTTTATAATTATTATGAAATTAAAATTTTAACATGAAATGTTGGCATCTTATGAAAAGAGTGAAAAAAAGTCTTTTTTTCACTGCTTTTGGGTGAAAAAAAAGTACTTTTTTTTCACTGTTTCAAAAAGTCTAACTTTACGCACGCGTCTGATATTAAAATTATAGTGTAAAAGTCAGCTTTTTTCACGCAATTACAAAAATATAATTTTATGATCATAAGTACTTTTAAGTGTCCATTCCATGATCATTTTACCCTTCTCCCCTTAAAAAATAACATTGTTTGAAGGTTATATAATTTACTCTATTAATAGTTATTTAAGCAGCTAGTGTCGAAAATAACACTTTATTAATCGAGTGACTTTTATTTCACGAGCGAGTGAAATTATGACAAGAGCTTAATAAAGTATTATTTGGCGCGTGCTTGCTTACAATATTTTTTATAATAACGTGCAAAAGCGTGAAATTTGTGTTCTTACTTTTGTCTTATTTAATTTCCTTTAATACTTTTTGTAGAACTTGAAGTTTCCATGGAGATATTAGAAAATGCAAAAGTAATGAACCAATAGAAATAAGTGAGTTTCATGACCATTTAGTTTCCATGGAGATATTCATAACATCATTTTGTTTTCCTACCAATCAGATACTCTTATATACTTTACCGCACTAGTGCCGAAAGTCCCATTTTGCGCCACTGTCTGTGACGTAAGCACGTAAAGTGTCATTTTCGAAATGATTTATGAATGAATATGATATAAAAAAGTGAGCTTTTTTTGCACGTTGTTATAAAAATAAAGTTATGGAAATTTCGCATATTATAATTCATAATTCCCTACCGTTTCCTTCATTTACCTCATTGCTATAACTGCTTATTTAACAGTAATCTAACTTTTGATTTTGTTATAATATATAAATTACCCTTCAGGAAAATAAATTTAAGGTTTTTTTTTTATTTAAAGCGTTTAGGTATTTAGTAGTGTTTATATGCTTCAATTATTATTATTTTTTTAGAATTTCGGGTTTTTGCGAAGTGTAAAGAGCCACAAAAGTTTTCAAAAGGCAACGCAGTTAGCCGGTGGAGAGAGAAAATGACAATAAATTGCAAGGAAGAATTTTTTATGTAACCGACATGCCAAGTCTCCGGAATTACCCCGGCAATACCGGATTTTTTTACACTTTTGGAACTTCTTAAAATATGTTCCATTTGCCGGATTTTTGAAGGTGGGAAACATTAAACTTTCTCTTGGATATCGGAATCCAGAAAGTGGCTATTGATAATGAGCAGAAAAACGTTCCATGGAAAAATTATAGCTTCATCTATGAAACCACCTGTACTATTTTATCATATTTAAACTAATTATTGTTGCGTAGTCGTGTCGTCTGATTTTACAGTCCAGTTTGGACTAACATATACATAGTCCCAAATTTCAAGAAGTTTTCTGTATAGAACGCTTTGGCCACTTCTTCAAAACCGATTAGTGCCACATGGAAAAAAATTCACTACGCACTATAGAGTGTAACAACATACAAGAACCAGAATACTCCAGGAACACTCGAACACAAATAAATAATCCAACTGTAGCGAAGGTAGTTTTATTTAGAAGATTCGAAATTCGTTATATTAACACATTATTTATTTATTAAAAACACTTTAGAAATGTTAGTAAAATAATCGGAGTTCTTTCATTTTCGATGACCTCTCGTCCATTTAAGACCACCCCTAAATTTATGTCTTTTCCGTTGAGTGTCTAAAATAGTTTTTCTCTTACTCCCTGCTACGGGGCTGCTTCCAAGTTGGCCGGTAGAGGGCCAAGGACCAAAACGTTGACGCTACAGGCTCCTCCTCCCCTGGGGAAACTTTCGAAGAATGAGAAAGTTTATGATTAGTGTTCATACAAGAGTTATGCAATTGTTCCAGGAACCTAGGCAAGTGCCAAGCAAAAAGTATCAATTCCCAGTGTCGAGAGAAACCAAATGTTTAAATAAGTATATGAAAAGAAATAAATGCAAGTATGAAAAGAAAGAAATAAATTAGGCACATACACACAAATTTTTTTTTAGTGAGTGTGAATCCGACTCAAACCATCTGCATTTTGATGCAGCTTTCCTTTTCGATGAATAACTTTAAAATTAAAAGGTTGTAATATTAGTGACCATCGCATCAAACGTGCGTTAGAACTGGCATGAGAATTCAGCCACACCAAAGGATTATGATCAGTCACAATTTGAAAGAAATTTCCATCGAGATAACACTTAAGTTTCGAAACTGCAAAGATGATGGCGGCACACTCTTTCTCACTAACACTATATCGTTTTTCAACACTGGTAAACTTCTTGCTTAGGTATATAATAGGATGTTCTTCAGTTTCATTGTCTGCCAACTGGGACAAAACTACCCCCATTCCTCGATCTGACGCATCAGTTTCAACTATGAACGGCTTTTGATAGTCTGGTGAGTACAGCACAGGATAGCTGCAAAGACAGTTCTTTAGCTTGTCAAATGCTTCCTCACATTCTTTAGTCCATGTAATGGGACCTTTTCTAGCTTTCCCTTTTAAAGAATCAGTTAAAGGGGCAGCAATCGATGAAAACATTGGAATGTATCGGCTGTAGTAACCGGCTAACCCTAAAAAGGCACGAACTTCAGTTTTACTTTTAGGTGGGCTAAAGTTCTTGATCGCCTCAATTTTCAGTTCAGCTGGCTTCCTAAGGCCTTGTCCAACAACATGTCCAAGATACTGCACTCGCGCTTGGGCAAATTTACACTTTGACGGCTTGATGGTTAGTCCAGCCTTTTCTATTCTTTTCAGAACTATATCGACTTGTTTTAGATGTTCAGCGAAACTGTTTGAAAAAATCGCTATGTCATCGAGATACGGAACTGCGTACTCTTCACATCCCTCTAGAAGTTGATATACCATCTTGCTAAATTCGTAAGGAGCATTCTTTAGACCAAATGGCATCCTTAAGGGTTTATACGTGCCAAAGTTAGTCACAAATGCGGCCAGTCTTTGGGCTCGCTCAGTAAGGGGAATTTGCCAATAGCCTTTAGACAAATCCAGAACTGTTATGTACTGAGCAGAAGACACGATTTCAATTCTTTCTTCTATATTTGGAAGGGGAAAGAACTTTGTTTTAGTGATCTTGTTCAAGTTCCTATAATCAATGCAAGGTCTCGGATCCTTACCAGGAGCTTCTACCAGAATCATTGGCGAAGTACAATCTGAAAAACCAATTTCTATGATTTTCAAATCCAGCATTTTCTGTATTTCGGTTTTCAGAATTGCATTTTGTCTTGGCGATGTTCGATAAGGCTTCGAAAGAATGGACTGTTCTTCGCTAAGTTCAATGTCGTGCATGACGAGTTCGGTTTTTCCTGGGATGTTTGAAAAACACTTCATATATTTCCAAACTAGGTTCTTCATTTGAGAGATTTGGTCTTCATTCATATTTGAACTTTCGCCATAATCTTGAAACATCTCTTCAAGGTCCAATATATTCGGGTTAGAGTCCACACAAGGTATTTCCATTTGTTCCTCGTCATTTTCTCCATCAAGATCACTTATCAAATAATTCACTTCTTCTGGTCGTTTATAGTATGGCTTCAGCATATTTACATGGTACACCTTTGAAGTTGCTTTCTCACCTGGCAACTGCACAACGTAATTGGTTTCAGAGAGTTTTCTTAGAATTGTTCCAGGACCTGTCCAATGTGGGCTTAACTTGTTGCGCTTAAATGTAGCAAAAATCAGCACTAGGTCTCCTATTCGAAATTCTCTTTTTACTGCTCTCTTGTCGTACCAAGTTTTATTCTTTTGCTGACATTCTTCCATCTTTGAGATTGCTAGTTCTTGACATCGCTTCATTCGGTTAATCAAGGAGAAGACATATTCAGTTACGGGCTCACCTTCCGTTTCTTCCACGTCCAACCATTTTTCATACAACAGAGTGAGAGGTGTTCGAAGATTCTTGCCATGCACCAGTTCAGCAGGAGTAAATCCAGTGCTTTCATGGGTAACAGTTCTTAGGGCAAACAGAGCTGGATATATAGCTTGCTCCCAATCACTCCCAGACTCCAAGCACAACACCTTTAAGACTCTTTTAACTGTCCGATGAAATCTTTCGATTGGATTACTTTGTGGATGATAGACAGAGCTGTGAACTACCTTTATCCCGAACTTCTCAAGAAAAGTAGTACTGAGTGCGCTGGTAAAAGAGCTTCCTTGATCTAACTGCAAAACCTTCGGAAATCCCATCCTACTAAAGATTTGCATTAAAGCATCAACAACAGTCACAGATGTTATATCTTCTACTGGGACGGCATCTGGATATTTAGATGATAGGCACATCGCAGTCAACAGGTATCTTTTCCCACTTGGAGTGACTGGCAAAGGTCCACAAGCATCGACATTTATCTTGGAAAAGACTTCTTGAGTCACCGGAACTATCTTCATAGGAGCCTTCTTTTTGTCCAGAGGTTTTCCAACGCGTTGACATCTGTCGCAGCTTCGAACGTAGTCTTCGATTTCTTTATAACACTGGGGCCAAAAGAAGTGTCTGGAAAAGATGTCTTTCGTCTTTGTCACTCCCAAATGTCCCGATGTTCCCTCATGACAAAAGGCTTTCAAGTCATTTCGATACTTTTTGGGCACAACTAGTAACAGTCTCTCTACTCCTGTCTTGTCCATTTTTCTCTTCACGAGTATTCCATTTTCTAGCTTTTCTAATCCACCAGCAGATTCACCTGTGTTTTCTTGCACTTTTTCCAAAAGTGATTTTAGCTCGAGGCATTCTTTTTGTTGATCTGAGAAAGTTTTAGAATCCACTTTCAACAACGCCAAGCCCTCATAGTTATCTTCTTTAGGTGGGAATGAAAACAGATCATCTTCTTCAATTGTTATTTCATCATTCTCATTTTCCTCTTCTTCCACGACTTCTTCAATTATGTCTTCGACAACTTGCTCTTGCTCTGCTTTGCGTCTTTGAGCTCTTGTTTCTATAGCATTGATCTGGTGAGGAACATCTTCATTTTTCATTGTATCTAATAAGGCTGCTGTTTGATTACCCAGCAAGTATCTTCCTTTGTCTAATTGGCATGGCACGACAGCTGCTTTTGTGATGACATGTCCGAATTCTCCTTTCAGCTCCACTTCTGCCAACGGCAAGCATACTGGGAATTCGTCCAACGGTTGTTGCACCCAAATGTTCTCTCCAGTTAACATTTCAGGAGTGATGCGGTTGCGGCACACAACGTCGATGCTGGTTCCAGTATCTCGCAAAATAGGCATAGTGAAACCATTGACTTCAGCCATAAAAGTATAGGGGGACATAACGTCTTCGTCTCCTTTCTTTATAAGACGATTGATGTCTGAAGTTCCACTAGTCTTCTTCATCAAGGGACAGTCAGGTCTTAGATGTTCAGTAGAATTACAACGAAAACATCGTGGTTTTCTGCGTTTTTCGAAGCCTTCATTATTTTTACTTCTTTCATTTTCATTCTTCTCAACCCTTGGTTCATTTAGAGGGGCCTTTGATTCAGATTGATTTTTTCCTCTCCATGGTTTGAACGTTTTTTCTTTTGTTGGAAATGTCTTTTTCATGAGCAGCCTTACGTTTTCATACTCATCCAGTTTTTCTGCGACCCTCTCTGGATTTTTCATCTGGGTCCACTCATCGATAAAATGATTTTTAATTTCCAAACTGGTCTTCCTTTTTATTTGTTCAGATAAAATCAAATTACACAAATCTTCAAAGGTGCTCACCTCCAACCCTCCTATCCATTCGTAGAAATAGTTTTTCAGCTCAAACAAAAAGTCTTTCCAAGTACCCTCTGGTCCTTTATGGTGATTATAAAAAAGTTGACGGAACTTTTCTGGGCTGAGTTTGTATCGGTTCAGAAGTACCTTCTTAATAGCCTCGTAATCTTCGTATGTTTCTTCCGATTCCCGAGCGATGAGCTGCGCCATTTCAATTGGCAAGAGTCCCGTTAGGTGAGACACCCATTTCTCTTCTGGAAGTCCGATCCTCTTGGCTGTTCTTTCGAAAAGGACCAAGTACAAACTGATATCAGATTTGGAGCCATATTTAGTCATCAAATGGTGTATGTCTTCTCTATGTCTTGGAGCCACACTTGTTCCATTTTTCTCCAATCTTAACTTTTCGAGAAGAAACTTATTTTCCGACTCTTGCTTTTCTAGAAATAAACGATGCTCTTCTAGTTGCTTCCTTTCTTCGACAGCAGTTTGAAGAAATGATTCTACGAATTCTTGTTCGTAATGTGTACTAGCTTTAATGGCTTCTTTCAAAGTTAAAACTGTCGAATTCGCATCTATGTCAATGTTCATTTCCGTAGCGAGGTTTAATAAGTCCCCTTTTCGACACTTTCCCCAAATAGCCATTTTTATAAAAAAAAAATATCTAACTACTTTTACCGACAAGATATTAAAAAGTTTCTTTAAATGTCTGAGACGAATCCACACTCGTAATAGACTTCATATACAATAAACCTTTTTTTACATATCTTAATTTCACAACTAAAAGTATTATTTTTATAACCATAAACCTTTATAAATTATACAATATCTTTTTTTTTAAAGATAAATAGCAAGGTTTAATTTCATTTTCTATAAGCAATAAGAACGTATTATTTTAACGTATTAACGTTAAGAACGTAAGAAATGCATTCGAAAAGAAATGTCTCAATGCACAAACACAACAATTAAGGCAAAAAGAAATAAATTGCAATATTCTTTTTCTAAGAAAATATTTTCACCTATATATTTTTAATGCAAGGAAATATCAAAATCACTTTTACAAATATCCCCAAAATAAGCATTGAAAAAGAAATAAAATGTGATCACGAAATTATTTTCCAATAAAAAATAAAAGAAACAGAATATGGTAAATAAACTTCTTATTCAACAGATGTATTTTTTTCTTTTTACTTAAAAAAAACATCAAAAATATATCCAGTCTTTTATTTCGACTACAGAAAACAATCTCAAAATCCACCTGTCAATAACAAATAAAAAATCAATAGTAGCTTTCGATATTCTTATGATTTTTTTTTCTTAGCAAGAAGCCAACCCATCCGCCATGTTTGTCCACGAACACATTTTCTCAAAACGAAAACTCGATTGACAAAATAATTTTTAAACATATAATTGGGTTCAAACAATAATAAGTCTTTACGAATAATTCTCAAATATATCATCAAAGAATTTAACCAGTGCTGTCATTCAAATATTTATACCGTCAAAGCGGGTAACTTTGGCCACGGAGGGTAACTTTGGCCACGCGTCGGAAAAAGATTTGTTTCTTAATTTCTCTTCATAAAATGATCTCATCTTAAATTGTTTGACATTTTTGGAAAGGTGGAAACATCTCCTTTCATCTCATGTAAAAAAAATTTCATTCTAATTCTGGCAATACTACAAATGCTGCTTTCATTCTTACGAGCATAAAATGACAAAAATCTATCTCTTCCAACTTTTGTCTGGAACACTTAAAGAAATATTGAAAATATTTAAATAAAACACTCTATTCGATTCTTTTATTTATGGGGAAGAATATTACACCATTTGTTTTATTCTAAATTGAATACTTTTTGTACTGTATTTAAATATTTGTAATTGGGAAGCTTTTGCCGATGAAAGCGGGTAACTTTGGCCACAGATGTAAATATTTCTTTATGGAACTTTGCACTTTAAAAAATGTATGGAAAAGTGTATTCAGTTTAACTACTTTTGAAAAATTCTTACTTTTACGATTACTCATTTTTTAGATATTTAAAAAAAAAATCACAGTTTTGAGCATTAAAAGATGAAGATAGAACGCAAGAAACGTATACCATTCAAAATCGCAAATGTCGAAAGGTAAACATTTTCAGATTCCTAATTATGAATATATTATTTTTTCCCTTTTCATAATAAAATCGTTTGCTTTTTATAAATATAATTGTTATTACATCTTGCTTCAAAAAAAGTTCTTTTTTCCATTATTAAAATAGAAGTTTATTTTTCTTTTAAGCGACAAACAATGCTAGTGTTCATTGTGTAATGCCATTCCACGATGCACTGCAATGTAAATATTAAGTTATATACCATTTTTGATAACTATATGTCGTATAACTTTGTTATTTTTAGTTAAAAGTTGTAATATTGCTATTTAATTCGTTAATACAGCCTTTAAGAATGTTAAAAAGTATGTTTTTTTATGTATTTCATGGGTGGCCAAAGTTACCCGCCCGGCTCCTAACAGTGTCCTAATTTTGTTTAATTAATACCAATTTTTTATTGATTTATAAAATTTAACAAAAATGCTTGAAAATTGTTCCTAAAAGTACAATACTTAGAATGCATAATGATTTTAAAGTGTTTAAATCGTTTTTGTAGTTAAACTTTTCTTCTTTTGTAAAAAAAAATATGATTTTGGCCAAAGTTACCCGCACTGACGGTACATGAATACACTAAAATTCCTATATATTTTTTATTCGTTAACAAGAAACTTGATAGACACAAGATTTTTTTAAACTGTATAATTATCTTATACCATTCAAATATATGTAAAATATTTTTTCAAGAATTTTAACAGTGCTACCATTCAAAGACGTTTGAATACACTAAATTCTTAAATATTTATTCACTCTTGATATCAAAATATATACTACTTCGCAACAAATATCTATTACGCTCAAAATAACACTAAATTCCAACAATAAGCTACTTAATGCTTAATATTTAACTAAGTTATAAATATTTTTCAAGCAAATAACATAAGTATTTAAGCTTCACAATTGTATCCAGGAATCACTTGTTACCAATAATGGCGCTTTCAATAGAATTTTATAGCTTTTAAAGCACGTTACGAACATTGATATCATACAAAAATAGTTATTTTAGAGTATTTAATACAAAACTTTCTGTTTATCATTTCAAAAACAACTCAAAACTCAATTTCCAAGGAATTAACTACACCTTATTAAGTTTTTTACGAGTTAAAGGGTTTTTATTTTTGAAAAACCAAACTAATTTCATAAACAGTTTTGTATTGACATTTTAATTTATGTAACTATTTTTTCTCGACACCGGCAAAAGACAAAATTTGCAAAAGGCACTCACCCCAAGAAGTGACGAGATGCAGATGCTGTTGTCCTCGAAAATGTCACCGCAAGCCACCATTTAGAGGTCTTGTAACAACATACAAGAACCAGAATACTCCAGGAACACTCGAACACAAATAAATAATCCAACTGTAGCGAAGGTAGTTTTATTTAGAAGATTCGAAATTCGTTTTATTAACACATTATTTATTTATTAAAAACTCTTTAGAAATGTTAGTAAAATAATCGGAGTTCTTTCATTTTCGATGACCTCTCGTCCATTTAGGACCACCCCTAAATTTATGTCTTTTCCGTTGAGTGTCTAAAATAGTTTTTCTCTTACTCCCTGCTACGGGGCTGCTTCCAAGTTGGCCGGTAGAGGGCCAAGGACCAAAACGTTGACGCTACAAGAGCTAGACTAGTGGGTCGTGACCCTCCAGTTGCGTAGCGCACGGAGTTGGATCAGGAGAATTGGCAGGTTGGTCGAATCAACGTCTCACTAGAGCCATGGATTTCAGATCAAGTGTAATTTCTTTTATTTTCCGGTGCTGGGGAGCCCAGTCGGTTAGGCACTCGCCTAGCATGCGAAAAGTCCCAGGTTCGGGTCCGGGCATCGCCAAAATAACTGCCGACCTATAAACGGCTCGTGCAGCCAAAAATGTCCTGCGAATAATACCCGAGTGCACGTTAAATATCCTTCAAAGTCCTAACGCTGCGTACGATGTCGCCCGGCTGCTCATCACCCCCATACCCCGTCCTCCTTCGATCGGGCTTGCTAATGTTAAGTCTATGGGGAAAAAATGGTATTTGTTCCAAAAAAAGTCAAGAAATTAAAGGAATATTTGGATGCGGTTTTTTTTTAATTCATAAAAATCCAATAAAGTAGTGCTGTATAAGGTTATTTTTTTAAAAAAGTTATATTTTTTAATCTAAATTTTTTCTATTAGAAAAAGGCAAGTAACGTTTTTAAAAAAATAACCTCTAAAAGCACTACTTTATTGGATTTTTATGAATTTAAAAAAATACCGCATCAAAATATTCCTATAATTTCTTGACTTTTTTTGGAACAAAAACCATATTTTCCCCCATAGACTTAACATTAGCAAGCCCGATCGAAGGAGGACGGGGTATGGGGGTGATGAGCAGCCTTAACGGTTGCGTTGGGTGCCTATTCAAGTGTTTTCTCGTCACTTGACTGTGATTCTAAAATACGACGCCCGTCGCCAATAGATCTAGTGCGACGATAATTCAAACCCAAACCTTTTTTTCCCCCATCTAGGTAAGCTGCACGTCCGTGGTGCGCGCTTACATCCAGCGCATCGACGAGGTCAACCCCGTCGTGAATGCCGTGGTGGAGCAGCGCAGCTCCGAAGCCCTCCACGAGGCCGCCCTCGTGGACCAGATGCTGGCTTCCGACCACAGGACAGAGGAAGAACTGGAGAGGGAGGTGCCCTTGCTAGGGGTCCCTCTGAGCGTCAAGGAGGCCATTTGTGTGCAGGGTACGGAATTTGTAGCCTACTTTTATCTACTTTTTTTTTAAAAAATTCGAAAATATTACAGGGTTGCCACAGTCCTTGAAAAGTGCTTGAAAAAAATCCATTATTTTTTAAAGTCTTAAAAGTGCTTGAAAAACATTATTAACCTTGAAAAGTCCTTAACTTTTAGGGTCGATGAATTTATCTTAAAGTGACCTTTTTTCCATGGATTGGAGTAACGTGATATTTGCAACAGTTACTTTTTTGGTTACTCCAAGTAAGGCTGTTAGATTTTTAGAAGGTAACTTTAATTGTAACTAAAAGTTACTTTTATTGGTAACGAAGTAACTATAATTTTCGTTATTTTTCCGTTACTCCTCACGCCGTTCTTCACGGATATTTTCGGTAGCTAAAGTGTTATTTTATAACACATATGTAAGCGCATTTGAAAGTTAGAGAGCCCGTTTCGTTTTCTAAATTAATTTTTAAAAACTATCGTGGAATTTGGGTGCATTTTTGAATATGCAATGCAGTCCTTGAAAATATAGAAATATATCCTTGAAAAGTCCTTAAATAGTCCTTGGTTTGTTTTAAATAAATTGTGTGGCAACCCTGCAAATATTAAAATGGGTATGAAGGTAATGACTATTAGGTGATTATTTCCATGCGTCCGTTCGATTTTTTTAAATTCTTTTTTTTTTTTCAAGGTACGGCAGCATTTACTTATACTTTTGTCCAGTATATCCCCTTTTCGACCGGCGCACAGTGGGGTATTTGACCAATCTAGCTGGACAAAAGTCGATTTTAAAAACCTAAACATATGAAGAAAAAATAGTCATTTCTGATAGACAAATAATGAGCGCATGTCGAACAACACTTTTTTTTAATTGCAGACGACTTTTTACATTCGTAATGCTGGTTTAAAGTTCGTTGTTCAGAAGTGTTCGGTTTTATTTTTCTGACGTTCGTAAACAGACGGAGCTGTAATTATTTTTTATCCTAATTAAAACAGCGAAAATGGATTTTTGAGTTATTGAATCTAATTCAGCAATTAAGAATGTATACTTTCCACCAGTTTTAATTATTTTTAATGTTTTATTTTAAGCATATTAACGTTTTGAAAATGTTCTATTTTTCATCATCAATTTTCTTCGATTTGATTTACATTTTAGACAAAAAGTTATATAGTTCCGCAAAGTTCCGCTTTGAGTTTTAGCTTAAAAGAAAGCTTAGAATCTAAGCTTTAAGAACCTGGTAAAATTTCTTGCGAATTTTTGCGAATTTGCGATATAAAAGTAATTTTCCATCATCGTTAGGTATGTGATCTAACAAAGTACGCAAGCTTCAACCTACTCTCAAGACGTTAATTTTTGTTTTAGGATCATCAAAAGTTATAATCATGACTAGGAAAGAATTTGTTTGCCATTATGCAGTAACAGCATTTGAATAACATAAATGAAAAATTGAAGTTTTCAGAAAATTGCCTTTTAAACTTGGATAATTTTTCCGATGAGCTCACGCGTTTAAAGATTGTTCAAATGTTAACTAAATTCAAATTTCGTTGTCATAAGGCTCAAAGAAAAGAAGATATTTTCGCTACAAAACTAGGATTGGCTTGAAAGTTTATTTTTAGTTCCAAAAATTGTGAAAGGACAAAGTAGATATCTAACGAAATTTTACTGACTCGTGATCGGAGTAAGAGGAGAAAAACAAAAGAATTACGAAAAAATACCGATTTGGAAGTGTTTACTTTCGCTACACAAACCAAGCTTAAAAGAAAGTGGGAAAGAGATGCTTCTCTATAGTACTTAAAACATTGCTAATATCCAAATACGAAAACCTTTGAAGATGATTCACATTACGATGCACATATCTTTCAAAAGTTCTATCGTTCCTATTTAACTATCTTGCTGTGTAAATAATTCAATCATTTGACAAAATCCAATACAATCTTCGCCACGATATTGTCGTCCAATAAGAATGGGTTAGGTTTAGTTTGAATTATCATCGAACTAGGGGTAGTTGCGCTCTTAAAATAAACGAGCGATTTTAACTCAGGCTGAATTAATTTTCATGTCTCCAGTGTAGAAAATACACTTCCCCTATAGAAGTGGATCCTTTGTATAATAAACTGCGACAGTATCACTCCAAACGAGTGATTTTAACTCAGTCTGAGTTAATATTCACTCATTTCCAGTGTCGAAAATGTACTTCTCATACAGGAGTTCACTCTTTTGTTTTAATAGTGTAAGTTACTAGCCGACACCTGAGTGGACACCCAACGCAAATCGAAGAGCGTGATCATACGCAGCTTCGGGATTTTGCAGGATATTTGACGTAAACGCCCTCCACACAGTATGTAATTCGTCGGGCATTTTTCGTTGCTTCACGAGCCGTTTGTAGGTCGACAATTGTGTAGGCAATGCAAGGACACGAACCTGGGACCTTCCGCATGCAAGGCGACAGGGTCTATGAGAAAGTCCTCTAACTCCTGGAAGGCCCTGGATATAATTGGTCAACCCCTTATATCAGAATGGGAGGTATCAATTGGCATAAAATAATAGTTTACATAAAAAAAAAACAATCACTGTTATTAAGGGTGCACCCGTGCAACGCCGGTTTTATAAAGCTAGTTGTTGTAAAATGTTGTATTGTACTTATAATACCCGAAATTAACTTAAGATTTCATACATTACTACCAGAAGTGAAAAAAATGTTTTTGTCCAGCTAGATCGGTCAAATACCCCACTGTGCGGCGGTCAGGTGGCGCTGATTTAAAATTGCGAGACTAAATTTGAAGTTTTATCGAAAACAAAATGCGTTTAACAGCATCAATGCCAGCTACTCCTTAAAAACAAAGTCATTTTTTATACAAATAACGAATGGTACAAGTCAGCTGCGTCGGTATCGATATTTTTGAAGAGCTTGAACATTCTCTTTAATACCCGCACGATCGTGCGAGCCCGGTCGGAAAAGGATATGCCATATGCTGGTACAGACCGTATACTTTTGACCTATGAATATTTTTTTTAGCATAGACCTATAGATCTTTTGTACTTTTTGTCCCTCTTCCGCGTTATTAGAATTTTTATATGTATTATTATGATTGCAGAAAAGTAGGCTATTTTGGAACATTTTGAACTTATGTTCCTTTTTCATTTTGATTTAACTTACAGTCGTATCAACTGTAAAATCAAGCGAAAACTTTAATTTAATAAATGAAAATTTTGCTAGTAAGCCATAATTCAAACTCAGTTATTATTTCTCAATTTTTAAATTATATGAATGAAAGAAGACGCAGATCCCAAAAGGGCATCTGGAAAAATTATGGCCCTGAGTGTAAAATGAGCATTTGCTGTGAAAAATTCTACAAAAAATATTCCTCTTTACTCAGTTTTTTCACAGACCATTTTTGGTCAAAAAAGTGTTGATAAAACTTAGAACTTCAGACTTATCCAATGACAACTTTTCTCTTCGAAGGTATGCTGTTCACGGGCGTTGTAAGCAGACGAGGTATCCACAGCATTAAGACAAAACTCTATATATCAGATTATTTCTCTTAACTCAATATTTTTAAAACACTATTTTTAGATCAAAGCGTAACTGCACTTTGAGCTTAAGAATATATCCATAACCAAATTTCCTTTGAAGGCATACTACTCTTCACCACGGTGGTTTGTAAGTAGGCGAGGTATCAGCAGAATATATTGATATAAAAAAAACCCTCTATAATTACATCATTTCTCTCAATTCAGTTTTTTAAACACTATTTTTTTGTTAAAAATGTTAAAAAGTGTAGGTGTAAGTGTGATAGGGTTTCTGCATTTTTCATTAAGAATATTCGTTCTCTGCTTCAAGTAAATCCCAAATCCTAAAATTGGTAGTGAATTATTATAAGAAACATACATATGTAGAAAAAAAAATTATATGTTTGAATTCCAATTTTAAGTGAACAAAATTTGCATTTCAAAATCCATTGCTGTTTTATCACACTTACCCCACATAGGAAAACCCACATAAAAAGAAGACAGTTGCACTTAAATTCAAAAGCTAACTTTCTTTAAACAGAAAATAAGGTCAATATTTCTTTTTAGTTTAATTATAAGTGGTCTAATGTTATTTTTTGCAAACTTCCAGATTTTTAGAATGATTTCCAAAGTTACAAGAGCTGTTTATCACACTTACCCCCAATCACACTTACCCCACTTGACCCTATATACAGTAGCGGATTTTCAAATGTGCCGCCTATAGGCTGAACCAAAATTTGCCGCCTATAGGGTAGGTGTGGGGGGGGGGGTTAAAAATCGATTCAAAAGTTGATCACTAATGACTAATGTTGATTTATCTCATTATATCCAGATGTTCAATGAAAGTTAGTGCCCCTAAATTAAGTTTAAAAAATGCTGTATGTTTTTCATCAGTTTGATGTAATTTTTCTGATCTCTTACTTTAATGCTACATAAAATAGGGCTTGAGTGAAATATTAAGAAATATTCCAATTTATTAGAGTACTTAAACTTCAGATGCGTTTTGAAAGAATTGCCTCAACATGCAAAATTCAGCCGTTGAAAATTTGCCGCCTACGAAAAATTGCCGCCGTAGGCTTTAGCCTAGCTAGCCTATTTAGAAATCCGCTACTGCCTATATAAAACTTTGAACTAATGACAACTTCTCTTCTGAAGGTATGCTGTTCACCACGGGCGTTGTAAGCAGGCGAGGCATCCGCGCCAAGGAGGACGCGGACGTGATCTGCAACCTGAAGAAAGCCGGTGCCATTCCCGTGTCCATGACCAACACCAGCGAGCAGTGCTTCTGGATGGAGACCTACAACAATCTCTACGGCAGGACCAACAACCCCTACGATACGCGGAAGACTGCCGGAGGAAGTAGTGGTAAGATACTCCAAATGTTCAATCTCAGCTACTTTATCTTTGATTTGGGTTTGTCCGATATGAGCAGTGGCGGATCCAGCCAGGGGGCGCGGGGGGCGCGCGCCCCCTCCTCAAGACCTGTTGACCGTTTTTTTTTTATTGTTGAAAAAAAAATTAAAGGAAAAATTTAGACAAAATTAAATCGCCACACACCCTCTACACCGATTACTAATCATCGAACATTTTTTGGCAGCAAGGGCCGTTAATCGTTCGGCAGTTATTTCTGGGATTTATTAATAGGAACTTAAACTCCTTAAGTTAAAATTAAGTTGCAATTTTTATATAACGGCATACATGCATACAATTTGAAAAAAAATTTCACATCGGCGATTCGCGCCTGTACGAAGCCCTAAAATTAACTAAAAATATAACTTCGGTGAAGTTTAAAATGATAAATCATTAGATTATTTTATAACTGAGCTTTCACATGTCGTATTTAATTTAATAGTTACTTCGAATAAGTATACTATTTTCAAGATATAGTCATTGTTTGCCTTGTTTATATGTTAGCTACTTAATGCCAACTTCTTGCTGTGCTGTTGCTTGTTCAAAACATTTGTTAGCATAGAATATCATCTACTTCATCTATTTCGGTCATTTTTCGAGTGAAACCAAAGCAACCAATGCAATTGCAGTACATAGAAAAGTGAAAAGAAGAGCGTTCCATCATATGAAACATTCTAATTAATTAATTTTTCCCTATTTGTTGCACTTATTTTTTAAATTATTCATCAATTATCTATTTAAGAATATAAATTTTAGTTAGGTAAAGTAAAAACTAGTGTTAGTTCACAAGTAGTAATTAGTAAAAAAATACCAGTAAAAATATGTATTTACCATTTAGAATTAGTTTTTAAAAATAATGTAAATCAAATATAAATAATGTAAATGAAAAATAAAATGTTAATAAAAATAATTTTAATTAAAAAAATGAATTTCAAACTAAAAAGATAAAATTTAACCCCCCTCCCATCCCCCAGAATTTTTTCTAGTTGCGTCCCAGCTTTTGTGATAGCATAGTTGGGGTTTCAGGCAAGTTTTTTTTGGGTGCGCCCCTCCCTCAGAAAAATCCTAGATCCGCCACTGGATATGAGGCACTTCTGCATTTTGCACCATATCCCAGACTCTCAAAAGTTTCCTAGATCCATTCGTTCTGATCGATTACTTTAGTGATAAAGAATTTTTACTGCCAAGGAATTCACCTTAGATAACATTAAAGATAATAAAACATTGTCCTACGAAATATACAGCTATGATTCATCTCATGAAACGACATTTGAAGTTATTGAAATGAATTTAAATTTCTGTAGCAGTCCGCCGTATACTCAAACTCAAATAGGATGCACACTAGATGGCGCAGGTGATGGTCAATTCATGGACACGACAACAACAACTAGATGGCGCTTATTTATTACTACATTACTACCAATCATCTAGATTATAAAAAATATCGTAAATCATAACTCGAAAAAACTTGGTAGGATTATTGTAATATCTTCAGCATCGCTACGTGTCCTTTCTAATTGATTAATTTTTTTTCATTGCAGGTGGCGAAGGTGCCCTGCTTGCGTCTGCTGGATCTGTGATTGGAGTGGGCAACGACATAGGAGGGAGCATCCGGATGCCTTCTTTCTTCAATGGCGTGTTTGGCCACAAACCATCCAGAGGTAAGCATCAGGGGTGAAACTTTTCAGGGGATACCCCTGCATTCAGGATTTTTTTAATATTCTTCCGTCGGATCTCCGGGTTTTATTTTAGACTCAAAATTTGTTTAAATGTTTTAAAAAAATTAATTTCGTACTTTTTAAATCACTTAAGCATCAGCGCTACGCTTTTCACGGAGTTCGGACAAGATCATGTGACTTTGTGACGTCATACAGGGTGTCGACAGAATCGGGATGCCCAGAGAAAAAGTCTGGGAATTTAATCGGTCAGGGAAATTCGTGATGTGTTTATCCTTCAGGGAATATTTCCTTAGGTGCCATTTAGCACCAAACAATCGTTAATCTCCAAATTTTTCTTTAAAGTCCTGGAATTTTTTTTCTTTCGATTAATTTTATGAACTATATGAAACTTTAAAAAAAAAAAGCCGTACAATTGCCATATACAGGGAGCTATCAAGATTTTTAAAAAATTATATCTGTGGACTCCATGGTGAACTGTATGCAGTTATTTGATTATTTATAATGCCCTATAAGTTTTTTTAGACGCCCTATGTTTTTAAACAACATCCTATATATTTTTAATTTCTCATCACTTTACCTCTGACCTAGTTATCTCCCCTCTAAAGACTCGTTTTTTAGTTTAGTTTCAGGATTTTTTAGTAGTGGGCAGTTTCACCCCTGAAGCATTATTATCAATATCGCAGTTTAAAAAAAATATATTGTTATTCATGGTTGTAGAACACAGGTACAATGACTTATAACAGGCCCTTCGATGGCTAGTATGGTATAGTGGCTAAAAGAAATGGTGTAAAATGCTCATTCAAAAAAGATAATTCCTCAAAATGATACTCCCGTCAGGGGGCAATGATTATCAATGTCGTTTGCCTACGCATGTGCTGTGTTTGTTATGGTGACGGCCTTACAGGGCATTTCCGAGTTAGCACATGTCAATCCTTGTACTGCATATTCTGGTGCATACGCATGCGCAGATTACCAGATTTTAAATAAACCTTCATCACTAAGACCGGCCATCAGATGGCGCTGATTTAAAATTATGAGACTAAATTTGGAATTTTATCGAAATAAATGCGTTAAACAGCATCAATGCCAGCAATTCCTTAAAAACAAAGTCCTTTTTTACAAATAACGATGTTTTTCGCATATGTGCAAGGGCTTGTTAGTTTATTGATCCACATTTGAAAAAAAATATTCATATCCTATCTTTACTGTTGCATTAGCATAATGTTGCCAAATAGCAACAAATAACATAATCCACTTTATTCTATTAAATAGAGCTCCCTCTCGACAAATCTGTGTTTTTTCATTCCATTTTGAAATTTTAGTAGCTTAACACCTTTATAGAAGACATTGATGCTGTTTAAGGCATTTTTTCGATAAAACTCTAATACCGGCGTTACATACGTCTAGCATTTGCTCTAGCAGCGGCCTTGAGAATCTCAAAATAACCGCGTTATACGTATTTATTCGAAAGCCCGCTGAAGTTGGATCTCAAGGCCACCAACCCAACTTTTGTCGGTTTTCTGGCCAAGATCAAAGAAAATGGTTGCCATAAGGTAAATAGCAAACATCTTGGCGTGTTATCTCTTTTTTAAGTGATCCTTTGAAAAATTATGTAAAACATCAAATTGAATTGTATGAGTTTTTCTTAATTTTTTTTTTAATTTAAAGCAGGACGCATTCATTATTTTGAAAATAAAATTCAAGCACATAAATGAATGAAATTCAAAATTTGACACTGTAAAATGAGCGTACGATGTGTCCCTTAACGGTTGCGTTGGGTGCCCATTCAGGTGCCGGCTCGTCACTTGACTCTGTGGCTCTAAAATACGACGCCCGTCACCAATAGCCCTCGTGTAGCTCTAGTGCGACGATAACTTAAACCTAACCTAACCTATTAATCGTCAAAACACAAATAGAAAACATTCGTAGATGATCGAAAATTTCTATTTTAGACTCCCGTTACTTAGCAGCTCTTCACCGAACAAATTCCTACAGATTAATTCTTTATATAAACATATTTACCAACCAAGTATATAAATTTCAAAGTATGCTTTACAGTAAATTTAAATATGTATATATATCGTTTGGTATTTCCTGAGTATCAATTTAACTAAATTGGAAGTTAAAAGCCATAAAAATGCTCATTTTTGTATGCTATGAATTCACAGTTTTTGTATATAACATTCTTTAATGGAAAAATGTTTTATGAATTTACTACTGAAAAAACTTTTTTTTGCAAGACATCCGACATCGTGCTTAAAATAAAATGCCAAACAAGGTTAATATTGCTTTGTAATGAAAGATATCATTTCATGAAAAATATACTATGAAAAAATATTAATATTTTCTACTTAGATTGTTCGGTTGCGATGACACGCTATCATCCACCATCTTCGACGACGTTTTTTATATTTTTTTCTAATTACCTCTGATAATTATCTAAGCTCTCTAAATGTAAAACACAAGCAGAAACACAAGCAATCAAAATTTCGTCATCCATAATCTAGTTGATTTTAAACAATGAATAAAATCTCCGCGCTATACAATCTCACTCGCCAATTTCTCGCCAACCAAAGGTCGAATCGCTAGAGGTCAAAGCGCTTCGCTAGAGGGCTATCGCTAGAGGTCAAAGCGCTTCGAGCATCTGCTTCCAGCAGCCGCTCGACATATGTGAATCCAGTGTAAAATTTAGTCTCATAAACTTAAACAGCGCCATCTGATGGCCAGTCTTAAAGGGGTTACCATAGCATTGGATATTGTAATCTTCTTCTATAACTTTAGTTCATTTCCTTTCTCCAAAGGGATTGTTCCCAACAGAGGTCACTTTCCACCTACGGAGCAAGCTCTGCAGCCGTACATTGGAACTGGGCCCATGTGCCGATATGCCACCGATCTTAAAACGATGCTTAGGGTCATGGCTGGCCCGAATGACAACCTACTGCAATTAGATAAGGAGGTAAAATCAAAAATAAATATTATATCTTTACAAAAAAAAAACCTATTGTTTTAATTAGTGCTTTGAAATTTTTTTTAATGTGATAATTTATAGAAGGCGTTTAGGACGCATGATGCTGAGCTAGAAATAATGAGCGATGTCGGGTGGTGTAGGTTTTTTTTTTTACCTATGTCTATTATTGTATTTTTACCTATATCTATTTTTAAAATTTTATACAAAAAAAAAACTATTGTTTTAGCTAGTGCATTGAAATGTGTTTTACTGTGATAATTTATAGAAGACGTTTAGCCCTTTCCGACCGAGCTATTACAATCGTGCTGGTATAAAAGAAAATGTTCATTGTTCAAGCTCTTCAAAAATATCTCTACCGACGCAGCTGATTTGAACTATTCGTTATTTGCATAAGAAATGACTGTATTTAAGGAGTTGCTGTCATTGATGCTGTTTAACGCATTTTTATCCGATTAAACTCCTAATTTAGTCTCGTAATTTTAAATCAGCGCCTTCTGACCACCATCTTCAGTCATCCGCCGCGGATCTTTCAGACCGCCGCCGCGGTCTTAAAGGGTTAGGACGCATGCTGAGCATGAAACAATTAGCGATGCGGGGCAGTGTAGTTTTTTTTACCTACATCTATTATTGTAGGTTTTTAATTATTAAAATTTTATATTTTTTCTTAAAGTTAAGAATTTACTTTTGACCTGCGAGTTCGTCCCGAAAGCATATAATGGGCATATAGCTCTATTTCGGGAACATTTGAAGATATATGTAAGAGAAAAATTATCCTTGTGTGCGTGAGGTTCTTTTTAAAAATATTACGTAGCAGGCACATGGATTGGCGAGCGTTAGCACGAGGTGAGTGGAGCCCAGCCATGCCAAATTTCCGCAGAAACGCGGATTTCCGCTTTTTTCCTTTTTTTTTTTTTGCAGATTCGCGGATTTCCGCTTTTTTTTGCGGTTTCGCGGGATATTAGGATCCCCGAAGTTTCGCGATATTAAAGGATCGCCGGAGTTTCGGGATATTAGCATTGCTGGAGCTTCAGGATATTAAAATCGCCAGAATTTAGGGATATTAAAATCGCCGGAGTTTCGGGATATTAAAATCGACGGAGATTCAGAATATTGAAATCGCCAGAGTTTTGGGACATTAAAATCGCCAGAGTTTAGGGATATTAAAATCACCGGAGTTTCGGGATATTGAGATCGCCGGAGTTTCGGGATATTAAATTGATGTGAAAATTCTATCCTTTTAAACATCTCTTAAAGTAGAGGTTTAAAGTTTTATGTTTAAACCAATTATTTCAGATACTTTGGTTAAACTGAGCATACACATTTTTTTAAAGTAAGATTTTTTTTTAAAACTTGTATTATATGTATGCAAATATATACATATGTATATTAACACTTGCAATATATTATGTGAAAATGAAATGTATATTAATCGACTTCCATACAAATTTTTTCTTAAATTTCACCTTGCGCATAATTTCCTCTTTTTTACATTTTCCCCACTCTCATGCCTGGTGGAGCCACAAAAAATTCACTAGCATTTCTAATTCGGACTTGTAGAACATCTTTTTTTAACAGTGTTGGAATCTCAGATTTTTTTTTTTTTTTCAGGTTTCCCTTAAGAACTTAAAAATGTTTTACATGGAAAGTGACGGGGACGGTAACTTCACTCTACCCGTTGCACCCGGAGTTAAACAGGCTCTCCAGAAAGTACGATATTTTTCTTCATTTGTGTGTTTTCTTTAGATTTGGTGAATTTGTTATTTTTCTTTTCATTTTTAGAAACATCAGCCATATCAATTTATTAAAAAATTGAGCAAAATTATTTTCCTCAAAATATTTACAAATCGCGAATAAAAGTGTAAGTCTAAATTAAAAACTTTTTTTAATCCTGGCTAACTCAGTTTAATAAGAATTAAGCAATAGGGTTGTTTCACTTAGGATCTGGCAATGGCTACACGGTGTTGTTTTCCCTACTCTCTAATTACTTTTGTTTTGTTTAATTTGTTAGTTGGTAGACCTATATTCAGGTTAGTGTGCTTGATCAGCACAGACATTTAGGGATTGGGAACTGCTTGAGAGTAAGGAAAACAAGACCGTACAGCTATTGCCAGATCCTCTTTAAAACAACCCCATATCCAGTCTAATTTCACTTTCATCTTTTTAAAAAAGTAATAAAACAAAAAAATGTGTTTTTAGAGTGAAAGTTGATTTCGAGCACCTCCTTGGCACACGCAAAAAATCTTAAAAACTACAGCCTAATGATTTTTTTAGTGTTATATTCATGTTCAAGTGCGCTAAATTCTTTCAAAATTCGAGACTTTCCTCTCACTAGGTCTTTTCTATTGATACTTGGTGTTATATTCATGTTCAAGAGGGCTAAATTCTTTCAGAATTCGAGGCTTTCTTCTCACTAGGCCTTTTCTATTGATACTTGGTGTTATATTCATGTTCAAGAGCGCTAAATTCTTTCAGAATTCGAGTCTTTCTTCTCACTAGGCCTTTTCTATTGATACTTGGTGTTATATTCATGTTCAAGAGCGCTAAATTCTTTCAGAATTAGAGTCTTTCCTCTCACTAGGCCTTTTCTATTGATACTTGGTTTTATATTCATGTTCAAGTGCGCTAAATTCTTTCAGAATTCGAGTCTAACTTCTCACTAGGCCTTTTCTATTGATACTTGGTGTTATATTCATGTTCAAGAGCGCTAAATTCTTTCAAAATTTGAGACTTTCCTCTCACTAGGCCTTTTCTATTGATACTTGGTGTTATATTCATGTTCAAGAGCGCTAAATTCTTTCAGAATTCGAGTCTTTCTTCTCACTAGGCCTTTTCTATTGATACTTGGTGTTATATTCATGTTCAAGAGCGCTAAATTCTTTCAGAATTAGAGTCTTTCCTCTCACTAGGCCTTTTCTATTGATACTTGGTTTTATATTCATGTTCAAGTGCGCTAAATTCTTTCAGAATTCGAGTCTAACTTCTCACTAGGCCTTTTCTATTGATACTTGGTGTTATATTCATGTTCAAGAGCGCTAAATTCTTTCAAAATTTGAGACTTTCCTCTCACTAGGCCTTTTCTATTGATACTTGGTGTTATATTCATGTTCAAGTGCGCTAAATTCTTTCAAAATTCGAGACTTTCCTCTCACTAGGCCTTTTCTATTGATACTTGGTGTTATATACATGTTCAAGTGCTCTAAATTCTTTCAGAATTCGAGACTTTCCTCTCACTAGGCCTTTTCTATTGATACTTGGTGTTATATTCATGTTCAAGCGCGCTAAATTCTTTCGAAATTCGAGTCTTTCCTCGCACTAGGCCTTTTCTATTGATACTTGGTGTTACCAATCTTGTTCCAGGTGGTAGCCCACTTCCGCAAGATCTGCGACGTCCCTCCTCAGCGCGTCCACATCCGCGGCCTGAAGCACGGGTTCAAAGTCTGGGCGCACGCCGTCACCGCCAAAGTCGCCGACGTCGCCTCGGTCGAAGCCAGGGTCTTCGGCGACGGCGCCAGCATCGCCAAGATCTGGAAGGAGTTCGTCTTCAGCCTCATCGGGTGGTCAGACTACACCTTCCCCGTCGTCGCGACAGTCCTAGTCGAAAGATTCCTCGCCCCGAAGACCAAATCCGTGGCAGAACCATTCCTGAAGATACAGCGGCAACTGGAGAAGGATTTCCAGAACTTGCTGCAGGACGATTGCGTGTTTATTATGCCGACGATGCCTGAGCCTGCTGCCTACCACTATGCCAATACGTTGAGGGCCCAGAACTGTGGTTACGTGGCCGTGTTTAATATTTTAGGTCTGCCTGCGACAAGTTGTCCCGTTGAACTGGATGGATGTGGGATGCCGATTGGGGTGCAGGTCATAGCGGGATTGAGGAATGATCATCTCAATTTGGCCGTTGCCAGAGAGATCGAAAGGGAGTTTGGGGGGTGGGTTTGTCCTGGGCCCATAGTTGGATAACTTGTCTGTCATAATTCATTTCGTATACATCAATCACAATATCTCAATTCTCTAGGCATCATTGACTACTGCAGGGTGTCTCATAATGGTCTACATGTTTTTAAAAAATAATAAAAAAGAAATGAGTAGACATATTAACACAATTCTTGCAGTAAACGAATGAGTCATGTCTGGAATTTGATATGGAACACATCATTATGGTAGTTATGTTTATTACGTTACTATGTTCAATTTAACCGAAAGATAGCGCTTTAATACCCTATGTTGCGTATAGACCAAAAAGGACACGTGGTCAGAACTGAGCATTTATGACCTTGGTCCTTCTTTTCGGTGTTACGCATGCATAGTTCTTTCATACAGCCAATACACGGTATGCTGCTACTTTTCTTTATCTTTTGCTTTGCTATTAATTATAAATCACCTGACTTTGATTCAAATATTTTGATTTATTCAAATTATTTATTTTTTTGTTTTAAAAAAATATTGTAACGTAATATGTAAGAAATTGACTTTTAAACAGCCAAAACCTCTGTAAAATAATTTATCGAAAAATTTTTGTAATTCAAATATTAGTTTAAGTAAAATATACATGCTTGTTGTAGCTATTGAATTTTTTAGTCTCCAATCCATTACTGAAGTCTCTCCTCCATTACCAGTGACTTTTTTTTTTTTCAATTAATTTTCAATTTAGAAAATAATAGGAACTGAACAGGACCTATCTCTATTTTTAATTTTTCAGTAATATATACATCCCAGGGAGAAAAAATGAGAACAATTGAATCATTTTTAAATTTTAAAAAATCATAAGTGAAATCTGTGCCTTTTTAAAAAAAAAAAAAAATGACCTAGCTATGACGTTACTGTAGGCGTGTCCGTTCCAGCTGTCCAGTTTTTTTTTTTTTTTAATTTTTTTACAAATCATTTGAAGCCTGTAAAATACGCAGTCAGCCTAAGTTTCTCAAATCAACAGGTTCTCTCGGCAAGTGGTATGGTATGGTATGATACATATATATTCCAGCTTGTGTGCTTGTTCAGAGAACCGCTTATAAGCTTTCGTCAAGTGGGACAGACACAGAAAGAAATTTTTACAGTCACAAAGAAAGGAATAACACATAGACAAAGAACAACATTTATTGACTGTCACAAACACCCATGCCTAACCGGGATTCGAACCCGACCTCAACAGCTCCAAAGGCTAGTACACTAACCATTCAGCCACCGAGGCCGCGGCAAGTGGTTAATAATAGGTGGTTATAGTTCTGGAGGACCTCAAGAGAGGGCGCCAATAGACTAGATTATTTGCATTATTTAGATATACGTGTTGACAGATAATCAACAGTATTGATAAAAAGCGATACTTTGTCGAGAAAATACAATGGTAATTTCGCTGTTTCGCTATTTTAATTAAAAAAAAAGATTTTAAAAAATGTATCATCATTTAACTTGGATAAGGTTTGCATTTTATGACATTTGTGCCATCTAGTGAGAAAAGGAAAAACTATATTCGATATTGCCTACTTTTCGAAGAAGCTGTAAATTGCTTACTTTTTAATAAAGAAATAAAACCAAAAGAAATTTGAGAAATTATTATTATAAACCTATTTTCTTCCTAAGGTACACGGCAATATAAATATTGAGTAATCCCGCAGCATTAATATCTTCATTTTAAAAACGAAATCGGCTTCATGGTGGTAGCAATAATGGTTAGGTTAGGTTTGAATTATCGTCGCACTAGTAGAGCTACACGAGGGCTATTGGCGACGGGCGTCGTATTTTAGAACCACAGTCAGGTGACGAGCCAACACCTGAATAGGCACCCAACGCAACCGTTAAGGGCGACATCGTACGCAGCGTTAGGACTTTGAAGGATATTTAACGTGCACTCCCTTACACGGGGTATTATTCGTCGGACATTTTTGGCTGCACGGGCCATTTATAGGTCGGCAGCTATTTTGGCGATGCCCGGACCCGAACCTGGGACCTTCCGCATGCTAAGCGAGTGCTTAACCGACTGGGCTCCCCAGCCCCCTGTAATAATGGTATGGTACATATGTATTCCAGATTGTGGTCATGTTCAGGACACCCCTTATAAGCTTTCGTCAAGTGGGACAGACACGGAAAGAATTTTTTCAGTCACAAAGAAATGAATAACACATAGACAAATAACATTTATTGACGGTCACAAAAACATCAATGCCTGACCGGGATTCGAGCCCGACCCCTGCAGCTCCAAAGGCTAGAGTCCTAACGATGGCGCCACCGGGCGGCAGTAATAATGGTATATTGCTTTTTAAACAGATAAGATGAAAATGGGTTCATGTGGTAAAAAGAATTCCCACCTGAGCAATTGTCAGCTCTATAATATTTTTCGAAAAGCAGAAAGCCATCATTATTATCGCTCTACACGAATGGTTTTCAATAAACCATTTTCCATAACTAATTCTAGAATACAATTAAAAAGTTTTAAAAAAAACATTAAATGTCAAGTTCTAGTTTCATTGTATCTATGGGAGAAATTGCAACTTTGAGCAGCTCCACGACCATGATTGGCATCAAAATGGAATATTTCAAATTTTACAAGAAAAAAAATTCATCAAAAGATATATTTGGGGGAAGCGACGAAGTACGTCTTATATAGTTACTATCTAAACTTTCCATCAAACATTGATTCAAATTGACCGCTAGAGGACAGTATTTATTGCCTACTTTAATGTAAATATGACAACATTTGAATATAATGATAGTAAAAAAAAGCGAATTTGGCCTTTTAATTTTAAAACAATGGAAAACTGACTTTTTAAACATTTATAAAGTTAAAAAGCACACCACTATTTTGAGAGTAAAACTTAACTTTGGTATATAACTTCAGAAATTAGATAATAATTCGAGATTCGCTTCAACCTTGCTATCGGAGCCACGTACGAGTCCCCGGTGACTCACATGCTCTGGGGAAAGTCCCCGAACCCCCGGCGGAAAGCGGCCGCGCGAGAAATTGCGTTGTCCTACTCTCGCTCTTTACCTATCTGTGAAGGATTCGCTCCTGAGATAATTGAGTTTACAGGAGCAGGAAACAGTTCATATTCTCAGCTATGCAAGTTGGCTGTAGAGCCACAACTGAATGGGGCTTAATAGAAGCGGATCTCGAATTTTTAAATTTTAAGGGGTCTAAGGAGTCTTTAAAATGTGCAAAGAAGGTACTACAAAACATAGTTTGATCTTTCATGTTATTTTTGAACTACTGAATGTATAAGTATAATTTTTTTATATGTAATTCTACAAGATTTATTTATTATAAAACAAGTTTTAAAATTTATGAAACTTTAGCCAAAACTAAAATAAATGATATTAAACATGAAGCTATTTGAACACATTGTGATTAGGCTTGCGCGGCAAATTGTGAGGCCAAAATTGAAGAAATGACCAAGAAAATGACTTTATATTGTACAAATATGTACAAACAAAGACTTATACCTAAATTCTCAGCTCAATTTTAATTAGAAATTATTTTATGAACTTTTTTCTAAAAAAATTAATAAAAATTTTGATTTTAAATTTTTTTAAAAATAATTTCTAATTAAAATTGAGCTGAGAATTTAGATATAAGTCTTTGTTTGTACATATTTGTACAATATAAAGTCATTTTCTTGGTCATGTCTTCAATTTTGACCTCACAATTTGCCGCGCAAGCCTAATCACAATGTGTTCAAATAGCTTCATGTTTAATATCATTTATTTTAGTTTTGGTTAAAGTTTCATAAATTTTAAAACTTATTTTATAATAAATAAATCTTGTAGAATTGCATATAAAAAAATTATACTTTTACATTGAGTAGTTCAAAAATGACATGAAAGATCAAACTATGTTTTGTAGTACCTTCTTTGCACATTTTTAAGACTCCTTAGACCCCTTAACTGAATTGATTAGATTGGTGAATTTAACAGCTGACTATATTTATGCCATTTATATTATTCAGAGTTGTCCATCGCTGATGCTCTTCAAACCCATCAAATTCAATGGTGTTTAATATGGATCTATAACAACCAGGGCTGTATTGGGGGGTATACGGCGGTATACGGAGTATACCCTGTGGTTTATTCGAAAAAATAGAGTATACCCTGTGATTATTTTCCAAATTAGCGTATGCCCTTTAATTTTTTTAATGAGTTTGACACTTTATTGTAATTTTTAAAAAATCATAAATCTCATCATGAGGGGCAAGCAATCCACAGTTTGCAAGATTTCTCTGAAAATCCAAAATCTTTGCCAGACGATCTAAAACATCTGCTAATGACAATATTAACTTTGCCCTGCTCAACGACAGAGTGTGAACGGGGCTTCAGTTTAATGAACATCATAATAACTGAGTTGAAGGCATCGTTACTGGTTTCTACTGTTAAGTTTAAGGTTCATTAATGCTAATGGACCACCACTTGATCTGTTTGTAACAAAGAGGTATGCGAGATCATGGTTGGTAAACCATCGGGCAGCGACTGATGTCCAATCAAAAGCAGTACGGGGGCGAGAAAGATAAGTTTATTTTATGTGCAGCTTAAACCAAGTTTTATTTTTATATCTTGAATTACAGTTTATGAATTTTTGTAAATTTTATTACCAAGTACCTCCACTCATATTAAGAGTATATCATGTCATTTTTTTTTATTAAGCCACAGTATACCCTGTGCAAATTTTACGAATACAGCACTGATAACAACATTAGTAAAACATTCGCTTTTCAATCATTCTATAATACCTACAACCCTTTACTACTCCTTCAGATGACGCTGATACTTTACGAATCAAAATGTTAGAGTTTTGTCGAAAATGTTGCCTGTTAATGGCTTCCTAAGATAACATCATAGCAAGGTCAAGCATAAGAAGCCATTTTGTTTAGAAAATAAATCACCATTGCTCATTCGCAACAACCACTCGAGAAACTTTAATTCTTTTATCTAATAAATATATAGCGACAAAAGTCTGTCAGGAGTGGCGTCATATAGAGAACCATGACTAAATAAATAAAGAATATCAAAACAAGTTAAAAACGAAAATCCTGCCTGATAAAAGTTATATTTAAGCCGGAAATGACCGTGAAGATCAGTAGAAGTAAGGGAAAAGTAACAGACACTTTTTGAAAAATGTAACGGCTTTTCATGAAAAAGTATCCGTTACAAAAAACCGTGCTTCTCCATTCCCTGATTGATTGGTAAGTCTACTTATTTAGATAATTTGAGGCAGATCACAACAACTCGGCATCTCACGAAAGTAGGTGAGCCGCCAGAGGACGACCTGAGCCTCTCCCACTGAACTGAACTGAAACTCTGGAAGAATCATCCCATGATAAGCTGGTGAAGCTTTTTTTTGGGTCACTTGGCGACAGCTTTAGGGAGAATATGTGCCATATTTGGCATAACCTCGCCGATCAAAATGGACACTTGACTTGCAGTTTGCATTGGATGTCGCCAATCGCTCGCCAAGAATAGTACTCCAAGGAATTTAAGTTTTAAAGATTGTTGCCGCAATTCTATTTTTTTAAAAGTACATGTTTCCGAAACTTCATTATGTAAAGAACCTCCTAAAGCAATAAACTATCAATTTTCTGCTTAAAAAATTCTTGAAAAAGTTGGTTTAAAATGTCTATTTTAACAGGTAAAGTATAGGATTGGCGGCAAAAGTTGGGTTACTCTTACAGGGTTGCCGGGCTTCACCGACCCGTTTGACGAGTGTTTCGATACTCTTTCCAGAGTTTCAGTTCAGTTCAGTGGCCTCTCCAAAAATTGATACCAAGTTTCGTTTGGTAGCACGTTAGCACCAAGCGTCACCAGGAGGTCTACCACCAAGGGGGTCGGAAAGATTCCGAGGCGAAAAGTTTCCACTGGCGAGAAGTTCCCATTCCGACCGTCAGTTCCGACAACCGGTTTAGATCTTACCATGAACGCATTTTTTCTCGATATCGGAAGCTGATTCCGATGGCGGTATGTTAAGTACCTCGGGTGAAGGCGTGGTCAGTGGTTTAAAGTTGTTTGACCAATAGGAGTATTGAATTGGTGACGAACCCGTTTAATTTTTTAGAAAGGGATTATAGCTAGTAGCTAGTTTTTAAGATTTTGTTGTTATATTTTGTTACTATTCGAGTTTTTTTTATTCCTCCAACTTTAAATATTAGTGCAATTGAATTTTTGCAAAATAAAATAAACATGAAACTAACATACATAATATCATTCATGTTCTGTTGCAGATAGAAGGCATTTAATTTGCTTATGTTTTAATTTATTTATTTGGCAAGCATTTCATTGCAGTGAAATAAAGTTAGATCCAACTTATCTTAATCTATTTTATTTTAAAATGCAATTCAAACGTTATAAGTTTTAAGCAAATGTTACTCTATTCCGATTATTTCCCATCTATTAATTAAATACTGGATAATAATTATAGTTATATTATAATACTTATAATACTTTAATTTCGATAAAAAAAAGTTTTATTATTAAAGCAAATTAGCAAAAGGACCATTAAATGAAGACTTAGCAAAATAAAATTTTAATTTATATGTATGAAGCAGTAATTTTTTTTTTTAATTTGTACTTTCAAATTCAAGTAATAAAAAGATAGCAATTATTTATTTTGGATGTTTACAAATAGAATGTTATTCTTTTTCGATTTTTTCCCAACTAATTAAATACCGAATAAAAATATTTAAAAACTAAAAATATTTTTATTTCGATACAAAAAATATTGTAGTATTTTAATTTTAACTTTTTTTTAATTAGCGTTAAATGACATTGCCAAATTTTAATTTATAGTATAAAGCCCATTTACTTTGAACTTTCAAATTCAGATAAAAAAGATGCAACTATTTGTAGGATGTTTACCAATAAAATATATTTTAAAAAAGGTATTAAAAAACTAGTTATCGACATACTTAATTTTTGGTAATGCAGAAGAAACCTTAAGATTTTAATACCGAACATTAATATTAAACATAATCTCAAAAATAAAATACCAATTGCTATCTTTATGGACTTTTTTATATGTAACAAAATTTCAAGTAAAATAGAAAATTTAACTGCCAATGAATAATGAAAAGAACATTTTGAGCAAGAAAATAAAAGGGTACATAGTAATTTAATCTGTGCAATTAGCCTAAAATGAAATATATATATTCCATTTCTAATATGAAAACATCTCGTTTCTAGTTTAATAAACACTAACTTTTAACAAACAATGGCTAAGGATTAATGTCGCACGCATCTAACATAAAAAAGAATGCCCACTGTCCCCAACTTGCAAAAAAACCTTTCGATTCCGATGGCGAGAACGAGTTTCCACTAGTCTAGAGGTGGTGAGAAGTATCCGACCAAAAAAAGTGACAAAAACAAGATCATGGTAGCAACTTGCTTTTCCGAGGCGAGATGTGACGTCACAAACAGGTCATGGGGAAGAAACGCCCACAATTACCGAGGCGAGATCTTTCCGACCCCCTTGGTGGTAGCAGTCCAGGGTACGTTATTTTCCTTACTCATTAGTTTAAGGCACGAATATGAAACAGAAAAATAAATTATATAATAAACAAGTTTTTTTTATAAAATACTGGTTATTGTTTTACGAATTAGGAAATAACTATGCAATTTGTGTGTGTATTAATTTTAAGATAAATTTAGATAAATTTTTTTAAATAATTTTTAAAATAATTTTAGATAAATTTTAAGTCACGGTAATTTAGTAGTATTCTAATACAGTAATCAGAGCTTAATTTTAAGAATCAGCTTTAATTTAGTGCTTCACAGAATAAACAGATAAAATTTAATAAAAAAAATCGAGTAAAGCTGTTACTTTAAATCAGTGGTTCTCAACCGGTGGGTAGCGACCCCGGGGTCCCGTCATATAGAGAACCATGACTAAATAAATAAAGAATATCAAAACAAGTTAAAAACGAAAATCCTGCCTGATAAAAGTTATATTTAAGCCGGAAATGAACTGTGAAGATCAGTAGAAGTAAGGAAAAGTAACTGACACTTTTTGAAAAATGTAACGGCTTTACATGAAAAAGTATCCGTTACAAAAAACCGTGCTTCTCCATTCCCTGATTGATTGGTAAGTCTACTTATTTAGATAATTTGAGGCAGATCACAACAACTCCGGCATCTCACGAAAGTAGGTGAGCCGCCAGAGGACGACTGAGCCTCTCCAAAAAATTGATACCAAGTTTCGTTTGGTGAGCACGTTAGCAACCAAGCGGTCACCAGGGTACGTTATTTTCCTTACTCATTAGTTTAAGGGCACGACACATGAAACAGAAAAATACAATGATTATAATAATAACAAGTTTTTTTATAAAATACAGGTTTATTGTTTTAACGAATTAGGAAATAACTATGGCAATTTTGTGTGTGTATTAATTTTAAAGATACAAATTTTTAGAATGAAATGTTTTTTAAATAATTTTTAAAATAATTTTAGATAAATTTTAAGTCACGGTAATTTAGTAGTATTCTAATACAGTAATCCGGAGCTTAATTTTAAGAATCAGCTTTACCATTTAGTGCTTTCACAGAATAAACAGATTAAAAATTGTAATTAAAAAAAAAGTCGAGTAAAAGCTGTTACTTTAAATCAGTGGTTCTCCAACGGTGGGGTCGCGACCCCGGGGTCGCGAAGGGATCCTAGGGGGGGTCCGCAAAAAGTTTTTTAAAAATAAAAGTATATATTTAAGTAACGTTTTATACAATAATTTGTACAACAGAATGGTAAGAAACAAAAAACACCATACATTATTTAACTTTATATCTTGGTTAATATTACATTTCAACCTTTTTTAATGTTATTGCATAGTTTTTTAATTTCTAGTGTCAGGGTGACGTTGCAACAAGCAATGAGAAAACTTTGTGCTTGTTCGGAAACTTTTCGGAACCTTTTTAAAATTTCGTAACATAAATGGGATATTTTTCAAAATTTAGATGTTCTTAACTTTAGCAGCATAAAACATTAAGTTTCTTTAAGAATCCATTAAATTTTTGTCTTGGGTTTTTGATTATTGTTAATTTATACCCTTGTAGCTCTGGTATTTAGCTACTTTAAG
>CM043120.1:58893346-59120644 GCA_023701765.1 Hylyphantes graminicola | reverse complement strand
ACCCTTTAAACTACAATTTAAGAAAGACAACTATTTACAATATACCTAAAGCAAATAATGAAATCTTCCACAAAAACTTTATGTATTTAGCACCCAATTTTTTTTAACTCTCTGCCTGAACAAATAGTAAGTTTAACTAATAATGCATTTAAAAAAGAAATTAAGCGTCACATCCCCTCCCCCCCTAAATATTATATTAACACATACTGCATTTTATATACATGTATTATATACCATTTTATATAATTAATCATGAATATACATAAATAGTAAAATTTTATATTTTTTTCCCACCAACTTCAAGCTTGACATATCGTCGGTCAAATGACAAAACCACGAATGTGCAATTCCAGGGATAGGCGGTTTTTGAAAACTAAAACCGCTTCTCGGTTCAACCGGTTATTTTTGTCCTCCGGTTTTAACCGGTACCAGTTAAGAGTTACTAAAAACCGTTTCTTTGAAAAACCGGTTTTGGAAGTTTGATCCATTCCGTCTGTCTATTTCTATGACTTCTGTGAGCAGCTTTAACACATCCAATTCGGGTAGGTAGGATAAACATTTGGAGCCGTCTGTTTCTGGCCTCTTTGTTGAAAATCTTTATCACATCCCATTACAACTGGTAATTTCCGGTTCCGGACTTTTTATATTATTTTATTATAAAAAAATGGGAACAGTGTTTCAAATTGCATTGTGCGTTTTTACGGATAGCGCTTAAAATTTTCGTTTGCCTTGAAATATTCCTTAGTAATTGATTAAAGCTCTTATTTTAATATTTTATACGCCAAAGTTCCACTTGTGGAACAAATTATTCAACCTCGTTTATAGCTCGGAATAATTTTAGATGTGAAAAATTAAATTACACGAAAAGCGAATTTTAAAAAATCGTCGTAATTTCTTTTTTTTAGGTGTAAGGCGTTGATGCTGTTCAAAGCAACTTTTCCAGTACTTGTATATAGAAAATGACGAAGTTTGAGTTGCTGGCATTGATACTATTTAAGATAACTTTTTCGATAAAACTCTTAACATTTTAGTCTTATAACCTTAAATCAGCGCCATCTGAAAGGGTCTTAAAGGGTTAAATCTAGGTTACAATTTTCGAATGAACAACTATTCTAGATATCTGGTTGAAAAGAACTTGACATCAAATAATATTTCGTTTATTATAATGTGAGAATTCTAAAGTTTAGTAGGTGATTATAAAGAAACTTTGCCAACATCTGCGCTTCTAGAGTCCGTTCCAGCTAACCGATCGAGATGAGATTTCAAATATAGTTATTTGGAGGTATGCGGTTGAGATTCCATGAATTTCATGACAGTGGTGCTCACGGTTACGGCTATAGTTACAGAAACTCGAAAATTTCATAAGGCAACGCCTACTTTTTCCTATCTTAAAATGTTCAGCCCATGCGAAAACCTTGCATAGCATTGAAACGGCAGCGATTTATCCAAAAACAGACGTGTTATAAATAACCCTTTAAGACCGGCCATCAGATGGAGCTGATTAAGTTTATGAGACTAACTGTTAAGAGTTTTATCGAAAAAAAAATGGCTTAAACAGCCAACAAAACGCGATTTGTGCACACGCAGTATATTTGCATATGGCTGAGGTGTGCAATCAATAAATTTGCTGTTTAAGGCCTTTTTTTTTCGATAAAACGGTTAACAGTTAGTTCATAAACTTAATCAGCGCCATCTGATGGCCAGTCTTAAAGGGTTATTATAACGCGTCGGTTTTTGGACAAATCGATGCCGTTTCAACCCTAATTTAGGTTTTCGCCTGCGCTGAACATTTTGAGACAGGAAAAAGTAGGCGTTGAAAATTTGAAATTTTCGAGTTTATATAACTATAACCGAAACCATGAGCACCACTGTCATGAAATTCACAGAATCTCGAGCACATACCTACAAATAAATTTTTTTAAATTGTATCTCAATCGATTAACTGGCACGGCTCTAGAAGCTCTGATGTTGGCAAAGTTTCTTTATCCCTTTCCAACCGGGCTCGCACGATCGTGCGGGTAGTTAAGAGAATGTTCCAGCTCTTCAAAAATATCTATACCGAAGCAGCTGACTTGTACCGTTCGTTATTTGTATAAAAAGGACTTTGTTTTAAAGGAATTGCAGGATTAATGCTGTTTAACGCGTTTATTTCGATAAAACTCCAAATTAAGTCAAATCATTTTAAATCAGCGCCATCTGACCGCCGGTCGAAAAAGGATATAATCACCCGGTATATAAAACATATCTCAGAGGCGTGATTTTCGAATATCCGGAAAAAACAGAAAAATCGCTACACAAAAAGCACCTTCTGAAATCTGAAATCGAAAAATAACTGACGAGCATCGGCGCGAAGCGCCCTTTCTCCTTCATCGAAGACGTCCCTTAAAGGGGTTAACTTGCATCGGAAATCAACTGGACAAGGTCATCGCCGTAAAAGAAAAAGCACCTTATCATAAGGAATAATTTATATTAAGAGAACATTTTACCTTCATAAACGCAAAAAATTAAACCGGCATTATCAGTAACAACAGTGTTAATAATCAATTTACGAACCATATCATTCAAACCCATTGTTATATATTTTTTGACGTCATAATCAATTGATTTATCTAACAGTTTTAAAATTTTCCTCCAGTTTAACCGATTAAGATTTTAGTTCAAACCGGTTTTTCAGTTTTAACCGGTTCACCTAAAGAGCGGGTTTTGCCCGTTTAACCGAAGCCAAAAACCGGTTTGAAGTTGCACGGTTTTCCATCCCTAAGCACTTTCTGTTTTTGCACATTCGTGGTTTTGTCATTTTACCGACGATATATCCATATCCAGTTAAAAAAAAACTTAAATTTTAGTCTCATTAAAATTTTTTTAGATAAGATTGTTAAGTTTCATTTTAATTGTTACAAGGCCATCAATTTAATGTTATTCCTTCCTTTTTTAAAGAAATTTCTTTGTATCTTCATATTGTGCAGATAATTATTTTATATTATTATTGTACTAACGAATCTACTGAAATATATGTATTTTTCATGAACAGTTAATATTTTTTCATAAAGATTATGAAAATATTTTCGTTGTAAAAAATATATATAATTTGTTTTAAATTAAAGTTTTGTGTACCTTTTTTGCTTGAAAATTATCTGGCTTTTCAATCATTTAATAATTTATTTAGCAGCAGGAAATAAAATGTATTACACTATGCGGGCACAATGCTTCTCAAATTTAATGAATCTTTCATTATTTTTAGTACAATTTCCTTTTTCTAATTTTTAAAAAAGAAATTAATTAACTAAAATAAATTATTTTTTGTATATGCAAACTGTTTTATTCATTTTATTCCAAATAAATGGAAGAATTGAACAAAATATCGATTTCAAAGAGAAATTTGTAAAATGCTTCAAATTACTTTTAATGTACTTTTAAGTAGAATCCTTCTTTACATTATATTTTGATATATATATTTTCTAAATATGAAATACAATAATTATTGATTGAAAACAAATTCCAGTATTTTATATAATACTTAGTTTAAAATATTTTACTTAAAAAATATTTGCACAGTTAAATTTTTCTTAAATTAACCAATACTGGAGAGTAGGTGTAAATAAAGGAATATATATTTCATTTAAATCCAACATTTTCAAATCGGTCTCTGCTTAAGTATCGATGAGATAGATGGCGCTACGATTTTTGCCATTTGCTTATGCCTCTCTGGCGTCATGGTTTTGCGAAGATGTGAAAGAGCATTCACCGTACAGTCCATCCATGGTACAGTCCAGAGACATAACATAGAGTGGACTGCGCATTAATAGTAAAGCAGCTTAGGGATGGAAAACCAAAACCGGTTTTCAAAAAACCGGTGGTCCCAGTTTTGACTGAAAAACCGTTTTTTTTGTATGAGACCCTTTGGAACCGAAAACCGGTTTTTTAGGGAAAAACCGATGGAAAATGGAAAACCGGTTTTTTCTGGAAAACCGCCATCCCTTGCAGATTAGCATTATATCCTAAACATCATAAATCGCCAAGAGGGGAAAGGTTGCTACATATGGCAACTTAACGCTACCGTTTCGTTACGAACTATTCCAAATTGTCGCCAGACCTGAATATCAGCTAGCAAACCGAAGTGGAGACTGCCATCAATACCCAAAGCCACGTGGGTTTCTACCAATCACGGCAGCTTGAATTTTTTTTAATGTTTTTGCAGACGATTTTTTGAGCATTGTTGGTATTTTTCTCTTTTGGCTTTTGTAATAAATGTTTAATTACATTCTTTTAATTTCTGAGCATGAATCGTGAATGTTGTACTCTTAATTCAGTAACGTTTTGTGCAAGATGCCAAATGCTTGTGAATTCCTAATTGTAAAGAGGGGTATAAAAAAGGATTAGTCACACTTCACGGGTAAAATTTATTTAGTTCTGCATACTTTTAGTAATTGTGTGTTCTTCATAAACTATAATTTCTATCGAGGGAATTTATTCTAAAAGCTCTTTTATACTGAAGAATCATATCCATGATTAAATCAACGTTGTTAGAACTCTAATTATAATAAATATTTTTGGCCAAGTCAATTAAATTAATGGTCTGAACATTAGACAGCTTAGAAGTAGAATATTTTTTTACAATTTGGTCAAAACGAAACCTGTTTTAGCAATCGTGTTTGAGTTATTTATATTTAAAAAGTAGAACATTTGCTGAATTTGGAATATATTGATGTGTTTTAGAAAGTTGATTTATTCCAGGTGAAATAAAGGAAGAAGCAATATTTCAAAAAAAAAAAATGATTTTTTTAAAAAATCGGACCGTTAGAACGAAAGTTATAGAGACGGCAGAAAATGTTCACCATGCCAATTACCAACTTATAGTACAGCAACACTCTACATAAACCTACCAATGTTCTTTTAAATTAATTTTTAATAAAGAGTCCACATTCAATTGTTCAAGTAATCTTTAATAGACTCACAAAATCAAAGAAATAATCTGATATCTATTAAGAGGATCTTAAAATACTAGCGATTCATTCTTGCTCCTTTCCAAGCTTCTTTATCATAACATTAGATTGTCGGCCTCTGTGTTCAGGTCGTTGTGGAAAAACTCGCCAAATGGTAAACTCGCCATAGATGCGAGCCAAACGCGACACAGTCATGTGACTGTGTAAGTTAGATGTTTAGGACACTTTAGGTTTGCCAATGCGCAGTCCACTCTATGTTATGTCTCTGGTACAGTCACGGTGGAAAGCCAGTAATCCATTCACGCTGTAGCTATGCTGTAGCTGGATTTTGTGACGTCATTTGCTGTATCTAGCGTGGATGGAAGTTTCTTGACTTATCGGTTATTTCTCTCAATAAAAAGTAAACAAACAAGAATATTAAGTTAAAAACCACGGACAATTAAAAACTAAATGACTCTTATGACTGCTCATGCCCGAAATCAATTTACAGCTTTGATATCGCTTGGAAAACGATTCAAAAATCCAGCTTCAGAAGTACAGCTTTAACCACGCGCGCATGCGTACTAGCGGCAGTTACGTCACAAAATCCAGCTACAGCGTGAATGGATTACTGGCTTTAACCTGCCGTCCTCAAGGGCACGGTGAATCCAAGCTTGGCTTATCACAAAGATCAATACCGAAGCAGCTGAATTATACCAACCGTTCTTGAATCAGCGTCATCTGGTGGAAGGTTAAAAACAACTGGTCAGTTACACTACCAGTACTTCCTTAACAGAAATACCAGTAATTTGTTTTAGTGCGCAAAAAACTGGATTAATAGGAGCGACAGCTAAAAAAAAACACTAAATTATCTTTACTTAAAAACAACTACTGGTAGTATATGCAAAAAAATTCGTTTCAAATCTTACATTCATGAATAATTTTAAAATGACAGATACTAATTGTCTCTTTTCCAATTGAATGTTTGTTATGTGTTTCTCACCTCAGCGGTATTCTATGAGACTGAGTGTTTTCCGGCAAATTTATAACTTCACACATTTAATAGACGTTGCGAATTTGAAACCAGTAGAAAAAAAAGTCAAATTTTCTTTGTGAGCACGAAACAAGCATTTTATACCAAATTGCAGATGTGGTGTTTCGTTAAGTCAATTAAAAATAAAAAATTAAATTTTTATAAGAGATTGATTAGCTACAGCCAATCTCAAGCGCCATCTGTGAACTTGCATTAAAATTATTAAACAAGCATGACTTTTCCCCTGATTTTTGTTTTATATTTTCGAAAGTGAGTTTTTTAAGACTATTTTACTTTTTAAATTTTGAAAATGCCAACTTCCTGATGTGCTGTTGGTTGTTCAGATTATTTGTTAAAGACAGCTTGTATAGAAAGTAAAGTCTCCTTTCATCTATGATTTTCATTCTGAGAATAAAACATAAACAACTAATGTAACCATAAACAAATAATGTAACCACAAGCAACTAATGAAATCTGAAAACAAATAAAAAATTAAAATGTCCACTACATCATTTGAAACATTCACAATCTTTATTTTATTAATAAATGTATATTCTTCCTCCGAACCAACACATTATAATACATTGTTTCCCGAAATGGACTGTCTGTTTTTGAAAATTAATAAAAAAGAAATGGACAGAGATAGTAACACAATTTTTGCAGAAAACGAATTAGTCATGTCTAGAATTTGATTTGGACTTTATTATGTAAGTTATATTTTTTCGTTATTATGTTATTACACATTATTATTATCAATTTAAACGACAGACGACGCTGCAATACCGTGTGTTGGCTGTATGAAAGAACTAGGCATGCATACACACCGAAAAGAAGAACATGTTCAGTGAACTGAACATTTTCGACCACTTGTAATTCTTTTCGTTCTATATGCTTGAATTGTTCTTTTGTACAGCCAACACATTTTATTGCAGTGCCATCTATCGGTTAAATTGACCACAATAAAGTGTAATAACACACTAGCGTAATAAGCATAACCAACATAATAAAGTGTCCCATATCGAGTTCCAGACATGACTAATTCATTTTCTGCAAGAATTGTGTTAATATCTCTATCCATTTCTTTTTTATTAATTATTAAAAACAGGAAGTCCATTTTGGGTCGTATCTACTACTTGTTACAGAAAAATATGTATACTTATGTTTGTAACAGAATCAGTGTCATACTTTAAGGACGGATTTTTTAGGTAAATGCACACATATAATTTTTTAAAACTCATTTTCATTCTTTAATTTCTTTTTAAAAGTTCTGTACTAGCTCAAATTTCGCTTAAAATCCTATAAGTACTAGCAGCGCCTTGTTTTAACTAGCTTCGCACCAAGATTACTTCAATAGTTCAAAATTATCGCGTTTTACAATCTATAAATCATTATGCCGTTGGTTATTTGCAAGAAGAATCCTTTTAAATTTCCAAAAATTGCAGGTTTTTTAGCGGTCTCCTGGAACCATTTTAAAATTGACGTTAGAAGAATTCAATGTCAAAACAAGCCAAATGCCGTCATAGATGCAGAAATACGAGATTGGCGACTACTGCTCTATAGAGTGCTGCTGTCAATAGATGTATTTTGAAAAGATTTGTAAGAAGTTTTAAAGTAACCTTTTTAACATGACATCCAAAAGAGATCCTACAACAACGGATAAGCAGGAAAAAAGTTTATAATTAGCATATAAGTTTTAGTACTTGTACATGCTTTCATCTTGGGTACTCATGATGTCACTTTTACCTTTGGCATAAGGTGATTCGATCATCGTCCGAGGGGAAGAACTAATCGCCCATCTCCGAGGCTTGCGAAGGCCTAGGCTGATTTATATGCCGTGGGCAGGTGAACTGTAGTAATCGAAACAATGAGTTGTATCATTTTTGATCTGAAAAAAAAAATTAAGCGTGTTTATGCTCGGAGCAGTCTAGACTAGGATCATCGTCAAGCGCTCTTCATTGAGAGCAGTTCTAGTACAGCTGCCCTCATTACGGCTTTTCCGGAAACAGCGTTGAAAGGAAACAATATTACCTAAGATTTCGACAAAGTTTGATTTCTAGAAACGTGGTAAGATTGTCCATTATTTGCGATAACCTAGTTTAAGGTAGAAGCAGCCACTGGGGGTCGCTACTTTTAGTAGCCCGGGAGGTTTGGCTTTCGGTCAGGCAGATCATGGCGCCGAGCCGCTGGGGTGAGCATCTTTACAAATTACTGTTGAGTTACAACTGAAGATCCTGCAGCAGGCTTTCATCTCGCAGAGTCTAGATGTGCTTCGCCGATTTTGGCATTGAGGGATTCGTTTTGGAGTAGACGCCTTGGCCTACGCTCTGGTGAACTAGACGACTCCTTTGACGGTGGAGTCTTCTTGGGTATGTTTGATGGCATTTTGGTTCAGTATAAGAGAAGCCGATCGGGAGATCGGTTTCCTCTTCTTCACGTCTCGGATTGATTTGGCTAGGTTTGAATTATCGCCGCAATAGAGCTACGCAAGGGCTATTGGAGACAGGCGTCGTATTTTAGAACCTCAGTCAGGTGACGAGCCATTACCTGAATAGGCACCCAACGCAACCGTTAAGGGCGACATCGTGCTCAGCGTTAGGATTTTGAAGGATAATTAACGTGCATTCCCTTACACGGGGTATTATTCGTAGGATATTTTTGGCTGCACGGGCCGTTTATAGATCTGTAGGTATTTTGGCGATGCCCGGACCCGAACTTGGGACCTTCTGCATGCTAAGCGAGTGTTTAACCGACTGGGATCCCCAGCCCCGTTTCGGATTGACCTTCAAGAATTTAAGTTTTTTTTTTGTAGATGTTGTCAGGAGAGCAGACCTCGGTTATTCTTTGGCATATGGTGTTTCCATTATCGCCCAAGGGGGAAAGGATTGGCGATAGCTTGTAGAAAGTGATGTGGTGTATACGTTAACGGTTGGGTCTCGATGACTTGGTGGTTGGAAAGGTGACTTGCGTAGGGTGGCTAGAGCGCAACTTCCGTCTCCATGGAAATCTTGGCTGGTAGTTCAGTTTAGTTCGAACTCCGTTTTCGCGGCTTGCGAAGGATTTGTATTTTCCGTATCGTTTGAGCAGGTTGCACAATATCAAAATACTTTCCGGTTTGCTCAAATCAAGTAAAGAATTTATTACGATGATTCTCTGAATTCGGGGCTCATCTCGCCCGCAGCTGCGGATAGCTGCAATATGTAGCAGATTTCTATCATCTTGGCATTTTCATTATCGCTTTGGCTCGTAGCTTCTCGGTGGTAACTACAAATTTAATGACAGATTACATGATTCATGCAATACAAATATGATGATTGATTACATTAATGATATAATTGCATGATTACTCCATTGTAAAACGTGTTTGAAATATATTAAAGAAAACACATTATTTATCCTTTTGTGTTTCTCATCAAAAATCCTTTTAATTTAGTGGCAGGTAGTGCTATCATGTAAGACATAAGAAAAATTATTAAAATCCTAAAATCGGTATAAGGTAACTTTCTTTTTTTTCTAGCCAAACTTGTTAGCTAGAATACATTACTGAAGTGATGCTGGATTTCCAGAGATGCCATTCTGGAAACACGAAGTCATTTAGTACGGTTTATCACATGACGTCTATTTAATGTCTCTCGTGCTAATTCTTTGAGTAATTCGTTGACACATAGTAGACAGATGTCCGTCTAGATGAACGTACAGACAGACGGACTAAAATTATGTGAAGATGGCTATCTAATGGGTATTTATCCTATCCATAAAAATAAAAAAGATTTTTTTAGAACTTATTTTGTAAGACATCGTCCACATGGAGGAGACCGGAGATCGAAAATAACAAATTGTATTATCGACGCGAAGCGAACATCGAAAATATCCCTAGAAGGGGAGAAACGGTTCAAGTGGTATAAAAGTGGTCATTTGACCCGTATAAACAGAAGGAGGTGGGGGATCTAAGGACTATGCCAAAGATCCATTCGCTACCACGACAGGTCGTGATGGATCATACAAGGGCGTTTAAAATCTTGCGTTGCGAACTGGTCATAATTTATAATCTGAGCAATGCTGTCATGCTCTGTTGCTTTCGTGGCCTCGAAATACTTGTGGGATCCAGATAAAATTACAGAGTCCAGATATCCGCTTCTCAATTGTTACAGTACCAGTTCTTCTGTTACAGAAAAATCGGCAATTTTTTTAAAAGCATTTTTACATGCCTTAATTTGAGCAGTTGCATTTAAAAGAAATTCTAAATAATCTGTATTTAAAAACAGCTACTGGTAACATATAAAAATAAAATTCGTTGCAAATGTTGCATTTCTGAATATTTTTAAAATAACAGAATTTTTTTATTATTCTAATAGCGACTTTTCTAATTGACTGTTATGTGTTTCTCACCTCCGCGGTATTCTATGAGATTGATTTGTAGCCGGCAAATTTGTAACTTCACCCATTTAGTTGACGTTGTGAATTTGAAGAAACTAAAAAAATAGTCAAATTTCTTCATAAGCATAAAACAAGCATTCTCTACCAAATTGCAGACGTGTAGTGTTGATGGGAGTTAATTGAAAATAAAAATTAAGTTTTTATAAAAGCTTGATTAGTTACAGTCAACCACAGTCCGATCTGTGAAATTTTATTTAAAATAATAAACAAGTATTATTTTTCCCCTTTTGTTATGGTATTCTCGAAAAAAGTTAGTTTTCTAAGAAATATTTTACTTTTTAAATTTTTGAAATACCAACTTCATGATGTGCTGTTGGTTGTTCAAATCATATGTTAAAGAGAGCTTGTATATAGAAAGAAAAGCCATTTTCATCCATGATGGTCATTCTGAGAGTGAAACATAAACAACTAGTGAAATCGCAAAGCACGGAAAATGGAAAATGACCATTACATCATGATCATCTGAAACATACCCAATCTTTATTAATAGATGAATATTCTACCTACTCGTTATTATATCTACTACAGTAACCAATCGCTATATCGGGTTACATCGTGCATTCGGATATATCGCACCTTGTATCATGTCTCCCAATTTTCCCCAGTTTTTTTTCTCAATATGTACTTAGTACTTTTCTTAAAATCGATTCAAATACGGTGGTTACTTTCATCTAATGTTGGAGAAATACAGTTAATAAAATTTCATTCGTTGATTTTGGTCGGAACACAGGTTTTAGCGAGAAAAATCAAAGCAGCAAACTTTAAATAAATTTTTCACTGGAAAAAGTGTAAAATATTATAATTATATATTACCTGTGCAATAACGTGTAATATTTTTAGTAATTAATAACAAGTACTTTTTAAGTTTCTGTTTCTTTTTTAGAGTAGTTAAATTATTTATTATAATTTATTTTTTGATTTCAAATAAATACTGTGCTACTAGTTTAAAAATTTTGTTGAGAGCAGAATTACATCAAAAGTATAATATTTATCAAGTAGCTCGTTGCATCGCGCATTCGGTTATATCGCGGGATTTTGCTTAGCTCGAGTGAAGTGCGATATAACGAGGGTATTAATGTACTTGTAACAGAAAAATATGTCTATGTTTGTAACAGAATTAATGTCATACTTTAAGGATATACTTTCTAGTTAAATGCACTAATAATTTTTTGCATATTTTTATTCTTAAGGGGAGCCGGATTGTTGTATCTCGTCCATGTTAATTTACCTATAGTTAGGAACATTAATCGCAATAACTGCATGATATATCTTTATAAAAAAAATATATATTTTGTTCCTTACATAAAGCTCTTTGATTGGAACTGAGGATATTTCAAAATATTAAGAAATACTTTTACAGTCATTTTTTTTAATAAAATATGTATTGAAAAACACAAAAAATCAGATATAAAGTTATGTAAATTTTTTTTAGCAGAGGTATTTAAAATTCCTCTGTTTATATCAAAGAGCTATTAATGAGCAAGAAATAACAAATCAAAATTATGTTGATATATTTTATCGTTCCTGAGAAAAATGATCCTAACTGTTGAAAAAAACTAAGATAAAACTAAGCAACGGTCTTAAAGGGATGTGACTTGTCATTGCTCTTATCAATTCCCATCATACAGTGGTGGAAATTGATTTATGAACTAACATTCTTTTCACCAGATATCGCTTTGTATTAAGTGCTCACAATTCGAACTTTGTGTGTTGTATATTCAGAGTATAATAAAGGATTTTCACACATAATTTTTTTCAAAAAATGATATTTAATAAAAATATATCTATTTTTAGTTTTTAAGCATGTCAAATGGTGGAAATTGATTTATGAACTCAAATTTACTTTGAACCCAGATACCAAATATTTTAACTAGTTCTTAATTTGAACTTCACGGGAGCTTACTATCATTGCTTATAAATAAGATTAGAGCCAACTTTGTTGAAATTTATATGTTTTATTCCCATTTTACTTAATAGGAACGCTTGCAGGACTGCCTGAAGCCAAAAAGGTAAAAAATGACCCTTATATAATATTGTAACAAATCTATAAGAGAAATCAGCTTATTAATTATACGATCAATAAATATAATTCATAAATATTTGAATTGTTAGAAACCCGACAGGTGTTATTCGGGGAAGTCCCCTTTCAAACGGGGAAAATACCGTTTGAACGGGGAATCCCCTATTTAAGGGGAATTACCGATTTGTGCACATGCGCAGTAGCATGATTCATTAATATTTCTCTTGTATCTTCTTTGTCTCTTTTTAGAATCAATTTAGTCTTCTTAGAAGTAGGCTGCTTGCATGCAGCGCTCTAGATCATGTAATCGTAAATGTTGTGTGTGCTTCATCTAAATAAACCAGTTCTACAAAGAAGCTTTAGTTTTTTCAACATTACCAAGGCAACGGGTAGTTGCCGCGAACCTGATTAGCAGATTTTACATGAATAATCATTCTGACTGGGGCAAAAACCATCAATAAAAAAGGTGTAACCCTCGTGGGACGAGGCACAAAAGCACGATTATTGGACTTGCATCCCAAAAAGTTACCATTTGTGCCTGCATTTGTGCATTACAGGACGAATTTGTTATGAACTATCACTTCCTGTAACTCCCAGAAGAGTAGGACAAATATTGATATCGTCGTCGAACTTGAAATGTTCCAAAATGAAGGCTGGCCCAAAGCTGCCTCTTCACCATAAAACAGGCTATTAAAATATGGTCATAACTTCATGAAAATAGATTGGGTGGGGGTGTATTGAGAGAAATAGGAAAAAAAGAGAAGTTTGCTGATGAAAAAAAATCAATTTGGATGGACGTGATGGTTTAAACTGTTATTGAAAGGATCTTCGAAGATAGCCAAGATCTGTCTTCGGCGGAATTAATGGTGGAAGTTTGATGGTTTGGGCAACGATATCTTATGATTGAAGAAACAAGGTTTTGTTTCTAAAGGGCTGACAAACATCACTTTATTGCAGATTAGTTCTAAAAAAATTCTTTGATTCCTTTTTGCGTGGCAAAAGTATACTTTTGATTATATTTTTATGCATGATAATGCAAGTATCCACATTTCAAACGAAATGGTAGACTGTTTTAACGTACAAAATGTTGTTCATTTAGATCATACTGCCAATAGCCATGACTTAAACCCAAAGAATAATGTCTGAGATCAATTGGTATGAATAATTTACTCAAATAGAGTATGGTGTCAATGGAGTGTGTATCAGTTATGGAATAGAAGGACTTAATCATTAAAAACTGGAAATTGCTTCACCCAAAGTTTCGTGTTGTCTATGAAAATACAAATCAAGGAAGCAATAACGAAAAAAAATAGTTTTAGTAATTATTAATTGATATTGAATGTAAAAGTTCATAAATCAATTTCCCTATGCTAAAACTAAAATATCAACAAAATAATTTTTTTGCGAAATTATATACAATTTTATTTACGGATATAATTTATAATACAAAGCCTGTATAGTGTATGAAATTTAAATCGATAAAAACGCATTTAATAAAGAAATACTGTTAAAAAACTGCCAGTTCATAAATCAATTTCCACCACTGTAGTACCAGTTCCTCTATTACAGAAAAACCAGTAGCTTTTTAAATTTTTTTCTTATATTTTGTGCTTAATTATATAAACACCTCTTTAAAAAAAATTAAATTATCTTTATTAAAAAACAGCTACTGGTAGCTTAGATAAATAAAATTCGTTACAAATTTCATAGATTATTCGGAGCAGGGGTGACGCAGAAAAACGAGATTTGCTACTCCTGCCTTTTTATACAGGAATCGCAAAAGAAAAGTAAGGTTTAGGAAAGAACTTGCATTAAGCGTTACCCAAAAGTGCTTATAGAAGGAGAACCAAAGAAATTTATAATCTGGTCCTAAATTAAAGCTAAAGATAAGCAAAATGAAAAATAAAGATAAACAGAAAATCGACATTTTTGATCCAAACATCCATCCAACCACCCTTAAAATTCTTTATAAAACATGATGATATAGCTGTTCAAATTTCGTTCAAAATCCTATAAGTACTTTTAGTGCTTTTCTTTAACAAGTATCTTACTAAAATTCCTTCCAACAATTCAAAATTCGCGTAATACAATCGTAAAAATCATTATAACGTTGCTCATTTGAAGGAAAAATGTTTCTTAATTCAATAAGTTTAGTTTATTTAGCGCTTTCGTCGAACGAATTTAGATTTGTGATTCTTTACGTTAGTAGAATTTCCTGTCAAAACAAGCCGACAAATGTCTGCATTGACGCAGAAAATTGGAATTTGCGACTTCTGCTGTCGCAAATTCCTTTGTGCGACTTCTGCTCTTTCGTGCTGCCATCTATACTTATAATCTGAAAAAAAAATGCGTGAAAGTTTTAGCTCATAGTAACTTTTTTGGCATGACATCCAACAGAGAACAGCAACAAATAAGTTGGAATTAAAGTTCATAACTAGCAAATAAACTATAGTTCTAACTGCACCCTGCTTTTATATTAGGTACTAGCAAATTTATACCCGTACTTCGCGCGGATTAAAAAAAATATCAAATCGATCCAAGTATGTGTACCATATAACCTGTTATAAGATCATAAACTTAAGTTATTCTTCCCGCTCGTTATCAAGTATGAAATCCCGTTTCATTGCTTTATAATTCCAAAATCAAAAATACGGTGTAAAATGCACTCATAAATGTCATCGCAATTCCCTCATAAATACATAAAACCTTTTAACTCTTTTGGCATGTTTTGGGAAATAATTTGGCGAGAAAATAGATATAGCTACTAACATACCCATTACACAGCTCTAACACAATGATCTTAGCACAACCAACCAGCTTATAATTTATTTTTTAGAAATATTTTGCCCATTTGGCGGGTTTTTAAAAAATAATTTGGCGAGATTGGCATCATATTTGGCAGCTGTAGTGCGATGGCCTGAATTAACTATCACAGTTCAGTAATAGATTAACAAACATTTTGCCCACTTGGCGAGATTGGCAACGTATTTGGCGAAAAAAATAAAGACATAATATCGTTATATGCAGGTCTAATGCGATGGCCTTTATTAACCATCATAGTTCATAAATAGCTTAACAAACATTTTGCCCAATTGGCGAGTTTTAATTAATAATTTGGCGTGATTGGCCACATATTTGGCGAAAAAATAAAGACATAAAACCCTTATATGAAGCTATAATGCGATGATCTTTATTAACCATGAGGAAATCATCAACTAAAACCACAATAAATCCTGGAATGAAGACTGGTCGGAAATACGTCACTTGAAACATATCAATTATTTTCAAATGATGAATTTAGTTTCTGAAAGTAATGGCAACACAAAAGTAAACATTTTTCCATTTTATATATTTTCGTTGAAAGTTTTATTTAATTTTTTCAGCAGATGGCATCAGAAAAGTTAAAAAATGATCGGATTTGAGCGAAAGTGGTGTAGTTTTTCCAGAAAATTCGAATTTTCTCTAAAAATAGAACATTTTGAGCTCTGAAAGTTCTTATTTTGCAACTCAAGTATGAACTACGCATTTGTGCCAAGTTACGAGTCAAACAAATGTTTAGTTTGTGAGTTTCAGAGAGACATACACACAAAACTTCATTTTTATTATTATAGATTCATGTGTCATATAAAAGGTAGTTGATTGATTATGCATATTTTTTCTGGTTAACTCCAATTATCAAATGAGGGTAGGTCTCCAATTATCAAAATGAGGGAAGGTCTCAACTACATCGGATAAATCGAACTATTTTGTTCTTTGCCTTTTGGGTTTTAAAAAAATGGCCTAATAGGAATATCACGAAATTTCAGTCTATTTAATAAATTTTTTAACACCAGTGTATACATAAAGTATATATATTTTAATCAAAAAATAAATAGAAACTGTCTCTTCAGACTAAGGGCCCTGTCTGTGTGTTCCATACGATGAAATCTAACTTAGATACATAGTGCCGAAAATGGCTTAAAATCTAAATTTTCGCCAAGAGTTTTTTTGCAACTTAAAATCCCAATAATAAAAAAAAATCGTTGTTGTAAAAAACAAAAAGCTAAAAAATGTCCGAAATTTCGAACGTTTCTTCAAGATGGCGGAAAAAGCAATAGAACCAGGATGGCGTAAACTCACATTTATTACTATCTAGGGATCACGCACAACATATGAAAAAAATCAGTGACACTGGATCTTTTGTATGGTAAAACTCCTTTATTCACTGGTCTAAATGAGCGTGCCAAATTTTTATGCTATTTTAAACGATAAAATAGTAATGGGGTCTAAAATTTTTAAACTAATTTTTTAAAATAAAATAATGACGAAATTTTAGGTTTATATTAAAGAACGAGCCATGCACTTGCGCTTTATTCTCCGACCCACCGTAAAATAATGTTTCAAAGTGAACAGAGGAGTTGCCTGAATGGCTAAGTCTGGTGATGTAGTTCATTAGAATTCTAAATCGTTACTTCAGAGACCCAGAAGAAAACACACTTCTTGTCAGTACGAAAAATCCTGTGGGGCAGGACCATGACAGGATTCGGAAATCACTTCGGCAGGGCAATCGAAGCACGTGTTTGGCCCTCATATATAAATTTAGAACTGTTTTATTCGACGCATATGCTCCAGAGGACAACAACTTGTCGGGAGTAAGAACCTTGCATAGCCCTTTAAGATCGAGTTATCACGATCGTATCGTGCGGGAAGTAAAGAGAATGTTCAAGCTTTTCAAAAATATCAAAACCGAGGCAGTTGACTTGTGCTATTTGTATAAAAAAAGACTTTGATTTTTTGGAGTTACTGGCATTGATGCTGTTTAAGGCATTTTTTCGATAAAATGCTAGAATTTAATCTCAAAAATTTTATTACGATTTTTTTCTCAATTCCCATTACACTACCATTACTCCTTTTACAGAAATACCAGTAATTTTTTACTTCCAGTACAACAATAGAACAAAACGCTGTGAATCTGTAAATAAAAAATATATTATTATCTCTATTTAAAAACAACTACTGGTAGCTTATGTATACAAAATTCGTAATAATTGTTATAAAATGACAGAATTTTTTTTTTAATATTATTCAAAGTGTCGCTTTTCTAATTGACTATTTGTTTTAAGTTTCTCACCTCGGCGGTATTCTATGAGACCGAGTGGTTTCCGGCAAATTTATAACTTCACCCATTTAATAGACGTTGCGAATTTGAAGATAGTATAAAAATAGTCAAATATTTTTTATGACCACGAAACAAGCATTTTATACCAAATTGCAGATGTGGTGTAACGTTACGTTAATTTAAAGTAAAAATTAAATATTTATAAGAGCTTGATTAGCTGCAGTCAACCCCAAACGCCATCTGTGATCTTATATTTAAATTATAAAACAAGCATAACTTTCCCCCTGATTTTTGTTTTATATTTTCGAAAGTGAGTTTTTAAAGACTATTTTACTTTTTAAATTTTTAAGATGCCAACTTCCTGATGTGCTGTTGGTTGTTCAGATTATATGTTAAAGACAGCTTGCATATAAAGTAAAGTCTCTTTTCATCTATGATGGTCGTTCTGAGAATGAAACATAAACAAATAATGTAACCATAAACAACTAATGAAATCTGAAAACAAATAAAAAATTAAAATGTCCACTACATCATTTGAATCATTCACAATCTTTATTTTATTAATAGATGTATATTCTTCCTCCAAACCAACACGTTACAATACAGGGTGTCCCAAAATGGACTGCCTGTTTTTGAAAATTAATAAAAAAGAAATGCATAGAGATAGTAACACAATTCTTGCAGAAAACGAATTGGTCATGTTTAGAATATGATTTGGTCTTTATTATGTTAGTTTTATTTAGTACGTTATTATGTTATTACACATTGTTATTATCAATTTAACCGACAGACGGCGCTGCAATACCGTGTGTTGGCTGTATGAAAGAACTATGCATGCGTACACAGCGAAAAGAAGAACATGTTCAATAGACTGAACATTTTTGACAACTTGTAAGCACGGAAAATGGAAAATGACCATTACATCATCTGAAACATACCCAATCTTTATTTTATTAAATAGATGAATATTCTTCCAACTCGTTATAGTATCTACTACAGTAACCAAATGCTATCGGGTTACATCGCGCATTCTGATACATCGCAGATTGTATCACGTCTCCCAATTTTCCCCTGTTTTTTTCTTCTCAATTTTGTACTTAATACTTTCTTTGAAATCGATTCGAATACGTTGGTCAATTTCATATAATGTTGGAGAAATACAGTTAATAAAATTTCGTTCGTTGATTTTGGTCGGAAAACAGGTTTTAGCGGGAAAAATCAAGGCAGCAAGCTTTAAATACATTTTTCACTAGAAAATGTGTGAAATATTATGATATTAACTGTGCAATTATGTGTCGCGGTTTCTTGCTTAGCTCCCGTGAAGCGCGATATAATGAGGGTATTAATGTACTTCTGACAGAAAAACATGTCTATGTTTATAACAGCATTATTGTCATACTTTAAGGATATACTTTCTAGTTAAATGCACTAATACTTTTTTGCCCATTTTTATTCCTAAGGGGAGCCGGATATGTGTATCTCGTCCATGTTAATTTACCTATAGTTAGGAACGTTTTTCGCAATAACTACATGATATATCATGATTAAAAAATTATATTTTGTTCCATACATACAGCTCTTTGATTTGAACTAAGGATATTTCAAAATTTTTAGAACTGTTAAATGAAAAAAAAATTTTTTTTGCTTCAAATGTTTTAATGTTTATGAGTTTTCATGACATTGTGTTGTTTTGGCAATAGCGATTTGAAGGACTTAAAATTGAATTTCATTGCTAATTCATTGGAAAATTCGCCGACAGCAAGTCGACTTATGTCCGCCCGGATGTACAGTCAGACAGACAAAAAGATCACTTGAAATAAATCTAATTCAGGCGTAAATTAAACATGAATTTTTTTTTAACATAATTAAATATTTTTTTATTTTCTTCTTCTTCTTCTTTAACAGCACTACAGCCTGGTGCAGGCCAAGGCTTTCTCAGTCTGCTTTCCCCAGACAGATCGACTTGCAGCCAGATTTCTCCATCTGGTTATTCCCATCACTTTCAGGTCCTTCTCAACACTATCCAACCACCTTGTAGCCGGTCTCCCTCTCCTCCTTGTACCCTCAATCTTTGAAAACGTCAGCTTTTTAACTGGGTCGAGATCTTCACGTCGAAAAACATGTCCCAGCCATCTGATCCTGTATGACTTTATAACTCTTAGTATATTTGGCTGTCTATATATATTGTACATTTTTTTATTTTAGTCATCTTAAAAATTTTGGCTCTTTTCAAAATTTGTCGCCGTAGGCCCTGGCCCAAATCCGCTACTGAAGAGAATGAACAATCTTCTCAAAAACATCAATTCCGAAGCATCTGAATTGTACCATCTTTACTTAAATCAACGTCATTTGATAGACGGTCTTAAAGGGATGAGGCTTGTTATTTCTATTTTCCAATTCCCATTACTCCCCCCCCCCCCCAGTACTAGTTCCTCTATTGCAGAAAAACCAGTATTTTTTAAAATTTCAGTCTCAAAGTTTAGTAATTGGATTGGTTGACACATATTTTCAAGCTTGTGTGCTTAGTCGCAAGGACCCAATTATGAACCTTCGTCAAGTAGGACAACACAAGACACACACTGACTCATATGACAGATGTTGCCATTTGTCGCCACCTCCACAATTTAGACATGTCCCTGAAGGGAGGGTTAGTAATTGAGAAAAGACACATCTTGAAAACAAATTTAAATTATATTTATTTAAAAAAAGCTACTGGTAACTTAGAAAAATAAAATTTGTTAAAATGTTATATTTCTGAATAATTTTAAGATGACAGTAAGATTTTTTTTTTCATTATTCTAATTGCCCCTTTTCTAATTGACTGTTATGTGTTTCCACTGCCTTCTTCACTGGCTGCCTGTCAGATCCGCGAGGGAGAAAGCTTTGTGTAGGGACCTTTCCTTTCGCCAGAGAGCGGTAGTTACGAAAACTGTTTTGAGGTTTTTTTTGTATGGGATAATCGCGCGGTTTGCATGCCGTTTTTATTATTTTTTAAAATTTCGTCCATTTATACTAATCGAAGGAGTGCATAACTCAACGACCAAATGTATTGAATATTTTTTTATTTATTGTGTAACTTTTATATTTTAACTTGATTGTTTAATCGAAAAATTGTCTGTTAATATAGTTGTAAAACGAAATTTAGTGGGAATCAGTTAATGGAGGGGAAATTGGTTCCTGTGGCCGAAACGACGAGGCTTCAAGAAATTGTTAGAATTAAAAGCTGGCTATTAAAAATGATCCTCTATCTAGAAAGATTTTAACTGCGTAAATTTCAATGCTTACTCATTAGAGCTAATTTTTAAACCACTGATATCTTTTGTATAATTTTTTACTTTATAAAATTATGATGGTTCCAATAAATTATATAAATGTCGATATGTAAATATTTTTTTATAACAGCGTGAAGTAATCCGACTTTTACATTATAATTTCAATATCAGACGCTTGCAAAAAAAAAAACTTTTTTGAAACAGTGACAAAAAATACTTTTTTATAACAACGTGCACAAAAATTCATTTTTTATATCATATTCATTCATAAATCGTTGCGAAAGTGACCCTTACGTCAAAGGCAGTGCCGAAAGTGGGACTTTCGGCACTAGTGCTTTAAGTAAATAATTTTAAAGCAAATAAGAGTATCTGTTTGGTAGAAAAACAAAATGGTGTCATGAATATCTCCATGGAAACTAAATGATGTCATGAAACTAACTTATTTCTATTGGTTCATTACTTTAGAATTTTCTAATATCTCCATTGAAACTACAAGTACTACAAAAAAAATATTAAAGGAAATTAAATAAGAGAAAAGTAGGAACACAAATTCCACGCTTTTGCACGTTATTATAAAAAATATTGTAAGCAAGCACGTGCCAAATAATACTTTATTAAGCTCTTGTCGTTACTCGGACTACGGTCTCGTGAAATAAAAGCCACTCACTTAATAAAGTGTTATTTGCGGCACTAGTTGCTTAAATAACTATTTTTCACCCAAAAGCAGTGAAAAAAAGTACTTTTTTTTCACCCTTTTCATACGATGCCAACATTTCCAGTAAAATTTCGATTTCATAATAAATTAATAAACGCCAGAGATTTATCGATCTGCTTTATTTAAAAAAAAATATTATGCGCTATTAAAATATTATTATTAAAATATTATACGGTAATACACATCTTTGATTAATTCTAGACAAATATGTCTCTTCATTTTGAAATTTATTGTTTTTATGATAATCGCTTTGTAGCATTACTTAATAATAAAAACTTACTCAGTTTTTAAAAAGCTTGAATTTTTTATGCAATATATTCTCAAAAATTAACACAGAATATTTTTGAAATTGTTAAGGAACATTTCAATATTTTAATCTATCATTTTTTTGCAATCAATATTTAGTGCATAAAATGTATTATATTTTTATGTTACGTGTAATATGCGTTATTACACAAGTAAAAGATAAGTAAAGAAGTTTCCTTAAATTTTATATTTTATTCTTAAATATTGAAAAATATTTTGGATACTTAAAGTATGTTTCTGGTTTTAATTAAACTCTAGTTCAATCCATTAGCAAAATGTATAAGTTCCATTGGCAAAAATTCTAAATAAATTTATAAAGTAAAAAGTATATTTTTTTATATACAACAGTGGAGTACATTTTATTATTGCAATCAAATTCTTAAATAATGAAATATAAATACTAATTATAATAATAAACCAAGCCAGTTTTATTGAAATTTTGTTTATAAATACTTCTTGTATAAACCGTCTAAAGTATAAACCTCCCCGGATAATTTAAATATGAAACTGGGCCGTGTTTAACTCAAAACAACGCGAAAAAACAGCATATCCTAATGGAAATAAAAGCGATTCCTAGTATCGGTAAGCAGCGCCTCTACTGGGGAAAAAGAGAGAGTTTTCTTGAGACCGGAGATCAAAGTGCCGACCCTCGACGTGACAGGCAGCAAGTTAAGAAGGCAGTGGTGTTTCTCACCTTTGCGGTATTCTATGAGATTGAGTTGGCCGCCGGTAAATTTGTAACTAAAGTGGCAAACCTTAAATACATTTTTCACTAGAAAATGTGTGAAATTTTATAATATTACCTGAACAATAATGTGTAAAGTTTATAGTAATAAATAGCAAGTACTTTTTAAGTTTTTGTTCCTTTTTTAGTGTAGCTAAATTATTTAATTGATTTATTCTTAGAATTCAAATAGATACTGAGCTTTAGTTTTAAAACTTTGTTAACAGCAGAATTACATCAAAAGGATAAAGCCCATTTCACACCTTGTCACAACTACTTGCAACTCCCATAGGACATAATGCATTTAAAAGTTGCACTGATGTTGCACAAAAGTTGCAAGATTTTTTCATGCGAGCACGAAAAAATCGCAAGTTGCATGTATCGTTAGCCAATCAGAATCCAGTATTTGTTTGGCTACATTGTGGCGAACTAGACTTCGCCACTGGTTGTTTATTTACTTTTTAAGACGCCAACTTTGCAAAAAATGCAAAAATCTGCGCAATTAAAAATGGATAGTAAATGGACGGCAAAAATGGAAATTGATCTTATTAATGAAGTTCGGAAACATAAATTTCTGTACGATGCAAGCGATGCCTATGGTTTGATTCAAGTTTGTTTACAAAAAGATGAAACTTGACAAATTGTGAGATAAATATTTTTTTGTGGAAACCCGAAAAACCAGGTTACCACAAGTTACGAGTTGAAAATACAACGGAATTGCAAGTAGTTGTTTAATGGGCATTAATATTTATCAAGACGCTTGGTATATCGCACATTCGTTTAAATCTCGGGCTTTTGCTTGTTTCCCGTGAAGCGCGGTATAAAGAGGGTATTAATGTACTTGGTAACAGAAAAATATGTCTATGTTTGTAACAGAATTAAAATCATACTTTAATGATATACTTTCTAGTTAAATGCACCAATAATTTTTTGCCCATTTTTAATCTTAAGTGGAGACGGATATTTGTATCTCGTCCATGTTAATCTACCTATAGGTAGGAACATTTTTTCGCAATAACTACATGATATATCACTATACAATTTTTTTAATATTTTGTTCTTTACATAAAGGTCTTTGATTTTGAACTGAGGATATTTCAAAATATTAAGAACTACTTTTACAGTAAATTTTTTTTAAAAATAGGTATTGAAAATCACAAAAAATCAGATATAAAGTTATATAATTTTTTTGAGCAAAGGTATTTAAAATTCCTCTGTTTAAATCAAAGAGCTGTTAATGTGCAAGAAATAACAAATCAAAATATGTTGATATCTTTTATCGTTCCTGAGAAAAATGATCCTAACTGTTGAAAAAAACTTGTATTTCTGGAATCGCAAAAGAAAAGTAAGGTTTAGGAAAGAACTTGTATTAAGCGTTACCCAAAAGTGCTTATAGAAGGAGAACCAAAGAAATTTATAATCTGGTCCTAAATTAAAAGATAAGCAAAATGAAAAATAAGGAAAAACAGAAAATCGACATTTTGATCCAAACACCCATAAAACCACTCTTGAAATTATTTATAAAACATAATGTTATAGCAGTTCAAATTTCGTTCAAAATCCTATAAGTACTTTTAGTGCCTTGCTTTAACTAGTATCTCACTGAGATTCCTTCCAACAATTCAAAATTCGCTTAATACAATCGTAAAAATCATCATAACGTTGCTCATTTGAAGGAAAAACGTAATTTGGTGAGCATACAAAGAGAGCGCTGTATATCAGAAAAAAGATACTAAAAAGAGACAAAATACACATTGGTAACTTTTTTTACATGCTCCGTTTCCCCATGTCTCGAATAGCAAAGTATATTGTTAATGAAACTAATCTGGACGCTATATACAGCGAACTACTCGGAGTAAAGATTCAAAATTTGGTGAGCATGCGAACTCCGATAGAGAACGCTGTATATAAGAAAATATACTAAAAACAGACAAAATACACGTCGAAAACTATTTTTTTTGCATAATAATTTTACCCGTGTCTTGATTACTATGCTTGCCTTTGAATCTTTACTCTGAGTAGATCGCTGTATAGAGGGATTTGAGGAGGGGTGACGCAAAAAACGAGATTTGCGACTTCTGCCCTTTTTAGTGCTGCTATATATTTATTTTGAAAAAGTGTGTGAAAGCTTTATTACCAAGTAACTTCTTTGGCATGACGTCCAACAGAGATATAACATCAACGGAAAATCCGGAAAAAAAAGTTTATAATAAGCATATAAACTTTTGCACAAACTGTTCCTGCTTTTATATCAGATACATCTGTGCCATATAAAACGGTAATTGATTGATTGTACCATTTCTTCTTATGAACTCCAATCCAATCATCCAAATGAGGTTAGATTCCAATTATTTCGTATTTTTGGAGCTCCACTGTACTCTACATATGGAATTATAAAAAAAAATCTCCCTGAGGACAAAATCTCAATCTATTTTATTAAAGTTTTAAAATGATGGACAAAATGAAAAAGATGAAATTTATCTAATTTATGCATCGTATAAATAGTACTTATGAAACGTACCATAAAATCATCTGTTACAGCAAGGATTACTAAAATGACACTTGCATGAAACTACTCCAAAAAATAACAAATGTAAATTAAAACTAATCAGAATTACATGCAAAAAAAAATATGAAGCCTTGTCGCCTTCTTAGAAAACAATTTATGACCAATCAAAGAATTCCAAACTGTTAAATGAAAAAATTAAATTTTGCTTCAAATGTTTTAATGTTTATAATGTCATTGTTGTTTTGGCAATAGCGATTTAAATGACTCAAAATTGAATTTCATTGCTAATTCAATGGAAAATTCGCCCACAGCAAGTAGACTTATGTCCGTCCGGACGTACAGACAGGCGGACAATACGATTACTTGAAATAAATCTATTTCAGGTATAATTTAAACATGATTTTTTTAAAACAGAATATTTTTTTTTTTTTAAATTTTAGTCATCTTAAAAATTTTGTCGCTCCTCAAAATTTGTCGTTGTAGGCCCGGTCCCAAATCTGCAACTGAAGAGAATGAACTATCTTTTCACAAATATCAATACCGAAGCAGCTGAATTACCAACCGTACTTAAATCAGCGTCATCTGGTGGAAGGTCTTATGGGGATATGTTATGTACCGGGCTTGTTGTCCCATTGCTTAATGCTCTTCTCTCCATTTCCATTACACTACCAGTACTTCTTTAACAGAAGAACCAGTAATTTTCTTTTAATAAAAGATTTGAGACGTCTATCTGTCACAGCTAAAAAAATATTAAATTATCTTTACTTAAAAACAATTACTGGTAGTAAATGCAAAAAAATTCGTTACAAATCTTACATTCATGAATAATATTAAAATGACAGGAAGAATTTTTCATTATTATTCTATATGTCTCTTATTCTAAAATACTATTCCTATTCTAATTACTATTCTAAATGTCTAAAATACTAATTACTATTCTAAATGTCATGTTATTCTAATTGACTGTTTGTTAAGTGTTTCTCACCTTGGCGGTATTCTATGAGACTGAGTGTTATCCGGCAAATTTATAACTTCCCCGATTTAATAGACGTTGCGAATTTGAAGCAAGTAGAAAAAGAGTCAAATTTTCTTTATGAGCACGAAACAAGCATTTTATACCAAACTGCAGACGTGGTGTTACGTTATGTTAATTAAAAATAAAAATAAAATTTTATAAAAGTTTGATTAGCTGCAGTCAACCTCAAGCGCCATCTGTGAACTTGCATTAAAATTATTAAACAAGCGTAACTTTTTACTTGATTTTTGTTTTGTATTTTCGAAAAAAGCGAAAGTGAGTTTCTTAAGACTATTTTACTTTTTAATGTTTGTGTACTTATGTTTGTAACAGAATCAATGTCATACTTTTAATAAAGATTTTTTAGGTAAATGCACACATAAAATTTTTTAAAACTCATTTTCTTTCTTAAAATTCTTTTTAACCCATTAATGCCTGGCGTCCCTTTTTAGGGACACTAAAAAACAATTTCGCAATTTTTAATGAATCAACTTTTCAATTAAAAAATTGCTCCGTTGTATTCAACAGTGTACATTTCAACTGACCCAAGGGCATTGATGCTGTTTAAGGCAACTTTTCCGGTAAAACTCTTAACATTTCAGTCTCATAACCTTAAATTAGCGCCACCTGAAAGGGTCTTAATGGGTTAAAACTTTTGTACTAGCTCAAATTTCGCTTAAAATCCTACAAGTACTAGTAGCGCCTTGCTTTAACTAGCTTCGCACAAAGATTCCTTCAATAATTCAAAATTATCGCGTTTTACAATCTAAAAATCATTATGCCGTTGGTTATTTGCAAGAAGAATCTTTTTAAATTTCCAAAAATTGCAGGTTTTTTTAGCGGTCTCCTCGAACCATTTTAAATTTGACGTTATTAGAATTTAATGTCATAACAAGCCAATTGTCGTCATAGAGGCAGAAATACGAGATTGGCGACTACTGCTCTGTATAGTGCTGCTGTCAATATATGTATTTTGAAAAGATTTGTAAGAAAATATAAAGTAACTTTCTTGGCATGACATCCAAAAGAGATCCTACAAACAGGGATAAGCAGGAAAAAAGTTTATAATCAGCATATAAGTTTTAGTACTTGTACCTGCTTTTATCTTGGGTACTCATGGTGTCACTTTTACCTTTGGCATAAGGTGATTCGATCATCGTCCGAGGGGAAGTACTAATCGCCCATCTCCGAGGCGTGCGAAAGCCTAGGCTGATTTGTATGCCGTGGGCAGGTGAACTGTAGTAATGGCAACAATGAGTTGTATCATTTTTGATCCGAAAAAAAAAATTAAGTGTGTTTATGCTCGGAACAGTCTAGACTAGGACCATCGTCAAGCGCTCTTCAATGAGAGCAGTTCTAGTACAGCTGCCCTCATTACGGCTTTTCCGGAAACAGCGTTGAAAGGAAACAATATTAACTAAGATTTCGACAAAGTTTGATTTCTAGAAACGTGGTAATATCGTCCATTATTTCCGATAGGCTAGTTTAAGGTAGGAGCAGCCACTGGGGGTCGCTACTTTTAGTAGCCCGGGAGGCTTGGCTTTCGGTCAGGCAGATCATGGCGCCGAGCCGCTGGGGTGAGCATCTTTACAAATTACAGTTGAGGCATTTTTAAGATTGTACTTGCTTAGAGGCACTGCACTCATGCGGTCAACTGCAGATCCTGCAGCAGGCTTTCATCTCGTACAGTCTAGATGTGCTTCGCCGATTTTGGCATTGAGGTATTCGTGTTGGAGTAGACGTCTTGGCCTACGCTCTGGTGAACTAGACGACTCCTTTGACGGTGGGGTCTTCTTGGGTATCTTTGATGGCTTGGGGGTCGGTATATTTAGAGAAGCCGATCGGGAGATCAGTTTCTTCCTCTTCACTTCTCAGATTGATTAGGAAAGGTTTGAATTATCGCCGCACTAGAGCTACACAAGGGCTATTGGCGACGGGTGTCGTATTTTAGAACCACAGTCAGGTGACGAGCCAACACCTGAATAGGCACCCAACGCAACCGTTAAGGGCGACATCGTAAGCAGCGATAGAACTTTGAAGGATATTTAACGTGTACTTCCTTACACGGGGTATTATTCGTAGGACATTTTTGGCTGCACGGGCCGTTTATAGGTCGGCAGGTATTTTGGCGATGCCCGGACCCGAACTTGGGACCTTCCGCATGCTAAGCGAGTGCTTAACCGACTGGGCTCCCCAGCCCCGTCTCGGATTGACCTTCAAGAATTAAAGATTTTTTTTTTTTTTGTAGATGTTGTCAGGAGAGCAGACCTCGGTTATTCTTTGACATGTGGTGTTTCCATCATCGCCCAAGGGGGAAAGGATTGGCGATAGCTTGTAGAAAGTGATGTGGTGTATACGTTAACGGTTGGGTCTCGATGGCTTGGAAGTTGGAAAGGTGACTTGCGTAGGGTGGCTAGAGCGCAACTTCCGTCTCCATGGAAATCTTGGCTGGTAGTTCGAACTCCGTCTTCGCGGCTCGCGGCTTGGGCTGGCCTTAAGAGGATTTGTATTTTCCGTATCGTTTGAGCAGGTTGCACAATATCGAAATACTTTCCAGTTTGCTCAAATCAAGTAAAACATTTATTGCGATGCTTCTTTGAATTCGGGGCTCATCTCGCCCGCAGCTGCGGATATCTGATATCTGCAATATGTGGCAGATTTCTATCATCCTGGCATTATCATTATCGCTTTGGCTCGTAGCTTCTTGGTGGTACATAACTACAAAAATAGTGACAGATTATATGATTAATGCAATACAAATATGATGACAGATTACATTAACGATATAATTGCATGATTTCTCTATTGTAAAACGTTTTTGAAATATATTAAAGAAAATACATTATTTGTTATTTTATGTTTCTCATCAAAAATCCTTTTAATTTAGCAGCAGGTAGTGCTATCATGTAAGACTAAAGAAAAAATGATTACAATCCTAAAATCGGTATACGGTGACTTTCTTTTTTTTCCTAGCCAAACTTGTTAGCGAGAAAACATTACTGAAGTGATGCGGGATTTCCTCAGATGCCATTCTGGAAACACGAAGTCATTAAGTACGGTTTATCACATGACGTCTATTTAATGTCTCTCGTGCTAATTCTTTGAGTAATTCGTCGACACATAGTAGACAGATGTCCGTCTAGATAAACTTACAGACAGACGGACTAAAATTATGTGAAGATGGCTATCTAATGGGTATTTATCTTATCCATAAAAATAAAAAAGATTTTTTTTAGAACTGATTTTGTAAGACATCGTCCACATGGAGGAGACCGGAGATCGAAAATAACAAATTGTAGTATCGACGCGAAGCGAACATCGAAAATATCCCTAGAAGGGGAGAAACGGTTCAAGTGGTATAAAAGTGGTCATTTGACCCGTATAAACAGAAGGAGGTGGGGGATCTAAGGACCATGCCAAAGATCCATTCGCTACCACGACGGATCGTGATGGATCATACAAGGGCGTTTAAAATCTTGCGTTGCGAACTGGTCATAATTTATAATCTGAGCATTGTTGTCATGCTCTGTTGCTTCCGTGGCCTCGAAATACTTGTGGGATTCAGATAAAATGGCAGAGTCCATCCATCGGGTCTTTTCCGAGGTCCTTGTGAATAATGGTGTTCCTAACGTACCACGGGGCATTGGTAATATTCCTCAGGGTCTTGTTTTGGAACGTTTGCAATTTTTTGCGGTGGTATTTCTTTGCAGTTGCCCAAACTGGGGAAGCGTACATTATGACTGGTTTTATAATGGACTTGTAGAGTAGAACTTTGTTCGGGAGAGACATTTTTGAATTCCTGCTTATAATAGGACTAAGGCTGATGATAGCGTCTGTCGCTTTGGCAATAGTTTGTTTTATGTGCTTTCTGAAACTCAACCTACTGTCTATATGAACGCCGAGATACTTGGTATGGGGTTAATTTTGGATTTCGGAGTTAAATAATCAAGATAGGTGTCGTATTGGGCTCGGACTTTGTGGTTTCGGAAGAGAACTGAGACGCTCATGGCGTCCACATGGCAATACATACTTTTTATTTTTTAATTCGTTCGACATTAAAACAAAAGAAAATTAGGCATAATATAAGTGTATCAATTACTTTTGACGATCATACGGTGACGTGTCCGACGTTAAGCACCCTTACCCATATTTTATTAACACACTGTGGACATAATTAAGGTTTCTTTGTTTATTGATCTCTTGATGAAAAAAATCATAAACTGTGATGTGAAATTTGGTATGTAGCATTTATAACAAACGGAAATAGATTTTTCCTGAAATTTTTTTTTCCTCTTAAAAGTGCTTTCTTCAGCTAACCAAGCTGCATGTATATCAATTTTAGCTTGTACCACTCGCACTTAATTCAGCGACATCTAAAGGCCGGTCTTTAAGGAATAGGCACGGGGCTTTACATTCCGCTTCTCAATTGTTGCAGTACCAATTCTTCTGTTACAGAAAAATCGGCAATTTTTTTTAAAGAATACATGCCGCCATTTAGGCAATTGCATATTAAAGAAATTGTAAATAATCTCTATTTAAAAACAGCTACTGGTAACATATAAAAATAAAATTCGTTGCAAATGTTGCATTTCTGAATATTTTTAAAATGACAGAATTTTTTTTATTATTCTAATAGCGACTTTTCTAATTGACTGTTATGTGTTTCTCACCTCCGCGGTATTCCATGAGATTGATTTGTAGCCGGCAAATTTGTAACTTCACCCATTTAATAGACGTTGGGAATTTGAAGAAACTAGAAAAATAGTCAAATTTCTTTATACGCATAAAACAAGCATTCTCTACCAAATTGCAGACGTAGTGTTGATAAGAGTTAATTGAAAATAATAATTAAGTTTTTAGTCAACCACAGTCCCATCTGTGAAATTTTATTTAAAATATTAAACAAGTATTATTTTTCCCCTTTTGTTATGGTATTCTCGAAAAAAGTTAGTTTTCTAAGAATATTTTACTTTTTAAATTTTTGAAATACCAACTTCATGATGAGCTGTTGGTTGTTCAAATCATATGTTAAAGAGAGCTTGTATATAGAAAGAAAAGTCAATTTTCATCCACGATGGTTGTAGGGATCGCTACCCGCGAGCCCTCTGTAAAAGTGAAATGAACTGGAGTGAAGAGGGAAAAAGATCGAGAGTCGACGAAGAAGCGTCGCGTCGTGCGTGTGAGATGTTCGTACGAAGAATGGGGCCATTGAGCTCACTGTACATAAATGAATCTTTTTATTGTTAATTAAAAATGATGTTTTAAACAGCTGCAAGTCCGTTATATTTTTCTACCATGCTACCAAATGAAGTAACAGAAGATGCCACGATTTAGGCCTTTTTAGATTGTGCTTGGCCACGAGAGCCATGCCATCAGTTCCGGCTCCTATAGCTGGTGGCAGCGGTGGGATCGCGAACTCAATGCCGGTGGACTTGCTGCTGTGTGCCTAGGACTGATGTGTGGTACAACCTGCGCTCGCAAGTGTACCAGGGAAATTGGTTCAAGATGAGCAGTCGACATCGCCTGATGACGATACACCACCAAGGTTGATCGGGGATAATGTGTACGGCCCAGTACACTGTGAACAGCACCCTGCTGTTTGGCCACTTGATGAAAAAGTGGGAAAAGTTCAAGAAGAAGATAGTTTCTTGAAAGGCGTGGACAACCTAGTCTACGGTGAACAGCGCCATGCTGTTTGGCCTCTTGACGGAAGAGGAAGTAAAAATCTGGAGGAAGACGATTTCTTCAAAGATGTGGACATCACAGTCCATAGTGAACAGCATCCTGCTGTTGATCCTCAGAAAGAAGAGGATATCTGTTTCAAAAAGGTGGAGGGCCTGATCCACCAGAAACAGCAACCTGCTGTTTGGTCTCTTGATGGAGGAAAAGCAAGTCTTCAAGTGGGGAATAGTTTCTTGGAAGTTGGACCCTCCAAGGTGGACACTCCTGTCCATGGTGAACAGCAACCTACTGTTGGTGTTCAGAAAGGCAAGGATGTATGTTTCAAGGACAGGGACAGCATAATCCACACTGAACAGCTGGAACAGCACACTGCTGTTAGTCCTCGCTCAGAAGAGGAAGATGGTTTCAAAGACATGGAAACCTTGATCTGTAATGAACAGTACTCTGTGTTCACTGCGGGGATGACCAAGGGATCATTTGGCTTAAAGATATTAAATTGGCCAAAATGGATCAAAGTTGGCGTAGGATAAATTTGTATGTATATATTTCAGGATCTACTTGTTTCTTAATGTCTCTTATTACAATTGTATCTTATTGTAATTATTATATAAGTATTATATATATTTTTTAGTGGTGGATCCTATATTTTACGTTTATCCTAGGTTACTTGGCATCCGCTCGCAAGTTAATTTTTTTTTTGAGGACTAATCTAATTTAGTTGGACTGAAGATATTTTTTAGTGTTTTAGATCTTAGGACACTGAACTGTTGTAAGAGAAAAAGGTCAGTCTTCCGCCTCGTCCGTCTTCAGACTGATTTTTCTCTTAGGAGGGGCGTGTAGGGATCGCTACCCGCGAGCCCTCTGTAAAAGTGAAATGAACTGGAGTGAAGAGGGAAAAAGATCGAGAGTCGACGAAGAAGCGTCGCGTCGTGCGTGTGAGATGTTCGTACGAAGAATGGGGCCATTGAGCTCACTGTACATAAATGAATCTTTTTATTGTTAATTAAAAATGATGTTTTAAACAGCTGCAAGTCCGTTATATTTTTCTACCATGCTACCAAACGAAGTAACAGAAGAGGCCACGATTTAGGCCTTTTTAGATTGTGCTTGGCCACGAGAGCCATGCCATCAGTTCCGGCTCCTATAGCTGGTGGCAGCGGTGGGATCGCGAACTCAATGCCGGTGGACTTGCTGCTGTGTGCCTAGGACTGATGTGTGGTACAACCTGCGCTCGCTAGTGTACCAGGGAAATTGGTTCAGCTAGAACCTGCAACTTCGATCCCGAAGTGGGACGCCCGACACCTTTCGCTCCGAGAATGGTGCGTACTGGAGGTCCGATGGAGTGTTCTGCAGCTCCGAGGTGGTACTTTCCTGTACCAGAGATGACCACGGTACCGAGAAACTGTGAGACGACGTCGAGGTGGTGCGTCCAAGTGCCAACGCGAATGGCGTGTTTTGATCAGGTCAGTGGATGCCAAAATTGTTTTTATTTCAATTAAAACAGGATCCACCAATTAGTTTAGTTAATTATGTAGTTACATTTCATCTATATTATATGTTTCACAGTGTTTTTGTTTCAAAACAAAAGTTATATTTTTGTGTTATGCAAGTTAGCACGTCTAGTGCCTAGTTCTTGTTTTGGTTTCGAATAACCAGAATGTGTGAAATAAATTGTGTCTTTTTGTGTCATGCTAAAAGTGGTAAAATATTGAAATGTAATTTTCTTGGAATATTTGTAAAGTTTGTTTTTTAAATTATTGGTTGTACGATCGTACGAGTGCCTGTATATTTAAAAGTTATAAGAAAAGTATCAGTAATTCTTTTCTAGTTTAATTGTCAATAATTGGTTGAAATAATTATTGTCTGAAATGTTTGTGCTTAAAACATATATTATTGGTGTATTTTTTTCTAAAAGTTGTGTAATATATTTGTATTTTATATATGAGTTTCTATATAAGCGTATGACAAATATATTGTTCTTATTTCATTATAAATAAGGTAAATTTAATGGTAATTAAATTTAAGGATTCTGGAATTCTTCCAAAAAAGTGCAAAACAAAATGTCTTATCAGAACAAGTGTGTAATGCTGTAGTAAATAGCCCCATGTATTTTGCTTCTGGAAAAAAATCGTTCGATTTATTGCGAAGTATAATTAGTGTAGAGGTATTTTAAATTTCTCATGGTGTGCTAAAAAAATCGGTCGATTTATAGCAAAATTGAATTTAAAATAGATAGAAAAGTTGTTTTTTTTCAATAAATATTTTCTTTTCTTTGGTTTGTCTACAAGTACAAATAGGATAGGATACTGTTTGATGTCATTTTGTTCTGGAAAAAAAAAGTAGAATAAAAGAAACCCTTTTTTTTGTTAACTTGTTTACGATGACGGGTGGTTTTGAAAAAGGCAAAACTTTTGCCGGATTATAAAAGCAGTTCTTTTTGTATCCTAGATATTTGATGATAATGTTCATTTTATCATGTTGCTTTTATGATGGATAACAAGTTATGAATAACTAAAGTTTTAGTTATTGTTCTTTTATGTCATGTTTTTTCTTGTTTGTTCTTTTTGCAAATGATATATTTTTCGAGTTCCTTTTGGTGGTTCAGGGTAAAAATGTGTTGTAGTCCAACTTAGAATTGATTTTTGATATTTTATTATTTTATGGCTTTGAAATTATTATCAATCATATTTTCTGAAGATAAATTTGGTTGTAAATTTATTGTTATTCCTTTTACGTTAAGAGTTGTGGAAATTATAATTAGTGGTGTACCTAATTATGCTAATTGTGAATGTCATGCCTAATTGATATTAATAATATTCTCAAGTAATATTTTTAATGAAACACTTGGTTAGGGTTTGGTAATCTTCGCAGTGAAGGAACAGGTTGAATATTTTTTCAAAAATTCATTTCTAACCAGTGTCGGCACTCATTGCTCATATTTTTTTTGGTGTTAGGCAAAATTCTTAAAAATGGCATACATAGATAAATTCCCATATGAAGTTGTGCTCTACGTTGCAACCGAAATGTGTATCGATGTGACAACTCACGTAACGATTGGTGAACTGAAACAAGCCATAATCAATAGTGAATACTATGAAGAGGAGTTCGTTGAATCATTTTTAGAAACTACTATGGAAGATATGGAAAAGGAGGCCGAAAGACAACGGCATGAAAAAGAACGCAAGGAGGTTCTAATACGGATGGAAAAAGAACACAAGGAGCGGCAAATGAAAGAAGTGCAAAAGAAGCACGAAGAAATCAGATTATTTTACTTGGGTAGTGAAAAATACGAAGAACTTTATGGTCCAGTTTCAAAGGACAGAAACCTACTTCAGAGGTTGAGTGAATCTTCTAGCAACTTTGAAGTTCATTCGGAAAAAATCAGAGATGTCGATTTGAGATGGTCAAGTCAGCCAAGGAGTCAGAAACCCAGATGTTGGTCCTGCAACCAGAATACTCACATGAGACGAGATTGCCCAAACAAAATCAAGGCTAGCCACAACGTCAAGGAAAATTCCAGTGTCAAGGTAGAAGCCAGGTCTGGCAGTATGACATTGGTGGACGGGTCGGCTTGCAAGGATGCAAGATTGAAGATAAACTTGGAAGGTTTGGGCGGAAATTCTGAGAATCTTGATAAGAAGATGGCTGATGCTGACGATATTCTTCCGGAGTGGCTCTTTGTGAACGGTGGAGACGATGGGGCCCACCAAAGGTTGAAAGTCGTGCAACCGGTTCAAGATGAGCAGTCGACATCGCCTGATGACGATACACCACCAAGGTTGATCGGGGATAATGTGTACGGCCCAGTACACTGTGAACAGCACCCTGCTGTTTGGCCACTTGATGAAAAAGTGGGAAAAGTTCAAGAAGAAGATAGTTTCTTGAAAGGCGTGGACAACCTAGTCTACGGTGAACAGCGCCATGCTGTTTGGCCTCTTGACGGAAGAGGAAGTAAAAATCTGGAGGAAGACGATTTCTTCAAAGATGTGGACATCACAGTCCATAGTGAACAGCATCCTGCTGTTGATCCTCAGAAAGAAGAGGATATCTGTTTCAGAAAGGTGGAGGGCCTGATCCACCAGAAACAGCAACCTGCTGTTTGGTCTCTTGATGGAGGAAAAGCAAGTCTTCAAGTGGGGAATAGTTTCTTGGAAGTTGGACCCTCCAAGGTGGACACTCCTGTCCATGGTGAACAGCAACCTACTGTTGGTGTTCAGAAAGGCAAGGATGTATGTTTCAAGGACAGGGACAGCATAATCCACACTGAACAGCTGGAACAGCACACTGCTGTTAGTCCTCGCTCAGAAGAGGAAGATGGTTTCAAAGACATGGAAACCTTGATCTGTAATGAACAGTACTCTGTGTTCACTGCGGGGATGACCAAGGGATCATTTGGCTTAAAGATATTAAATTGGCCAAAATGGATCAAAGTTGGCGTAGGATAAATTTGTATGTATATATTTCAGGATCTACTTGTTTCTTAATGTCTCTTATTACAATTGTATCTTATTGTAATTATTATATAAGTATTATATATATTTTTTTAGTGGTGGATCCTATATTTTACGTTTATCCTAGGTTACTTGGCATCCGCTCGCAAGTTAATTTTTTTTTTGAGGACTAATCTAATTTAGTTGGACTGAAGATATTTTTTAGTGTTTTAGATCTTAGGACACTGAACTGTTGTAAGAGAAAAAGGTCAGTCTTCCGCCTCGTCCGTCTTCAGACTGATTTTTCTCTTAGGAGGGGCGTGTAGGGATCGCTACCCGCGAGCCCTCTGTAAAAGTGAAATGAACTGGAGTGAAGAGGGAAAAAGATCGAGAGTCGACGAAGAAGCGTCGCGTCGTGCGTGTGAGATGTTCGTACGAAGAATGGGGCCATTGAGCTCACTGTACATAAATGAATCTTTTTATTGTTAATTAAAAATGATGTTTTAAACAGCTGCAAGTCCGTTATATTTTTCTACCATGCTACCAAACGAAGTAACAGAAGAGGCCACGATTTAGGCCTTTTTAGATTGTGCTTGGCCACGAGAGCCATGCCATCAGTTCCGGCTCCTATAGCTGGTGGCAGCGGTGGGATCGCGAACTCAATGCCGGTGGACTTGCTGCTGTGTGCCTAGGACTGATGTGTGGTACAACCTGCGCTCGCTAGTGTACCAGGGAAATTGGTTCAGCTAGAACCTGCAACTTCGATCCCGAAGTGGGACGCCCGACACCTTTCGCTCCGAGAATGGTGCGTACTGGAGGTCCGATGGAGTGTTCTGCAGCTCCGAGGTGGTACTTTCCTGTACCAGAGATGACCACGGTACCGAGAAACTGTGAGACGACGTCGAGGTGGTGCGTCCAAGTGCCAACGCGAATGGCGTGTTTTGATCAGGTCAGTGGATGCCAAAATTGTTTTTATTTCAATTAAAACAGGATCCACCAATTAGTTTAGTTAATTATGTAGTTACATTTCATCTATATTATATGTTTCACAGTGTTTTTGTTTCAAAACAAAAGTTATATTTTTGTGTTATGCAAGTTAGCACGTCTAGTGCCTAGTTCTTGTTTTGGTTTCGAATAACCAGAATGTGTGAAATAAATTGTGTCTTTTTGTGTCATGCTAAAAGTGGTAAAATATTGAAATGTAATTTTCTTGGAATATTTGTAAAGTTTGTTTTTTAAATTATTGGTTGTACGATCGTACGAGTGCCTGTATATTTAAAAGTTATAAGAAAAGTATCAGTAATTCTTTTCTAGTTTAATTGTCAATAATTGGTTGAAATAATTATTGTCTGAAATGTTTGTGCTTAAAACATATATTATTGGTGTATTTTTTTCTAAAAGTTGTGTAATATATTTGTATTTTATATATGAGTTTCTATATAAGCGTATGACAAATATATTGTTCTTATTTCATTATAAATAAGGTAAATTTAATGGTAATTAAATTTAAGGATTCTGGAATTCTTCCAAAAAAGTGCAAAACAAAATGTCTTATCAGAACAAGTGTGTAATGCTGTAGTAAATAGCCCCATGTATTTTGCTTCTGGAAAAAAATCGTTCGATTTATTGCGAAGTATAATTAGTGTAGAGGTATTTTAAATTTCTCATGGTGTGCTAAAAAAATCGGTCGATTTATAGCAAAATTGAATTTAAAATAGATAGAAAAGTTGTTTTTTTTCAATAAATATTTTCTTTTCTTTGGTTTGTCTACAAGTACAAATAGGATAGGATACTGTTTGATGTCATTTTGTTCTGGAAAAAAAAAGTAGAATAAAAGAAACCCTTTTTTTTGTTAACTTGTTTACGATGACGGGTGGTTTTGAAAAAGGCAAAACTTTTGCCGGATTATAAAAGCAGTTCTTTTTGTATCCTAGATATTTGATGATAATGTTCATTTTATCATGTTGCTTTTATGATGGATAACAAGTTATGAATAACTAAAGTTTTAGTTATTGTTCTTTTATGTCATGTTTTTTCTTGTTTGTTCTTTTTGCAAATGATATATTTTTCGAGTTCCTTTTGGTGGTTCAGGGTAAAAATGTGTTGTAGTCCAACTTAGAATTGATTTTTGATATTTTATTATTTTATGGCTTTGAAATTATTATCAATCATATTTTCTGAAGATAAATTTGGTTGTAAATTTATTGTTATTCCTTTTACGTTAAGAGTTGTGGAAATTATAATTAGTGGTGTACCTAATTATGCTAATTGTGAATGTCATGCCTAATTGATATTAATAATATTCTCAAGTAATATTTTTAATGAAACACTTGGTTAGGGTTTGGTAATCTTCGCAGTGAAGGAACAGGTTGAATATTTTTTCAAAAATTCATTTCTAACCAGTGTCGGCACTCATTGCTCATATTTTTTTTGGTGTTAGGCAAAATTCTTAAAAATGGCATACATAGATAAATTCCCATATGAAGTTGTGCTCTACGTTGCAACCGAAATGTGTATCGATGTGACAACTCACGTAACGATTGGTGAACTGAAACAAGCCATAATCAATAGTGAATACTATGAAGAGGAGTTCGTTGAATCATTTTTAGAAACTACTATGGAAGATATGGAAAAGGAGGCCGAAAGACAACGGCATGAAAAAGAACGCAAGGAGGTTCTAATACGGATGGAAAAAGAACACAAGGAGCGGCAAATGAAAGAAGTGCAAAAGAAGCACGAAGAAATCAGATTATTTTACTTGGGTAGTGAAAAATACGAAGAACTTTATGGTCCAGTTTCAAAGGACAGAAACCTACTTCAGAGGTTGAGTGAATCTTCTAGCAACTTTGAAGTTCATTCGGAAAAAATCAGAGATGTCGATTTGAGATGGTCAAGTCAGCCAAGGAGTCAGAAACCCAGATGTTGGTCCTGCAACCAGAATACTCACATGAGACGAGATTGCCCAAACAAAATCAAGGCTAGCCACAACGTCAAGGAAAATTCCAGTGTCAAGGTAGAAGCCAGGTCTGGCAGTATGACATTGGTGGACGGGTCGGCTTGCAAGGATGCAAGATTGAAGATAAACTTGGAAGGTTTGGGCGGAAATTCTGAGAATCTTGATAAGAAGATGGCTGATGCTGACGATATTCTTCCGGAGTGGCTCTTTGTGAACGGTGGAGACGATGGGGCCCACCAAAGGTTGAAAGTCGTGCAACCGGTTCAAGATGAGCAGTCGACATCGCCTGATGACGATACACCACCAAGGTTGATCGGGGATAATGTGTACGGCCCAGTACACTGTGAACAGCACCCTGCTGTTTGGCCACTTGATGAAAAAGTGGGAAAAGTTCAAGAAGAAGATAGTTTCTTGAAAGGCGTGGACAACCTAGTCTACGGTGAACAGCGCCATGCTGTTTGGCCTCTTGACGGAAGAGGAAGTAAAAATCTGGAGGAAGACGATTTCTTCAAAGATGTGGACATCACAGTCCATAGTGAACAGCATCCTGCTGTTGATCCTCAGAAAGAAGAGGATATCTGTTTCAGAAAGGTGGAGGGCCTGATCCACCAGAAACAGCAACCTGCTGTTTGGTCTCTTGATGGAGGAAAAGCAAGTCTTCAAGTGGGGAATAGTTTCTTGGAAGTTGGACCCTCCAAGGTGGACACTCCTGTCCATGGTGAACAGCAACCTACTGTTGGTGTTCAGAAAGGCAAGGATGTATGTTTCAAGGACAGGGACAGCATAATCCACACTGAACAGCTGGAACAGCACACTGCTGTTAGTCCTCGCTCAGAAGAGGAAGATGGTTTCAAAGACATGGAAACCTTGATCTGTAATGAACAGTACTCTGTGTTCACTGCGGGGATGACCAAGGGATCATTTGGCTTAAAGATATTAAATTGGCCAAAATGGATCAAAGTTGGCGTAGGATAAATTTGTATGTATATATTTCAGGATCTACTTGTTTCTTAATGTCTCTTATTACAATTGTATCTTATTGTAATTATTATATAAGTATTATATATATTTTTTAGTGGTGGATCCTATATTTTACGTTTATCCTAGGTTACTTGGCATCCGCTCGCAAGTTAATTTTTTTTTTGAGGACTAATCTAATTTAGTTGGACTGAAGATATTTTTTAGTGTTTTAGATCTTAGGACACTGAACTGTTGTAAGAGAAAAAGGTCAGTCTTCCGCCTCGTCCGTCTTCAGACTGATTTTTCTCTTAGGAGGGGCGTGTAGGGATCGCTACCCGCGAGCCCTCTGTAAAAGTGAAATGAACTGGAGTGAAGAGGGAAAAAGATCGAGAGTCGACGAAGAAGCGTCGCGTCGTGCGTGTGAGATGTTCGTACGAAGAATGGGGCCATTGAGCTCACTGTACATAAATGAATCTTTTTATTGTTAATTAAAAATGATGTTTTAAACAGCTGCAAGTCCGTTATATTTTTCTACCATGCTACCAAACGAAGTAACAGAAGAGGCCACGATTTAGGCTTTTAGATATGCCCGGCCACGCGACCTGCCAGTACCCCCTATAATGGTCATTCTGAGAGTGAAACATAAACAACTAGTGAAATCGCAAAGCACGGAAAATGGAAAACGACCATTACATCATCTGAAACATACCTAATCTTTATTTTATTAACAGATGAATATTCTTCCAACTCGTTATAGTATCTACTGCAGTAACCCTGCTTTTTTCTCGATATGTACTTAATACTTTTCTTAAAATCGAATTTAATACGGTGGTTTATTTAATCTAATTTTGGTGAAGTGCAGTTAATAAAATTTCGTTCGTTGATATTGGCCGGGAAACAGGTTTTAGCGAGAAAAATCAAAGGGGCAAACTTTAAATACATTTTTCACTAGAAAATGTGTGAAATATTATAATATTACCTGAGCAATAATGTGTAATGTTTATAGTAATAAATAGCAAGTACTTTTTAAGTTTTTGTTCCTTTTTTAGTGTTGCTAAATTATTTAATATGATTTATTCTTAGAATTCAAATCGATACTGTGCTTTAGTTTTAAAACTTTGTTAACAGCAGAATTACATCAAAAGGATAAAGTCCATTTCACACCTTGTCACAACTACTTGCAACTCCCATAGGACACCATGCATTTAAAAGTTGCACTGATGTTGCACAAAAGAAATAACAAATCAAAATATGAGGGGTATAGAATCAAAAGTCACTAAATCCAAAAAGTAAAAATATGAGAAATCGCAAAAAACTTTTTTTAATACCTTACTATTGTACAGAGTAAAGGTGAATACATGTAAATTAGTACAAAAATTACATGTATTCATCTTTACTCAATACAATAGTAAGGTATTAAAAGAAATTTTTTGCGGTTTCCCACATTTTTACTTTTTGGATTTAGTGACTTTTGATTCTATACCCCTCATATGTTGATATCTTTTATCGTTCCTGAGAAAAATGATCCTAACTGTTGAAAAAAACTTGTATTTCAGGAATCGCAAAAGAAAAGTAAGGTTTAGGAAAGAACTTGTATTAAGCGTTACCCAAAAGTGCCTATAGAAGGAGAACCAAAGAAATTTATAATCTGGTCCTAAATCTAAAAGATAAGCAAAATGAAAAATAAGCAAAATGAAAAATAAGGACATTTTGATCCAAACACCCATCCAACCACTCTTGAAATTATTTATAAAACATAATGTTATAGTAGTTCAAATTTCGTTCAAAATCCTATAAGTACTTTTAGTGCCTTGCTTTAACTAGTATCTCACTGAGATTCCTTCCAACAATTCAAAATTCGCTTAATACAATCGTAAAAATCATCATAACGTTGCTCATTTGAAGGAAAAACGTAATTTGGTGAGCATACAAAGAGAGCGCTGTATATCAGAAAAAAGATACTAAAAAGAGACAAAAATACACATTGGTAGCTTTTTTTACATGCTCCGTTTCCCCATGTCTCGAATAACAAAGTATATTGTTAATGAAACTAATCTGGACGCTATATACAGCGAACTACTCGGAGTAAAGATTCAAAATTTGGTGAGCATACGAACTCCGATAGAGAACGCTGTATATAAGAAAATATATTAAAAAGAGACAAAATACACGTTGAAAACCATTTTTTTTGCATAATAATTTTACCCGTGTCTTGATTACTATGCTTGCCTTTGAATCTTTACTCTGAGTAGATCGCTGTATAGAGGGATCTGAGGAGGGGTGACGCAGAAAAACGAGATTTGCGACTTCTGCCCTTTTTGGAGCTGCCATCTACACTGCGTTGCATAATGATAGAACCACCATGTATTTTCAACGTAGCATAAAATAATTGAAAGAAATCATTGAAATTAATACTTTTATTGGAAATATACGTAATAAGAATGAAAATAGCAGAATAAGAACATAGTACTTGTTTAACTTTTCGTGTAATGAAATAAAAATGCAAATATTATGTTGCAAAATGATAGGACCAGTCAGAATTAATACTTAATAACATAACCCTTTTTGGCTGTAACTTCAAAAATTCGATCAGGCATGGTTTTGACTAGACGTTTAAGTACATCTGCATTAATATTTTTGCATTCTGTTATAATAGCGTCGTTTAATTCTTGAACAGTTGTATATTGCATTCCGGTGGCGTATACGGCCCTGCTTAGGTACCCAAAACATTCTCTATTTTGTTCAAATCAGGAGACAAGCTGGCCAGTAAATAATCTGCACTTTGTTATCCAGGAAACAATGCCAAGGCGAGTTGGCAGCGTGAATACTGGCATTATGATGTTGGAATTTCTAAAATGGACCCCCAATTTTTTCTCCAATTGGCAACAAACTGTCTTCCAACATGTCTTGGTAGTCTTCTGTTTTCATTCGACCAGAGGGGAACACATTATTGGTCTGCCCTGAGCTTCCAAAACCAGCCCAAACCATTAGCGATCGTCTACCTCCACTGTCTCTTAGAGAAAATACTTTCTTCATTTCGAAGATCCATCTAATAGTACTCCCATCCATCAGGAACATCTAAGTTGAATTTTTTTCGTCACTGAATACTATTGAAGCTACTGTTCCTTCCAAGTCATATGCTCTTTAGCCCATTGCATAATATTTCGCTGGTGAAGCTCTGTAGGTCTCGGTTGTGTTTTCTTTTCTTGTACAGCACAATATGTTCGTTCCGGCTAACCACTCCTGTTAGAGTAGACTTGTGAACGTTGATGGTGGGGTCTCGTGATAATCTGGTCAATGTTCCCCCGACTTTTAGTTTCTCTACAACTAATTTTTCTTGCCGAATTGTTAGCTTTCGAGGTCGTCCAGTTGATTTCTTCTTCCCATATTTTGATCTAAGATGGAGAAAGTTATTAACCACGTGCGGTGAACGTCCAATATGTCTTGCTATATTCCGTGACGACAATTCTGCTTGGTTTAAAGCTGCAATTTGCCCCTTTTCAAAACCTGATAACTGCTTTTTCCTACCCATACTTAATTAGTACCTTTTCAAATCCATTGATTTGACTTATTCACAATAAATGCAGATAAGGTTAGTTTAACTAGATAAAACAAAGCTTTTATGGCTAGAAATGTTTCTGGTTGCCTATTTCTATCCTCCGTGAGGAGCTTTAACACATGCAATTTCGCCTGTTTACTTAAAAGTAAGAGTGGTGCTATCATTTTGCAACAGTTTATCTCCATTTGTTTTAAACATTTGCTTATTCAGCCAAACCCAAAACTTCTCACAGCTTGATATCCTGCATTCTAATTAATTATACTATTCTTGTTTCTGGAAGCATTACAAACTTATTCAAAAATATATTATACAGTTTTTACTCGTAAGAAACAAGGTGGTTCTATCATTTTGCAACGTGGTGTATATATGTATTTTGAAAAGGTGTGTGAAAGCTTTAATACCAAGTAACTTTTTTTGGCATGACGTCCAACAGAGATATAACAACAACGGAAAATGCGGGGAAAAAGTTTATAATTAGCTTATAAACTTTTGTACAAATTGTACCTGCTTTTATATTAGATACACATGTGTCATATAAAATGGTAATTGATTGATTATACCATTTCTTCTCATCAACTCCAATTATCCGCATGAGGTTAGATTCCCATTATTTCGTATTGTTGGAGTTCCACTGTACTCTACATATGGAATTATAAAAAAAAATCTCCCTAAGGACGAAATCTCAATTTTTTTTAATTAAAGTTTTAAAATGATAGACAAAAGGAAAAATATGCAATTTATCTAATTTATGCATCGTATAAATAGTACTTATGAAACGTACCATAAAATCATTTGTTACAGCAAGGATTACTAAAATGACACTTGCATGAAAGTACTCCAAAAAATAACAAATGTAAATTAAAACTAATCAGAATTGCATGCAAAATATATGAAGCCTTGTCGCCTTCTTAGAAAACAATTTATGACCAATCAAAGAATTCCAAACTGTTTAATGAAAAAATTAAATTTTCCTTCAAATGTTTTAATGTCGTTGTTTTGGCAATAGCGATTTAAATGACTCAAAATTGAATTTCATTGCTAATTCAATGGAAAATTCGCCCACAGCAAGTAGACTTATGTCCGTCCGGTCGAACAGACAAAAAGATTCATAGAAATAAATCTAATTCAGGTATAATTTAAACATGATTTTTAAAAAATATAATTAAATATTTTTTGTAATTTTAGTCATCTTAAAAATTTTGTCGCCGTAGGCCCGGGCCCAAATTAATTAAATCAGCGTCATCTGGTGGAAGGTTTTATGGGGATGTGTTACGGGGCTTGTTATTTCTCTTAACAAAATCCATTGCTTATGCTTTTTTTTCTCAATTTCCATTACACTACCAGTACTTCTTCAGCAGAAATACCAGTAATTTTTTTTTGGAGTGCACTAATTAGATGGATAGCTATCACAGCTAAAAAAATTATAGATTATCTTTACTTAAAAACAACTACTGGTAGTATATGCAAAAAAATTCATTGCAAATCTTACATTCATGAATAATTTTAAAATGACAGAGAGAATTTTTCGTTATTATTCTAAATGTCTCTTTTCTAATTGACTGTTTGTTATGTGTTTCTCACCTCGGCGGTATTCTATGAGACCGAGTGTTTTCCGGCAAATTTATAACTTCATCCATTTAATAGACGTTGCGAATTTGAAGCCAGTAGTTCTTGGTGAGCACGAAGCAAGCATTTTATACCAAATTGCAGATGTGGTGTTACGTTATGTCAATTAAAAATAAAAATTAAATTTTTGTAAGAGATTGATTAGCTACAGCCAACCTCAAGGGCCATCTATGAACTTGCATTAAAATTATTAAACAAGCACATTTTTTCCCTTGATTTTTGTTTTGTATTTTCGAAAGTGAGTTTTTTTTAAAGACTATTTTACTTTTGAAATTTTTAAAATACCAACTTCCTGATGTGCTGTTGGTTGTTCAGATCATTTGTCAAAGAGAGCTTGTATAGAAAGAATAGCCCCTTTTCATCTATGATGGTCATTCTGAGAATGAAACATAAACAACTAATGTAACCATAAACAAATAATGTAACCGTAAACAACTAATGAAATCTGAAAACAAATAAAAAAATAAAATGTCCACTACATCATTTGAAACATTCACAATCTTTATTTCATTAACAGATGTATATTCTTCCTCCAAACCAACACGTTACAATACAGGGTGTCCCAAAATGGACTGCCTGTTTTTGAAAATTAATAAAAAAGAAATGCATAGAGATAGTAACACAATTCTTGCAGAAAACGAATTGGTCATGTCTAGAATTTGATTTGGACTTTATTATGTAAGTTATATTTAGTACGTTATTATGTTATTACACATTATTATTATTATCAATTTAACCGACAGACGGCGCTGCAATACCGTGTGTTGGCTGTATGAAAGAACTAGGCATGCGTATACACCAAGAAGGGGTAAGTTCAGTAGACTGATCATTTCTGACCACTTGTTATTCTTTTTGTTATATACGCATGCCTAGTTCTTTCATACAGCCAGCACACTTTATTGCAGTGCCATCTATCGGTTGAATTGCCCACAGTAAAGAGTAATAACATAATTGCGTAATGAGCATAACCAACATAATAAAGTGCCCCATATCAAATTCCGACATAATTTATTCGTTTTCTGCAAGAATTGTGCTAATATCTCTATCCATTTCCTTTTTATTAATTATTAAAAACAGGCAGTCCATTTTGGGTAGTATCTACTACTTGTAACAGAAAAATATGTCTACTTATGTTTGTAACAGAATCAGTGTCATACTTTAAGGACGGATATTTTAGGTAAATGCACACATATAATTTTTTAAAATCAATTTTCATTCTTAAATTTCTTTTTAAAAGTTCCGTACTAGCTCAAATTTCGCTTAAAATCCTATAAGTACTAGCAGCGCCTTGTTTTAACTAGCTTCGCACAAAGATTCCTTCAATAATTCAAAATTATCGCGTTTTACAATCTATAAATCATTATGCCGTTGGTTATTTGCAAGAAGAATCTTTTTAAATTTCCAAAAATTGCAGGTTTTTTAGCGGTCTCCCGGAACCATTTTAAAATTGACGTTAGAAGAATTCAATGTCAAAACAAGCCAAATGCTGTCATAGATGAGATGCAGAAATACGAGATTGGCGACTACTGCTCTGTACAGTGCTGCTGTCAGTATATGTATTTTGAAAAGATTTGTAAGAAAGTTTTAAAGTAACTTTTTCGGCATGACATCCAAAAGAGATCCTACGACAACGGATAAGCAGGAAAAGAGTTTATAATCAGCATATAAGTTTTAGTACTTGTACCTGCTTTTATCTTGGGTACTCATGGTGTCACTTTTACCTTTGGCATAAGGTGATTCGATCATCCTCCGAGGGGAAGAACTAATCGCCCATCTCTGAGGCTTGCGAAAGCCTAGGCTGATTTGTATGCCGTGGGCAGGTGAACTGTAGTAATCGCAACAATGAGTTGTATAATTTTTGATCTGAAAAAAAAAATTAAGTGTGTTTATGCTCGGAACAGTCTAGACTAGGATTATCGTCAAGCGCTTTTCATTAAGAGCAGTTCTAGTACAGCTGCCCTCATTACGGCTTTTCCGGAAACAGCGTTGAAAGGAAACAATATTAACTAAGATTTCGACAAAGTTTGATTTCAAGAAACGTGGTAATATCGTCCATTATTTTCGATAGCCTAGGTAGGAGCAGCCACTGGGGGTCGCTACTTGTAGTAGCCCGGGAGGCTTGGCTTTCGGTCAGGCAGATCATGGCGCCGAGCCGCTGGGGTGAGCATCTTTACAAATTACAGTTGAGGCAGTGGTAAGATTTTTCTTGCTTAGAGGCACTGCACTCATGCGGTCAACTGCAGATCCTGCAGCAGGCTTTCATCTAGCAGAGTCTAGATGTGCTTCGCCGATTTTGGCATTGAGGGATTCGTTTTGGAGTAGACGTCTTTGCCTACGCTCTGGTGAACTAGACGACTCCTTTGACGGTGGGGTCTTCTTTTGTTGAGGGCAGAATTGCATCAAAAGTATAATATTTATCAAGTAGCTCGTTAACATCGCGCATTCGGTTATATCGCGGGATTTTGCTTAGCTCGAGTGAAGTGCGATATAACGAGGGTATTAATGTACTTGTAACAGAAAAATGTCTATGTTTGTAACAGAATTAATGTCATACTTTAAGGATATACTTTCTAGTTAAATGCACTGATAATTTTTTGCCCATTTTTAATCTTAAGTGGAGACGGATATTTGTATCTCGTCCATGTTAATCTACCTATAGGTAGGAACATTTTTCGCAATAACTACATGATATATCACTATAAAATTGTTTTTTATACTTTGTTCTTTACATAAAGCTCTTTGATTTGAACTGAGGATATTTCAAAATATTAAGAACTACTTTTACAGTAAATTTTTTTAAAAATAGGTATTGAAAAATCACAAAAAATCAGATATAAAGTTATATAATTTTTTTGAGCAAAGGTATTTAAAATTCCTCTGTTTAAATCAAAGAGCTATTAATGAGCAAGAAATAACAAATCAAAATATGTTGCTATCTTTTATCGTTCCTGAGAAAAATGATCCTAACTGTAGAAAAAAAAACTTATATTTCAGGAATCGCAAAAGAAAAGTAAGGATTAGGTAACAACTTGTATTAAGCGTTTCTCAAAGGTGCTTATAGAAGGAGAACCAAAGAAATTGATAATCAGGTCCTAAATTAAAGCTAAAGATAAGCAAAATGAAGAATAAGGATAAACAGAAATCGACATTTTTGATCCAAACACCCATCCAACCACTCTTAAATATATTTATAAAACATAATGTTATAGTAGTTCAAATTTCGTTCAAAATCCTATAAGTACTTTTAGTGCCTTTCTTTAACTAGTATCTCACTGAGATTCCTTCAAACAATTCAAAATTCGCTTAATACAATCGTAAAAATCATCATAACGTTGCTCATTCGAAGGAAAAACGTAATTTGGTGAGCATACAAAGAGAACGCTGTATATCAGAAAAAAGATACTAAAAAGAGACAAAATACACATTGGTAATTTTTTTTGCATGATCCGTTTCCCCATGCCTCGAATAGCAAAGTATATTGTTAATGAAACTAATCTGAACGCTATATACAGCGAACTACTCGGAGTAAAGATTCAAAATTTGGTGAGCATACGAAGTCCGATTGAGAACGCTGTATATAAAAAAAATATACTAAAAAGAGACAAAATACTCCGTTGAAAACTATTTTTTTTGCATAATAATTTTACCCGTGTCTTGATTACTATGCTTGCCTTTGAATCTTTACTCTGAGTAGATCGCTGCATAGAGGGATCTGAGGAGGGGTGACGCAGAAAAACGAGATTTGCGACTTCTGCCCTTTTTAGAGCTGCCATCTATATATGTATTTTGAAAAGGTGTGTGAAAGCTTTAATACCAAGTAACTTTTTTGGCATGACGTCCAACAGAGATATAACAACAACGGAAAAGCCGGAAAAAAAGTTTATAATAAGCATATAAACTTTTGCACAAACTGTTCCTGCTTTTATATTAGATACACCTGTGCCATATAAAACGGTAATTGATTGATTATACCATTTCTTCTTATGAACTCCAATCCAATTATCCAAATGAGGATATATTAAAATTATTTCGTATTTTTGGAGTTCCACTGTACTCTACATATGGGATTATAAAAAAAATATTCCTAAGGACGAAATCTCAATCTATTTCATTAAAGTTTTAAAATGATAGACAAAATGAAAACTATGCAATTTATCTAATTTATGCACCGTATAAATAGTACTTATGAAACGTACCATAAAATCATTTGTTACAGCAAGGATTACTAAAATGACACTTGCATGAAAGTACTCCAAAAAATAACAAATGTAAATTAAAACTAATCAGAATTGCATGCAAAATATATGAAGCCTTGTCGCCTTCTTAGAAAACAATTTATGACCAATCAAAGAATTCCAAACTGTTTAATGAAAAAATTAAATTTTCCTTCAAATGTTTTAATGTCGTTGTTTTGGCAATAGCGATTTAAATGACTCAAAATTGAATTTCATTGCTAATTCAATGGAAAATTCGCCCACAGCAAGTAGACTTATGTCCGTCCGGACGAACAGACAAAAAGATTCATAGAAATAAATCTAATTCAGGTATAATTTAAACATGATTTTTAAAAAATATAATTAAATATTTTTTTTTAGTCATCTTAAAAATTTTGTCGCCGTAGGCCCGGGCCCAAATTAATTAAATCAGCGTCATCTGGTGGAAGGTTTTATGGGGATGTGTTACGGGGCTTGTTATTTCTCTTAACAAAATCCATTGCTTATGCTTTTTTTTTCTCAATTTCCATTACACTACCAGTACTTCTTCAGCAGAAATACCAGTAATTTTTTTTTGGAGTGCACTAATTAGATGGATAGCTATCACAGCTAAAAAAATTATACATTATCTTTACTTAAAAACAACTACTGGTAGTATATGCAAAAAAATTCATTGCAAATCTTACATTCATGAATAATTTTAAAATGACAGAGAGAATTTTTCGTTATTATTCTAAATGTCTCTTTTCTAATTGACTGTTTGTTATGTGTTTCTCACCTCGGCGGTATTCTATGAGACCGAGTGTTTTCCGGCAAATTTATAACTTCATCCATTTAATAGACGTTGCGAATTTGAAGCCAGTAGTTCTTGGTGAGCACGAAGCAAGCATTTTATACCAAATTGCAGATGTGGTGTTACGTTATGTCAATTAAAAATAAAAATTAAATTTTTGTAAGAGATTGATTAGCTACAGCCAACCTCAAGGGCCATCTATGAACTTGCATTAAAATTATTAAACAAGCACATTTTTTCCCTTGATTTTTGTTTTGTATTTTCGAAAGTGAGTTTTTTTTAAAGACTATTTTACTTTTGAAATTTTTAAAATACCAACTTCCTGATGTGCTGTTGGTTGTTCAGATCATTTGTCAAAGAGAGCTTGTATAGAAAGAATAGCCCCTTTTCATCTATGATGGTCATTCTGAGAATGAAACATAAACAACTAATGTAACCATAAACAAATAATGTAACCGTAAACAACTAATGAAATCTGAAAACAAATAAAAAAATAAAATGTCCACTACATCATTTGAAACATTCACAATCTTTATTTCATTAACAGATGTATATTCTTCCTCCAAACCAACACGTTACAATACAGGGTGTCCCAAAATGGACTGCCTGTTTTTGAAAATTAATAAAAAAGAAATGCATAGAGATAGTAACACAATTCTTGCAGAAAACGAATTGGTCATGTCTAGAATTTGATTTGGACTTTATTATGTAAGTTATATTTAGTACGTTATTATGTTATTACACATTATTATTATTATCAATTTAACCGACAGACGGCGCTGCAATACCGTGTGTTGGCTGTATGAAAGAACTAGGCATGCGTATACACCAAGAAGGGGTAAGTTCAGTAGACTGATCATTTCTGACCACTTGTTATTCTTTTTGTTATATACGCATGCCTAGTTCTTTCATACAGCCAGCACACTTTATTGCAGTGCCATCTATCGGTTGAATTGCCCACAGTAAAGAGTAATAACATAATTGCGTAATGAGCATAACCAACATAATAAAGTGCCCCATATCAAATTCCGACATAATTTATTCGTTTTCTGCAAGAATTGTGCTAATATCGCTATCCATTTCCTTTTTATTAATTATTAAAAACAGGCAGTCCATTTTGGGTAGTATCTACTACTTGTAACAGAAAAATATGTCTACTTATGTTTGTAACAGAATCAGTGTCATACTTTAAGGACGGATATTTTAGGTAAATGCACACATATAATTTTTTAAAATCAATTTTCATTCTTAAATTTCTTTTTAAAAGTTCCGTACTAGCTCAAATTTCGCTTAAAATCCTATAAGTACTAGCAGCGCCTTGTTTTAACTAGCTTCGCACAAAGATTCCTTCAATAATTCAAAATTATCGCGTTTTACAATCTATAAATCATTATGCCGTTGGTTATTTGCAAGAAGAATCTTTTTAAATTTCCAAAAATTGCAGGTTTTTTAGCGGTCTCCCGGAACCATTTTAAAATTGACGTTAGAAGAATTCAATGTCAAAACAAGCCAAATGCTGTCATAGATGAGATGCAGAAATACGAGATTGGCGACTACTGCTCTGTACAGTGCTGCTGTCAGTATATGTATTTTGAAAAGATTTGTAAGAAAGTTTTAAAGTAACTTTTTCGGCATGACATCCAAAAGAGATCCTACGACAACGGATAAGCAGGAAAAGAGTTTATAATCAGCATATAAGTTTTAGTACTTGTACCTGCTTTTATCTTGGGTACTCATGGTGTCACTTTTACCTTTGGCATAAGGTGATTCGATCATCCTCCGAGGGGAAGAACTAATCGCCCATCTCTGAGGCTTGCGAAAGCCTAGGCTGATTTGTATGCCGTGGGCAGGTGAACTGTAGTAATCGCAACAATGAGTTGTATAATTTTTGATCTGAAAAAAAAAATTAAGTGTGTTTATGCTCGGAACAGTCTAGACTAGGATTATCGTCAAGCGCTTTTCATTAAGAGCAGTTCTAGTACAGCTGCCCTCATTACGGCTTTTCCGGAAACAGCGTTGAAAGGAAACAATATTAACTAAGATTTCGACAAAGTTTGATTTCAAGAAACGTGGTAATATCGTCCATTATTTTCGATAGCCTAGGTAGGAGCAGCCACTGGGGGTCGCTACTTGTAGTAGCCCGGGAGGCTTGGCTTTCGGTCAGGCAGATCATGGCGCCGAGCCGCTGGGGTGAGCATCTTTACAAATTACAGTTGAGGCAGTGGTAAGATTTTTCTTGCTTAGAGGCACTGCACTCATGCGGTCAACTGCAGATCCTGCAGCAGGCTTTCATCTAGCAGAGTCTAGATGTGCTTCGCCGATTTTGGCATTGAGGGATTCGTTTTGGAGTAGACGTCTTTGCCTACGCTCTGGTGAACTAGACGACTCCTTTGACGGTGGGGTCTTCTTTTGTTGAGGGCAGAATTGCATCAAAAGTATAATATTTATCAAGTAGCTCGTTAACATCGCGCATTCGGTTATATCGCGGGATTTTGCTTAGCTCGAGTGAAGTGCGATATAACGAGGGTATTAATGTACTTGTAACAGAAAAATGTCTATGTTTGTAACAGAATTAATGTCATACTTTAAGGATATACTTTCTAGTTAAATGCACTGATAATTTTTTGCCCATTTTTAATCTTAAGTGGAGACGGATATTTGTATCTCGTCCATGTTAATCTACCTATAGGTAGGAACATTTTTCGCAATAACTACATGATATATCACTATAAAATTGTTTTTTATACTTTGTTCTTTACATAAAGCTCTTTGATTTGAACTGAGGATATTTCAAAATATTAAGAACTACTTTTACAGTAAATTTTTTTAAAAATAGGTATTGAAAAATCACAAAAAATCAGATATAAAGTTATATAATTTTTTTGAGCAAAGGTATTTAAAATTCCTCTGTTTAAATCAAAGAGCTATTAATGAGCAAGAAATAACAAATCAAAATATGTTGCTATCTTTTATCGTTCCTGAGAAAAATGATCCTAACTGTAGAAAAAAAAACTTATATTTCAGGAATCGCAAAAGAAAAGTAAGGATTAGGTAACAACTTGTATTAAGCGTTTCTCAAAGGTGCTTATAGAAGGAGAACCAAAGAAATTGATAATCAGGTCCTAAATTAAAGCTAAAGATAAGCAAAATGAAGAATAAGGATAAACAGAAATCGACATTTTTGATCCAAACACCCATCCAACCACTCTTAAATATATTTATAAAACATAATGTTATAGTAGTTCAAATTTCGTTCAAAATCCTATAAGTACTTTTAGTGCCTTTCTTTAACTAGTATCTCACTGAGATTCCTTCAAACAATTCAAAATTCGCTTAATACAATCGTAAAAATCATCATAACGTTGCTCATTCGAAGGAAAAACGTAATTTGGTGAGCATACAAAGAGAACGCTGTATATCAGAAAAAAGATACTAAAAAGAGACAAAATACACATTGGTAATTTTTTTTGCATGATCCGTTTCCCCATGCCTCGAATAGCAAAGTATATTGTTAATGAAACTAATCTGAACGCTATATACAGCGAACTACTCGGAGTAAAGATTCAAAATTTGGTGAGCATACGAAGTCCGATTGAGAACGCTGTATATAAAAAAAATATACTAAAAAGAGACAAAATACTCCGTTGAAAACTATTTTTTTTGCATAATAATTTTACCCGTGTCTTGATTACTATGCTTGCCTTTGAATCTTTACTCTGAGTAGATCGCTGCATAGAGGGATCTGAGGAGGGGTGACGCAGAAAAACGAGATTTGCGACTTCTGCCCTTTTTAGAGCTGCCATCTATATATGTATTTTGAAAAGGTGTGTGAAAGCTTTAATACCAAGTAACTTTTTTGGCATGACGTCCAACAGAGATATAACAACAACGGAAAAGCCGGAAAAAAAGTTTATAATAAGCATATAAACTTTTGCACAAACTGTTCCTGCTTTTATATTAGATACACCTGTGCCATATAAAACGGTAATTGATTGATTATACCATTTCTTCTTATGAACTCCAATCCAATTATCCAAATGAGGATATATTAAAATTATTTCGTATTTTTGGAGTTCCACTGTACTCTACATATGGGATTATAAAAAAAACATTCCTAAGGACGAAATCTCAATCTATTTCATTAAAGTTTTAAAATGATAGACAAAATGAAAACTATGCAATTTATCTAATTTATGCACCGTATAAATAGTACTTATGAAACGTACCATAAAATCATTTGTTACAGCAAGGATTACTAAAATGACACTTGCATGAAACTTCTCCAAAAAATAACAAATGTAAATTAAAACTAATCAGAATTGCATGCAAAATATATGAAGCCTTGTCGCCTTCTTAGAAAACAATTTATGACCAATCAAAGAATTCCAAACTGTTTAATGAAAAAATTAAATTTTGCTTCAAATGTTTTAATGTCATTGTTGTTTTGGCAATAGCGATTTAAATGACTCAAAATTGAATTTCATTGCTATTTCAAAGGAAAATTCGCTCACAGCAAGTAGACTTATGTTCGTCCGGACGTACAGACAGGCGGACAAAAAGATTACTTGAAATAAATCTAATTCAAGTATAATTTAAACATGATTTTTTAAAAACATTAATTAAATATATTTTTTTAATTTTATTCATCTTAAAAATTTTGTCGCTCCTCAAAATTTGTCACCGTAAGACCGGGCCCAAATCCGCAACCGAAGAGAATGAACAATCCTTTCACAAATATCAATACCGAAGCAGCTGAATTACACCAACCGTACTTGAATCAGCGTCATCTGGTGGAAGGTCTTATGGGGATATGTACGGGGCTTGTTATTCCTCTTATCTAGGGTTACTGGAATATCTGCGTATGAGGGTTGCGACATGATCCTCCCACCTGATTGGTTGGAGCATAGCCATGCTCCCCAGATACGAAGCTGTTGTTTTTCCCCCGTAGACATTACACGGTGACTCAGCGAAGCTCCATTAATCGCATCTAAACGATATAATCAAAGGAACTTAACCACTTTTTGTTATTGATTTTATTTTTAATGATCTATATTCTTCAATATTTATTCTGTTTTGGATTAAAATTCTTAACTTTAAAGCTGTAATCCATTTTTCAATACTGGCGTGTGTCATTACTATGGAATACAAAAGTTGTTTAAACTCGGAAAAAGTGTATAAAGCTTCACATTTAAATCTTTGTATTGTAAATTAAATATCATGTGGACTATTACATTTCTATTGCTTATTGCTTTATCTCTCCATTTCCATTACACTACCAGTACTTCTTTTACAGAAAAACCAGTAATTTTTTTTGATGTCTACAAAGTGAGAAAGCTTAAGCTAACTGTCACAGATAAAAAAATATTAAATTATCTTTACTTTAAAACAACTACTGGTAGTATATGCAAAAAAATTCGTTACAAATCTTACATTCATGAATAATTTTAAAATGACAGAATTTTTTTTTCATTATTATTCTAAATGTCTCTTTTCTAATTGAATGTTTGTTATTATGTGTTTCTCACCTCGGCGGTATTCTATGAGACTGAGTGTTTTCCGGCAAATTTATAACTTCATCCATTTAATAGACGTTGCGAATTTGAAGCCAGCAGAAAAGGAGTCAAATTTTCTTTGTGAGCACGAAACAAGCATTTTTTACCAAATTGCAGATGTGGTGTTATGTTACGTCAATTAAAAATAGAAATTAAATTTTTAGAAGAGATTGATTAGCTACAGCCAACCTCAAGCGCCATCTGTGAACTTGCATTAAAATTTTTAAACAAGCATATCTTTCCTTGATTTTTGTTTTGTATTTTCGAAAGTGAGTTTTTTTAAGACTATTTTACTTTTGAAATTTTTAAAATGCCAACTTCCTGATGTGCTGTTGGTAGTTCAGATCATTTGCTAAAGAGAGCTTGCATAGAAAGAATAGTCCCTTTTCATCTATGATGGTCATTCTGAGAATGAAATATAAACAACTAATGTAACCATAAACAAATAATGTAACCGTAAACAAATAATGAAATCTGAAAACAAATAAAACATTAAAATGTCCACTACATCATCTGAAACATTCACAATTATTATTTTATTAATAGATGTATATTCTTCCTCCAAACCAACACGTTACAATACAGGGTGTCCCAAAATGGACTGCCTGTTTTTGAAAATTAATAAAAAAGAAATGGATGGAGATATTAACACAATTCTTGCAGAAAACGAACTAGTCATGTCAAGAATTTAATTTGGACTTTATTATGTAAGTTATATTTATTACGTTATTATGTTATTACACATTATTATTATCAATTTAACCGACAGACGGCGCTGCAATACTGTGTGTTGGCTGTATGAAAGAACTAGACATGCGTACACACCGAAAAGAAGAACATGTTCAGTAGACTTTGTCAAAGTCAATTTTTTATTTGGATAATAAATGTAAATTAAAAACTGAAAGTGTTATAATGATTTTTTATCGGTCATATGCATTTTATATGTATTTTAGTGTATGGGTTCCACTCTTTAGTGAAACAACTTGTCATACACAACATTTTTCGTTTTATAATCGGGTGCAAGAACAAATAAGGCAGATGGTCTTCTGATCCGTGAACATGCCCCATATAATTGACCATAGGAGAAAAATGGATTTTATAGATTCAGACCACAAACTTTTAAAGGATTGGCCTTGTGATTTGTGGATGGTCATACCGAATGCAAGACGGATCGGAAATTGAAGTCATTTAAACTCAAATGGCATGCCTCGAACTTTCCTTTGAGTATCGTCGCGTAAATCATATTGTTCATCAATTTTCTTACCACCAAACGCTTCCGTTAAGACTTTCAGACCCAGTCGGCAAAGACTTTTGACTTGCTTGCGGTAGGTCCCAGGTTCAGGTCCGGACATCGCCAAAATAACTGCCGACCTATAAACGGCTCTTACAGCAAAAAAAAAAAATGTCCAACAAATAATAACCCGTCTAGAGAAAAAGCACTTTAAATATCCAAAAAATTCCCGATGCTGCCTACGATGTCGCCCTTAAAAGTTGCATTAGGTACCTACTCATGTATCGTCTCGTAACTTGACTGTGGTTCTAAATTACAACTCCCGTTTCCAATAGCCCTCGTGTGCACCTCTAGTGCGATGATAATTCAAACTAACCCTAACCCATAAAACTGGATGGGAAGAGCTACAGTACGTTAAATTTTAAACTTCGCCAAAGGCCGCCAATGCCAGAATTCAATCGGCCATTAAACCATCTTAACATCAAAAAACCAAACAGACATTAATCCTCTTGTATGGGTGGAAAGAAAACATTGCTGAAGTGATGCGGGATTTCCCGAGATGCCATTCTGAAAACACGAAGTCAAAGTACGGTTTATCACATGACGCTTATTTAATGTCTCTTGTGCTAATTTTTTGAGTAATTCGTTGACAGATAGTAGACAGATGTCCGACTGGACGTACAGACAGACGGACTTAAATTATGTGAAGATGGTTATCTAATGAGTATTTATCCTTTCCATTAAAACAAAAAAAAGAGGATTTTCTTAGAACCGATTTTGTAAGACATCGTCTGCATGGCAATGCATACTTTATATATTTTTTTTAATTCGTTCGAATTAAAAACGAAAGAAAAGTAGGCATAACATAAGTGGATCAATTACTTTTGACGATCATGCGGTGACGTGTCCAACGCTAAGCACCATTCTTTTGTTTTGGTATTCTCGAAAAAATTAGTTTCCTAAGAATATTTTACTTATTAAATATTTAAAATGCCTACTTCGTGATGTGCTGTTGGTAGTTCAAATGATTCGTTAAGGAGAGCTTGTATAGAAAAGTCCCATTTCATATAAGATGGTCATTCTGAGAGTCAAACGTACAGATAGTGAAATCGCAAAACACGGAACATGGAAAATGACCATGACATTATATGAAACATACGTAATCTTTATTTTATTAATTGACGAATATTCTTCCAACTCGTTATAGTATCTACTACAGTAACCCCTCGCCATATCGGGTTGCAACGTGCATTCGGATATATCGCACCTTGTATCATGTCTCCCGATTTCCCCCTGTTTTTTTTTCATTATGTACTTAATACTTTTCTTAAAATCGATTCTAATACGGTGGTTTATTTCATCTAATTTTGGTGAAATGCAGTTAATAAAATTTCGTTCGTTGATATGGGCCGGAAAACAGGTTTTAGCGAGAAGAATCAAAATAGCAAACTTTAAATAAATTTTTCACAAGAAAATGTGTGAAATATTATAATATTAAACGTGCAATAATGTGCAATGTTTATAGTAATATATAACGAGTACTTTTTAAGTTTTTTTCCTTTTTTAGAGTAGCTAAATTATTTAATATGATTTATTTTTAGATTTTAAGTAAATACTGTGCTTTAGTTTTACAACTTTGTTGACAGCAGAATTACATCAAAAGGATAAAACCCATATCAAGACTTGTCACAACTACTTGCAACTCCCATAGGACACCGCGCATTTAAAAGTTGCACTCAAGTCGAGAGATTCTTTCATGCGAGAACGCAAAATCGCGAGTTGCATGTATCGTTAGCCAATCAGAATCCAGTATTTGTTTGGCTACATTGTGGCGAACTAGACTTCGCCAACTGGTTGTTTATTTACTTTTTAAGACGCCAACTTCCTAGCTTGCAAAAAATGCAAAAATCTGCGCAATTAAAAATGGGTAGTAAATGGACGGCAAAAAATGGAAATTGATCTTATTGATGAAGTTCGGAAACAGAAATTTCTGTACGATGCAAGCGATGCCTATGGTTTGATTAAAGTTTGTTTACAAAAAGATGGAACTTGACAAATTGTGAGATAAATAATTTTTTGTGGAAACCTGAGAAACCAGGTTACCACAAGTTACGAGTTGCAGATACAATAGATGCCACTTAATGTGATCACATCTGGACGAACGTGATTTGATAACAATAACCGATTGATTACAATACACGAAAAAAAGTTTCAACTAAAAAATGATTTTTTTACATACGTATTAAAATAAAAATAAATTTTAAATCGGAGTTGTTGCTGTAAAACTCAATAGTATTTAATACAAATTATTGCACACTAAAGAAAAAGAATTACTAGTTAATAAAACTACATCTTTAATGACGAACTACAGAAAAAATACAAAATACAAAAGGTTAATTATTAACTGAAAAAGGAATCATCTATTGTCGATTGTTTAGCATTCTTTCGAAGCAAGTCATTTACGAATCGTTCATACACATAATGTGGATTCCATTGATTTCAGGAAAATAAAATTTACATATAAACTGATAACAATAAACGAACATTTGATTATAGTAAACGATGATTTTTCAATGTATTTTGATATAAGCGGACGGGACTAAGCAAATTTGATAACATTTAATGAATGATAACATTAACCGTGATCACATTAAGCGGCGTCTAACGGAATTGCAAGTAGTTGTGCAGGTGTGAAATGGGCTTAATATTTAGCAAGACGCTTGGTATATCGCGCATTCGTTTAAATCGCGGGCTTTTGCTTGTTTCTCGTGAAGCGCGGTATAAAGAGGGTATTAATGTACTTGGTAACAGAAAAATATGTCTATGTTTGTAACAGAATTAAAATCATACTTTAAGGATATACTTTCTAGTTAAATGCACCAATAATTTTTTGCCCATTTTAATCTTAAGTGGAGACGGATATTATCCTAAATTAAAGCTAAAGATAAGCAAAATAAAGAATAAGGATAAACAGAAATCGACATTTTTGATCCAAACACCCATCCAACCACTCTTAAATATATTTATAAAACATAATATTATAGTAGTTCAAATTTCGTTCAAAATCCTATAAGTACTTTTAGTGCCTTTCTTTAACTAGTATCTCACTGAGATTCCTTCCAACAATTCAAAATTCGCTTAATACAATCGTAAAAATCATCATAACGTTGCTCATATGAAGGAAAAACGTAATTTGGTGAGCATACAAAGAGAACGCTGTATATCAGAAAAAAGATACTAAAAAGAGACAAAATACACATTGGTAACTTTTTTTTGCATGATCCGTTTCCCCATGTCCCGAATAGCAAAGTATATTGTTAATGAAACTTATCTGAACGCTATATACAGCGAACTACTCGGAGTAAAGATTCAAAATTTGGTGAGCATACGAACTCCGATAGAGAACGCTGTATATAAGAAAATATACTTAAAAGAGACAAAATACACGTTGAAGACTATTTTTTTTTGCATAATAATTTTACCCATGTCTTGATTACTATGCTTGCCTTTGAATCTTTACTCTGAGTAGATCGCTGAATAGAGGGATCAGAATAGGGGTGAAGCAGAAAAACGAGATTTGCGACTTCTGCCCTTTTTAGAGCTGCCATCTATATATGTATTTTGAAAAGGTGTGTGAAAGCTTTAATACCAAGTAACTTTTTTGGCATGACGTCCAACAGAGATATAGCAACAACGGAAAAGCCGGAAAAAAAGTTTATAATAAGCATATAAACTTTTGCACAAACTGTTCCTGCTTTTATATCAGATACACCTGTGCCATATAAAACGGTAATTGATTGATTATATCATTTCTTCTTATGAACTCCAATCCAATTATCCAAATGAGGTTAGATTAAAGTTATTTCGTATTTTTGGAGTTCCACTGTACTCTACATAAGGAATTATAAAAAAAATTTCCCTAAGGGCGAAATCTCAATCTATTTCATTAAAGTTTTAAAATGATAGACAAAATGAAAAAGATGCAATTTATCTAATTTATGCATCGTATAAATACTAAATAGTACTTATGAAACGTACCATAAAATCATTTGTTACAGCAAGGATTACTAAAATGACACTTGCATGAAACTACTCCAAAAAATAACAAATGTAAATTCAAACTAATCAGAATTGCATGCAAAATATATGAAGCCTTGTCGCCTTCTTAGAAAACAATTTATGACCTATCAAAGAATTCCAAACTGTTTAATGAAAAAATTAAATTTTGCTTCAAATGTTTTAATGTCATTGTTGTTTTGGCAATAGCGATTTAAATGACTCAAAATTGAATTTCATTGCTATTTCAATGGAAAATTCGCTCACAGCAAGTAGACTTATGTTCGTCCGAACGTACAGACAGGCGGACAAAAAGATTACTTGAAATAAATCTAATTCAAGTATAATTTAAACATGATTTTTTAAAAACATTAATTAAATATTTTTTTAAATATTAGTCATCTTAAAAATTTTGTCGCTCTTCAAAATTTGTCACCGTAAGCCCGGGCCCAAATCCGCAACTGAAGAGAATGAACAATCCTTTCACAAATATCAATACCGAAGCAGCTGAATTATACCAACCGTACTTGAATCAGCGTCATCTGGTGGAAGGTCTTATGGGGATATGTTATGTACGGGGCTTGTTGTCCCATTGCCTAATGCTTTTTCTCTCCATTTCCATTACACTACCAGTACTTCTTTAACAGAAGAACCAGTAATTTTTTTTTGACCTCAGATTTGAGACGTTTATCTATCACAGCTAAAAAAATATTAAATAATCTTTACTTAAAAATAATTACTGGTAGTAAATGCAAAAAAATTCGTTTCAAATCTTACATTCATGAACAATATTAAAATGACAGGAAGAATTTTTCATTATTATTCTAAATGTCTCTTTTCTAATTGTCTGTTTGTTAAGTGTTTCTAACCTTGGCGGTATTCTATGAGACTGAGTGTTATCCGGCAAATTTATGACTTCACCCATTTAGTAGACGTTGCGAATTTGAAGCAAGTAGAAAAAGAGTAAATTTTTTTTTATGAGCACGAAACAAGCATTTTATACCAAACTGCAGACGTGGTGTTACGTTATGTTAATTAAAAATAAAAATTAAATTTTATAAAAGCTTGATTAGCTGCAGTCAACTTCAAGCGCAGTCTGTGAACTTGCATTAAAATTATTAAACAAGCGTAACTTTTCACTTGATTTTTGTTTTGTATTTTCGAAAGAATCGAAAGTGAGTTTCTTAAGACTATTTTACTTTTTGATGTTTGTGTACTTATGTTTGTAACAGAATCAATGTCATACTTTAATTACAGATTAGGTAAATGCACACATATATTTTTTTAAAACTCATTTTCATTCTTAAATTTCTTTTTAAAAGTTTTGTACTAGCTCAAATTTCGCTTAAAATCCTATAAGTATTAGTAGCGCCTTGCTTTAACTAGCTTCGCACAACGATTCCTTCATTAATTCAAAATTATCGCGTTTTACAATCTAAAAATCATTATGCCGTTGGTTATTTGCATCAAGAAGAATCTTTTTAAATTTCCAAAAATTGCAGGTTTTTTTTAGCGGTCTCCTGGAACCATTTTAAAATTGACGTTAGAAGAATTCAATGTCAATTAAGCCAAATGCCGTCATAGATGCAGAAATACGAGATTGGCGACTACTGCTCTGTATAGTGCTGATGTCAATAAATGTATTTTGAAAAGATTTGTACACTCTTAAAACAAACACTCCTAATTTAACTCAGTCTGAGTGGATTTCACTCCTCCAGACTGGAAAATGCACTTCTCCTTTTGGAGTGGATCCTTTGTGTGTTAAACCTCCGACAGGATCACTCCAAACGAGTGATTTTAACTCAGTCTGAGTAAATATGCATGCCTTTACGGTGTCAAAAATGCACTTCTCCAACTGGAGTGGATTTCACTCGTTTGTTTTAAGAGTGTAAGAAAGTTTTAAAGTAACCTTTTTAACATAACATCCAAATTAGATCCTACGACAACGGATAAGCAGGAAAAGAGTTTATAATCAGCATATAAGTTTTAGTACTTGTACCTGCTTTTATCTTGGGTACTCATGGTGTCACTTTTACCTTTGGCATAAGGTGATTCGATCATCGTCCGAGGGGAAGAACTAATCGCCCATCTCCGAGGCGTGCGAAAGCCTAGGCTGATTTGTATGCCGGGGGCAGGTGAACTGTAGTAATCGCAACAATGAGTTGTACCATTTTTGATCTGAAAAAAAAAATTAAGTGTGTTTATGCTCGGAACAGTCTAGACTAGGATCGTCGTCAAGCGCTCTTCATTGAGAGCAGTTCTAGTACAGCTGCCCTCATTACGGTTTTTCCGGAAACAGCGTTGAAAGGAAACAATATTAACTAAGATTTCGACAAAGTTTGATTTCTAGAAACGTGGTAATATCGTCCATTATTTCCGATAGCCTAGTTTAAGGTAGGAGCAGCCACTGGGGGTCGCTACTTTTAGTAGCCCGGGAGGCTGGGCTTTCGGTCAGGCAGATCATGGCGCCGAGCCGCTGGGGTGAGCATCTTTACAAATTACAATTGAGGCATTTTTAAGATTGTACTTGCTTAGAGGCACTGCACTAATAAGGTTAACTGCAGATCCTGCAGCAGGCTTTCATCTCGCAGATTCTAGATGTGCTTCGTCGATTTTGGCATTGAGGGATTCGTTTTGGAGTAGACGTCTTGGCCTACGCTCTGGTGAACTAGACGACTCCTTTGACGTTGAGGCCTTCTTGGGTACCTTTGATGGCTTGGGGTTCAGTATAAGAGAAGCCGATCGGGGGATCGGTTTTTTCTTCTTCACGTCTCGGATTGATTAGGATAGGTTTGAATTATCGTCGCACTAGAGCTACACAAGTTCTATCGGCGACGGGCGTCGTATTTGAGAACCACAGTCAGGTGACGAGCCAACACCTGATTAGGCACTCAACGCAACCGTTAAGGGCGACATCGTAAGCAGCGATAGGACTTTGAAGGATATTTAACGTGCACTCCTTTACACGGGGTATTATTCGTAGGACATTTTTGACTGCACTGGCCGTTTATAGGTCGGCAGGTATTTTGGCGATGCCCGGACCCGAACTTGGGACCTTCCGCATGCTAAGCGAGTGCTTAACCGACTGGGCTCCCCAGCCCCGTCTCGGATTGACCTTCAAGAATTAAAGATTTTTTTTTTTTTGTAGATGTTGTCAGGAGAGCAGACCTCGGTTATTCTTTGACATATGGTGTTTCCATCATCGCCCAAGGGGGAAAGGATTGGTGATAGCTTGTAGAAAGTGATGTGGTGTATACGTTAACGGTTGGGTCTCGAGGGCTTGGAGGTTGGAAAGGTGACTTGCGTTGGGTGGCTAGAGCGCAACTTCCGTCTCCATGGAAATCTTGGCTGGTAGTTCGAACTCTGTCTTCGCGGCTCGCTGCTAGGGCTGGCCTTAAGATGATTTGTATTTTCCGTATCGTTTGAGCAGGTTGCACAATATCGAAATACTTTCCGGTTTGCTCTAATCAAGAAAAACATTTATTGCGATGCTTCTCTGAATTCGGGGCTCATCTCGCCCGCAGCTGCGGATATCTGCAGTGGCGGATTTCCAAATATGCCACCTATAGGCTGAATCAAAATTTGCCGCCTATAGGGTAGGTGGGGGTAAAAAACGATTTGAAAGTTGATCCCCCATGGTTGATTTATCTCATTGTAACCCGTTGTTCAATGAAAGGTAGTGCCCCTAAATTACTAAATTAAGTTTAAAAAATGCTGTAAGTATGTTTTTCATCATTTAGATGTATTTTCTCTGACCTCTTACTTCAATGCTACATGAAATAGGGCTTGAGGTGAAATATTAACAAATACTCCAATGTACTTAAACTTCAGTTGCATTTTGAAAGAATTGCCTCAACATGCAAAATTCCGTTGTTGAGAATTTGCCGCCGTAGGCTTTAGCCAAGCTAACCTATTTAGAAATTCGCTACTGTATAGCTGCAATATGTGGCAGATTTCTATCATCTTATCATTATCATTATCGCTTTGACTCGTAGATTCTCTGTGGTAACTACAAATATAGTGACAGATTATATGATTAATGCAATCCAAATATGATGGCAGAAATACGTAATTGCATGATTACTCCATTGTAAAATGTAATAGAAATATATTAAAGAAAAAACATTATTTGTGCTTTTATGTATCTCATCAAAAATCCTTTTAATTTAGAGGCAGGTAGTGCTATCATGTAACATAAGGAAAATTGATTAAAATCCTAAAATCGGTATACGGGGACTTTCTTTTATTTCTAGCCAAACTTGTTTCCGAGAAAACTGAAAGCTCAAGTGATTTGGGATTTCCCGAGATCCCATCCTGAAAACACGAAGTCAAAGTACGGTTTATCACATGACGTCTTGTTGCGAAACGATTGAGAGTTTATAGCCGCTAGTCGGCGCTGCGCTAAGTGCAGCTTAAGAGCTGCTTATGTAATCCTTTTTCTTCACTTGCCTTTTAGAAGTAGTCTAAAAAACAGTGTTTTTAGTTACTTGACTCGTCCATATCCAAGCTACCCCCAGCATCGGATAGATGCAACCCACTTGAATTGAACTTTCTACCAACAGCCTAATTAATGACTCTTGTTCTAATTTTTTCAGTAATTCGATGACAGCTGTCCGAACATATTAAGCAAACAATAGCTAAAGCCACAGGTGCCAGTGTCAGTCTAAATCCCATCATTGGGAAACACTCCAAAATGTCCCTTAACAACAAGGTTTTACTTTATAAGTCAATAATAAGGCCAATTTTACTCTACGCCTCTCCAGCGTGGGCCGCTGTTCGCAAGACACACAGAAACCAAACTACAAATATTTCAAAATAAAACCCTGAGAAGAATGACAAATGCTCCTTGGTATGTGAGAAATAAGATCCTTCACAGAGACCTTAATATTGATTTTATTGACTCAGCGATTCTTTCTGCTTCACATAATTACAAAACCTCAATTGATGGATCTGCATATGAGAACCTTAAAGACATTATCGCTTATGATCATATAGTAGAACAAAAATATAAACGCCCATGCACCGTTCATCACGACCCTTCTTGGTAATACCGTTGACAGTTAAGTTTTTTCTTTACTAATACTTTTTAGCCTGACGACAAGTTGCACCTTGAATGGCATTGTTATGTCCAGTGTTTAAAGATATGTGTTCATTGTCCTTTTTGGTGATCACTTTCATCAGTTTTTTATTAGACAAGCCTATCGCTTTGCCCTGGGGTCTCTCCCACGGGTTTTCCACATTATTTTTATATGGACTTATGGTTTACTTTTGAAACACAAACGCTCTCCCAATTTAGGGATATCTTAGATGGAGAAGTAAGGACGCTTCGCGTCGATACTTCGTATTGCTACTTCGATCTCCGATGACAGCTGTCCGACTGGAAGCATTGACAGACGGACAAAAATTATGTGGAGATGGTTATCTAATGGTATTTATCCTTTCCATTAAAACGAAAAAGATTTTTTTAGAACCGATTTTGTAAGACATCGTCTGCATGGCAATGCACACTTTTTATTTTTTTTTAATTCGTTCGAATTAAAAACGAAAAAAAAAGAAGGCATAATATAAGTGGATCAATTACTTATGACGATCCTACGGTGACGTGCCCAACGCTAGGCACCCTTACCCTTTTTTTTTTTATTAAAACACTGTGGATATAGATCTGTTGATGGAAAAATATCATGAACTGATGTGAAATTTGTTATGTAGCATTTATGACATACGGAAATAGAATTTTCATAAAATATTATTTTCCACTGAAAGGCGCTTTCATCAGCTGCATATATCGTCGGTAAAATGACAAAACCACGAATGTGCAAAAACAGAAAGTGCTTAGGGATGGAAAACCGTGCAACTTTAAACCGGTTTTTGGCTTCGGTTAAACGGGCAAAACCCGTTCTTTAGGTGAACCGGTTAAAACTGAAGAACCGATTTGAACTAAAATCTTAATTGGTTAAACTAAAGGAAAATTTTAAAACTGTTAGATAAATCAATTGATTATGACGTCAAAAAATATATCACAATGGGTTTGAATGATATGGTTCGTAAATTGATTATTAACACTGTTGATACTGATAATGCCTTCAAGCATCAAGAACTAAGCTGCCGGAGAATGCTAGTCCTATGACATAAGTAACATATAAGAAAGGGCACAAAAAGTAGCACTTTTTAAGTTAAAAAGAAACACAATAAATTTATGGTTTAATTTGCGCTTCTAGAGTCTGTTCCAGTTAACCGATCGAAATAAAATTTTAAATATAGTTATTTGGAGGTATGAGCTCGAGATTCTGTGAATTTCATGACAGTGGTGCTCACGGTTACGGTCGTAGTTGCATAAACTCGAAAATTTCAAATGGGGACGCCGGACTTTTTCCTGTCTCAAAATGCTCAGCGCAGGCGAAAACCTTCATTAGCGTTGAAACGGCATCGAGTTCAAAAACTGACGCGTTATAAATAACCCTTTAAGACCGGCCTTCAGATGGCGCTGATTAAGTTTATGAACTAACTGTTAAGCGTTTTATCGAAAAAAAATGCCTTAAACAGCAAATTTACTGAGTGCACACCTCAGTCATATGCAAATATACTGCGCGTGCACAAATCGTGTTTTGTTGGCTGCTTAAGCCACTTTTTTTCGATAAAACTCTTAACAGTTAGTCTCATAAACTTAATCAGCTCCATCTGATGGCTGGTCATAAAGGGTTATTATAACACGTCGGTTTTTGGATATATCCCTGCCGTTTCAACGCTATTTAAGGTTTTCGCATGCGGCTGAACATTTTGAGACAGAAAAAAGTAGGCGTTGTCATTTGAAATTTTCGAATTTCTGTAACTATAACCGTAACCGTGAGCACCACTGTCATGAAATTCACGGAATCTTGAGCACATACCTCCAAATAACTATATTTGAAATCTCATCTCGATCGGTTTACTGGAACGGACTCTAGCGCAGATGCTGGCAAAGTTTCTTTATAATCACCCGGTAGTTTATTGAATTGGTTTTTTTTACATAGCTTACTAAACTTTAGAATTCTCACATTATAATAAACGAAATTTTATTTGATGTCAAGTTCTTTTCAACCAGATATCTAGAATTGTAGTCCATTCGAAAAACGTAAAGCAAAGCATTAATAAATTGCGAAACCACTGTCGCCGGAGGCGACAAACGTTCCTGGATGACAAGATGTAAACGCGGACAAAAAATGAGTTTCCCTCAATAGACAGACATTCGGACGGGTACTAAACAGACAAAATTACAGGACGAACATAAACAGAACAAATTTTTATGAAGATTTTGGAGTTTTATGCATTTTTTTTCTTTTTTTTTTCCAAACAAATAACGCAAAAGGAGAAGCAGACGGCCCGAAAGGAACCGGAGTGGGCGGAGTTAGGCAGATGTACTGGGGAGAAGCGAAGCGATAGTTTGGGTCAGATTTGCAATTTGCGCGGCTAAGTTTTGAAACATGGCGAAAAGAGTCTCAATAGTGAGACCGTTAGGAGCTTGTGCGGTTTGATCTTGGCGAGATTGAGACCTAATGAAAGTTTGGTGGGGGGCCGCATTAACAGGAGCGTGAGTTGGCAGCTCCCAGGGGCGGTTTCGATTTTGTGGAGCGTTTTCAGTCTCCATTTCAAGATTTTGATCCTGGACGAGTCGAAAATTTACGCGACTTTTGTTGGCAACGCGTTCCACTGGGTTTAGTTTTTTAGCCCATTTCGGGAATTTAGGGCATCCGCGGTAATTAGCGGTGTGTTTGCCACCGCAGTTGACGCAAGTCGGGTCGACGTCCCTGGGTTTTGTGCAATCAGAAGTTCTATGGTCTCGGCCGCACTTGACGCATGCTGGTTTCATGGAACATACTGCCGAGCCATGAAAGAACTTCTGACAATTGTGGCACTGGTTTACCCGCAGTGGAGGTTCGTATTTGACGACCTCAATGGAGAGCGAGAAAAGGGTCTTAATATTGTAGATTTCATCTACGTTGTCAGATTTTGGTAAAGTGACTAAGTACATGGGGAGTTTTTCCCGATTACGAAGGCGACGCATTTGGGTGACTTCAGTGACGTTTAAGCCAAGATTTTCAATTTCGAGCTTGACATCAGCAGAGTCAATTCCTCTGTAGATGCATTTAAAGACGACTTTAAGCGGTTTGTCAAATGGGCTGGTAGGAGCGTAGAATTCTATATTTTTACTGTGAAGAGCAGTGATGAGGAAAGTTTTTCAACAAAGAGGCCAAAAATAGATTTCTGCATATGTTCATCCTATGTACCCGAATTGGCTGTGTTAAAGCTTCTCGCAGAAGTTATAGAAACAGACAGACGGAATGGATCAAACTTCCAAAACCAGTTTTTCAAAGAAACGCTTTTTAGTAGCTTTTAACTGGTACCAGTTACAACCGGAGGGAAAAAAAAGAACCGGTTGAACCGAGAAGCGGTTTTAGTTTTCAAAAACCGCCTATCCCTGGAATCGTACATTCGCGGTTTTGCCATTTGACCGACGATATATTCCAATTTTAGCTTGCACCATTCGTACTTAAATCAGCGTCATCTGAACTGGGCGGTAATTAAGGGTTGCTCACTCCACCCTGACGTGTTCATGCTCCGCCTCAATCTCCCAACTCTTTGCCAGAGGCAAAGAGCTGGGAGATGCTAGAGGCAAAGAGCTGGGGTTTGGCTTCTTATTTGGCGCTATGATATTTTGGCGAGAAAAATCCCTTCTGGCTGCATGTTTAAATATTTTACTGTTCTGTAAACTTGGGTAAACAAGACTTGTTGTTTGCAATAACGTTTTAAATTTCATATTTCGGAAGTGTTTTTGGTATTCTTATAGAATAAGAGAGTTTTGAAAAGACAAAGTAGTTATTTATGCAACAAGTATGAAAAGTAACACTTAACTAGTGGATTTTATTTCCGAACGAGTGAAATAATGACACGTGTTTCAGGTGTCGGCTCGTCACTTGACTGTGGTCAGGGCCGTGTGGTGTGTTTTTTACATATGATGCAAATCGTTAAAATGCCGCTCTTGATTTTAAAGTTTCATACTAAATATATTTTAACTAAAAAAACTGAAAAATTTTCTATCCATCACCCATATGAAAAAAAAAAATACCGGCTCAGTCTTCGATTAATTGGTATTTGAAAAAATATGACCCTAGTTACACATCATATCATCCTAATATATATTTCAAAGCCTGCAATTGACAAGGAATACTTTAAATTTTATAAAGGAATGAAATGAAATATTCATATGGTAATAAATTATTTGTGGAATAATATCTTAAATAAAATGCTTGCGTTTAATTTTTATAGAATTAAAATATTTCAATGAAATAGGATATTTTAGTGTCGTACGGGAAACACTAAATCAGTATATTAAAGGAACTACACAACAAGGCAATATTTTTATAGGAACTACAATTAACAACTAAAAAATATATATAATTATATTAATACTTCTTCAAGCTGTATTAATACATCATATTTGTTACTTCAACTTTTTAATATTTCATCAATAATTTGGGGTAAATAAATATTTCACACATCTGCCACTTTTTAATCCTCAAGAGTTAATACTACTTTTAAGCACCAAAATTGGAGATAAATACATTAATAAAACAAATATATAAAAATCATAAAGACGTACCTATACACAGAAATACCCATCATACGATACGACGAAAGGCTAGATTTAAGTGAAAATAAGATTGGAGCAAAATTTTTGGGTGTTTACTTCGAAAGTAAATGTTATACAATGACATATCAATAAAAATCTACTAACCATCTATCCTCAGTTGACCATTTCCATGTTCCCAAGCTTTTCGAGTGACTTTTAACGATGTTTTCCCACAGCGCAAGCTACAGATTGTTGCTGTGATCCCCCATCCGCATTTCGTAGAAAATCCCATTTGCTTTTGTACTCAGCCAATTAAAAAAGCAAGGCAAGACGGCAATAAAATACGAAGTTTTTTTTTTACTACAATAGGCTCACTTTCCGTTTCTGAAAAAGCATCGTCCCTTTTGCCCCCAGCTTCTTGATCTAAGTTTGGGAGGGCGACTCATGTCTTATCTTTTAAAGCAATAAATTTCCCACTGTCAGGACAAATGTCCGAGGCCGGTCACATGAACGAACCCAGACTGAAGGAAAGGGGGGGGGGATTGTGGGGGAGCGCACAAGGCAAGGAGGAGAACCCCCGTGGTAACTCGAAACGTTTTAGTTTAAGTCCCACAGGGTTGAAACGATTGCGCGATACTTGTTAAACAACAATTGGCTACAACTTGCCCATTTTTTTTAATTCAAATGTTTTTTTTTTTTGCATTATACAATTTATGATAAATAGGTCGAGAGTTTTAAGAAATTACGTACTTCATTAATGTCGCCCAGTGATTTGATTTTCATATTACAAGGCAACATTTTTCTTTCACTGGGCGACATTAGTGTCGCCCAGTCAATGTTAAAAAAATTCACTGAGTTAGCAAAATCTAGTTAAAAGTATCTAATTTTGCAGTGCAGCTCTAGGTTGATATTGCAATCATGGTTACAAAACTTAGTGGTAAATCTATGACGTTAGGAATAAATCAGTTTTAATTAAAAATTAGATTTTTAAGGTACTTCATTTTCTTATTACACATTACTCATTCGTAAGATGGCTAAATCTTAATTTAAAAATATTCTTTAAGAAAAATACATTCAGATGTATCTGATACAAAATTACTGAATTTAATTAAATAGAAGTAAAATAATCAAACCCTACTTTTTAAACAACTGTTATATAAAACATTTAACTGATTGTTTTATATAATATAAATGCTTTAGATCTTTTGCAACTGCTTTAAGAATATATTTGTAACACAAGTCAAACTTGTTGCTTGGGACCAGGTTTAAACTCAATTATTATTTTTTTTTTAAAAGTAAAATGTCATAACACTTATTTTTACAGAAGAAATCAAAGTACATATCGAACTCTTGTAAGTTTTGTTATATCTTAATGTACATAAACTCTCCCTATTACCCTTAAAAACCAACTGCTATGTAGTTCTCCGAATAGTAAAATAACTGAAAGACTGAAGGTCGAATATAAATGAAAGATAGTAGACCGGAAACACTTCCAATGTTTTGGTGTTGTGTTACAAGTTGTGTACAAGTGCGATGCTATACTTTCATCTTCGGCTATAAATTTCGTCGCCCTTCCACATTCCCAAAAAAGGGATGGGGGGGTCTCCTAGAAGTGCCTTTTTTGTAGACCGCCCTCTCTCTGTTGAAAATAAGAAACCGATAGAAAGAGCGCATGGGGATTAATACCCCAATTGCCGCTCAACCCGGCCTTTCCCCCGGCCCAGATCGGGAATGGCTTAGATCTATTTTCCCTCTCACTATTTCGGATATTCATTAGAATTGCCGCTCTTTTTCTTCCTATATTTGAAGATTTATTTATTTTACACGTATTTAGTAAGTACTAAGTAAATTTTTTGAAGAAGTATTTAAAAAAAAATTTAGACTTTAAAATTTTTTTTTTTTTAAAATTTATACTTTTAGTGCCTTGCTTTAACTAGTATCTCACTGAGATTCCTTCCAACAATTCAAAATTTGCTTAATAAAATCGCAAAAATCATCATAACGTTGCTCATTTGAAGGAAAAACGTAATTTGGTGAGCATACAAAGAGAGCACTGTATATCAGAAAAAAGATACTAAAAAGAGACCAAATACACATTGGTAGCTTTCTTTACATGCTCCGTTTCCCCATGTCTCGAATAGCAAAGTATATTGTTAATAAAACTAATCTGGACGCTATATACAGCGAACTACTCGGAGTTAAGATTCAAAATTTGGTGAGCATACGAACTCCGATAGAGAACGCTGTATATAAGAAAATATACTAAAAAGAGACAAAATACACGTTGAAAACTATTTTTTTGCATAATAATTTTACCCGTGTCTTGATTACTATGCTTGCCTTTGAATCTTTACTCTGATATCCCTCTATACTCTCGCTGTATAGAGGGATCTGAGGAGGGGTGACGCAGAAAAACGAGATTTGCGACTTCTGCCCTTTTTAGAGCTGCCATCTATCTATGTATTTTGAAAAGGTGTGTGGAAGCTTTAATACCAAGTAACTTTTTTGGCATGACGTCCAACAGAGATATAACAACAACGGAAAAGCCGGAAAAAAAAGTTTATAATAAGCATATAAACTTTTGCACAAACTGTTCCTGCTTTTATATCAGATACGCCTGTGCCATATAAAACGGTAATTGATTGATTATACCATTTCTTCTTTGAACTCCAATCAGATTATACAAATGAGGTTAGATTAAAATTATTACGTATTTTTGGAGTTCCACTGTACTCTACATATGGAATTATAAAAAAAAATCTCCCTAAGGCCGAAATCTCAATTTTTTCTATTAAAGTTTTAAAATGATAGACAAAATGAAAAATATGCAATTTATCTAATTTATGCATCGTATAAATAGTACTTATGAAACGTACCATAAAATCATTTGTTACAGCAAGGATTACTAAAATGGCACTTGCATGAAACTACTCCAAAAAATAACAAATGTAAATTAAAACTAATCAGAATTGCATGCAAAATGTATGAAGCCTTGTCGCCTTCTTAGAAAACAATTTATGACCAATCAAAGAATTCCAAACTGTTTAATGAAAAAAATAAATTTTGCTTCAAATGTTTTAATGTCGTTGTTTTGGCAATAGCTATTTAAGTGACTCAAAATTGAATTTCATTGCTAATTCAATGGAAAATTCGCCCACAGCAGTAGACTTATGTCCGTCCGGACGTACAGACAGGCGGACAAAAAGATTCATTGAAATAAATCTATTTTTCAGGTATAATTTAAACATGATTTTTTTAAACATAATAAATAAATATTTCTTGTAATTTTAGTCATCTTAAAAATTTTGTAGCCGTAGGCCCGAGCCCAAATTAATTAAATCAGCGTCATCTGGTGGAAGGTCTTATGGGGATGTGTACCGGGGCTTGTTAATAACCAGTATGCGTATGCCCTTTTATCTCAATTTCCATTACACTACCAGTACTTCTTCAACAGAAATACCAGTAATTTTTTTTGTTTACAGTGCTACACTGTTGATTTATGAGTCACAGCAAAAAAAAATATTAAATAATCGTTACTCAAAAAAAACTACTGGTAGTATATCCAAAAAAATTTGTTGCAAATCTTACATTCATGAACAATTTTAAAATGACAGAAAGAATTTTTCATTATTATTCTGAATGTCTCTTTTCTAATTGACTGTTTGTTATGTGTTTCTCACCTCGGCGGTATTCTACGAGACTGAGTGTTTTCCGGCAAATTTATAACTTCATCCATTTAATAGACGTTGCGAATTTGAAGCCAGTAGTTCTTGGTGAGCACGAAACAAGCATTTTATACCAAATTGCAGATGTGGTGTTACGTTATGTCAATTAAAAATAAAAATTAAATTTTTATAAGAGAATGATTAGCTACAGCCAACCTCAAGCGCCATCTATGAACTTGCATTAAAATTATTAAACAAGCAAATTTTTTCCCTTGATTTTTGTTTTGTATTTTCGAAAGTGAGTTTTTTTTTAAAGACTATTTTATTTTTGAAATTTTTAAAATATCAACTTCCTGATGTGCTGTTGGTTGTTCAGATCATTTGTTAAAGAGAGCTTGTATAGAATAATTAAATAGAGCTTGAATAGTACCTTTTCATCTATGATGGTCATTCTGAGAATGAAACATAAACAACTAATGTAACCATAAACAAATAATGTAACCGTAAACAACTAATGAAATCTGAAAACAAATAAAAAATTAAAATGTCCACTACATCATTTGAAACATTCACAATCTTTATTTTATTAACAAATGTATATTCTTCCTCCAAACCAACACGTTACAATACAGGGTGTCCCAAAATGGACTGCCTGTTTTTGAAAATTAATAAAAAAGAAATGCATAGAGATAGTAACACAATTCTTGCAGAAAACGAATTGGTCATGTTTAGAATATGATTTGGTCTTTATTATGTAAGTTTTATTTAGTACGTTATTATGTTATTACACATTGTTATTATCAATTTAACCGACAGACGGCGCTGCAATACCGTGTGTTGGCTGTATGAAAGAACTATGCATGCGTACACAGCGAAAAGAAGAACATGTTCAATAGACTGAACATTTTTGACAACTTGTAAGCACGGAAAATGGAAAATGACCATTACATCATCTGAAACATACCCAATCTTTATTTTATTAAATAGATGAATATTCTTCCAACTCGTTATAGTATCTACTACAGTAACCAATCGCTATCGGGTTACATCGCGCATTCTGATACATCGCAGATTGTATCACGTCTCCCAATTTTCCCCTGTTTTTTTCTTCTTAATTTTGTACTTAATACTTTCTTTGAAATCGATTCGAATACGTTGGTCAATTTAATCTAATGTTGGAGAAATACAGTTAATAAAATTTCGTTCGTTGATTTTGGTCGGAAAACAGGTTTTAGCGGGAAAAATCAAGGCAGCAAGCTTTAAATACATTTTTCACTAGAAAATGTGTGAAATATTATGATATTAACTGTGCAATTATGTGTCGCGGTTTCTTGCTTAGCTCCCGTGAAGCGCGATATAATGAGGGTATTAATGTACTTCTGACAGAAAAACATGTCTATGTTTATAGCAGCATTATTGTCATACTTTAAGGATATACTTTCTAGTTAAATGCACTAATAATTTTTTGCCCATTTTTATTCCTAAGGGGAGCCGGATATTTGTATCTCGTCCATGTTAATTTACCTATAGTTAGGAACGTTTTTCGCAATAACTACATGATATATCATGATTAAAAAATTATATTTTGTTCCTTACATAAAGCTTTTTGATTTGAACTAAGGATATTTCAAAATTTTTAGAACTGTTAAATGGAATTTTTTTTTTTTTGCTTCAAATGCTTTAATGTTTATGAGTTTTCATGACATTGTGTTGTTTTGACAATAGCGATTTGAAGGACTTAAAATTGAATTTCATTGCTAATTCATTGGAACATTCGCCGACAGCAAGTCGACTTATGCCCGTCTGGATGTACAGTCAGACAGACAAAAAGATCACTTGAAATAAATCTAATTCAGGCGTAAATTAAACATGAATTTTTTTTGAACATAATTAAATATTTTTTTATTTTCTTCTTCTTCTTCTTCTTTAACAGCACTACAGCCTGGTGCAGGCCAAGCCTTTCTCAGTCTGCTTTCCCCAGACAGGGCGACTTGCAGCCAGATTTCTCCATCTGGTTATTCCCATCACTTTCAGGTCCTTCTCAACACTATCCAACCACCTTGTAGCCGGTCTCCCTCTCCTCCTTGTACCCTCAATCTTTGAAAACGTCAGCTTTTTAACTGTATCGAGATCTTCACGTCGAAAAACATGTCCCAGCCATCTGATCCTGTATGACTTTATAACTCTTAGTATATTTGGCTGTCTATATATATTGTACATTTTTTTATTTTAGTCATCTTAAAAATTTTGGCGCTCTTCAAAATTTGTCGCCGTAGGCCCTGGCCCAAATCCGCTACTGAAGAGAATGAACAATCTTCTCAAAAACATCAATACCGAAGCAGCTGAATTGTACCATCTTTACTTAAATCAACTTCATTTGATAGACGGTCTTAAAGGGATGAGGCTTGTTATTTCTCTTTTACAATTCCCATTACCCCCCAGTACTAGTTCCTCTATTGCAGAAAAACCAGTATTTTTTAAAAATTTTAGTCTTGAAGTTTAATATAATAGATACTTCTTGAAAACAAATTTAAATTATCTTTATTTAAAAACAGCTACTGGTAACTTAGAAAAATACAATTCGTTAAAATGTTATAATCCTGAATAATTTTAAGATGACAGTAAGATTTTTTTTATTATTCTAATTGTCCCCTTTCTAATTGACTGTTTGTTATGTGTTTCTCACCTCTGCGGTATTCTATGAGATTGAGTTGGCCGCCGGTAAATTTGTAACTTCACCCATTTAATAAACGTTGCGAATTTTAAAGAAACAAGAAAAATAGTCAAATTTTCTATGAGCATAACACAAGCATTTTCTAGCAAATTGCAGAGGTAGTGTTGATCAGAGTTAATAAAAATTAAGTATTTATAAAAGCTTAATTACAGTTACAGTCAACCTCAAGCGCCATTTTAAAGTATTAAACAAGCATAATTCCCCCCCCCCCTTTTTTTTTTGGTATTCTCGGTAAAAATGAGTTTTCTAAGAATATTTTACTTTTTAAATTTTTAAAATGCCACCTTCCTGATGTGGTGTTGGTTGTTCAAATAATTTGTTAAAGAGAGCTTGAATAGAAAGAAAAACCCCTTTTCATCTATGATGGTCATTCTGAGGGTGAACATAAACAACCAGTGAAATGGCAAAGCACGGAAAATGGCAAATGACAATTACATCATCTGAAACATTCCCAATCTTTATTTTATTAATTGACGAATATTCTTAAAACTCGTTTTAGTATCGACTACACTAACCCCTCCCTATATCGGGTTAAAACGCGCATTCGGATGTATCGCACCTTGTTTAATGTCTCCCAATTTCCCCCTATTTTTTCCTCAGTATGTACTTTTCTTAAAATCGATTCTAATACGGTGGTTTATTTCATCTAATTTTGGTGAAGTGCAGTTAATGAAATTTCGTTCGTTGATATTGGCCGGGAAACAAGTTTTAGCGAGAAAAATCAAAGTGGCCAACTTTAAATACATTTTTCACTAGAAAATGTGTGAAATATTATAATATTACCTGAGCAATAACGTGTAATGTTTATCTTATACTATAATACGAGGAATTGGTCCCAAGTCGAAAATCGCCCCAGAATTAATAAACTCCGGTAAACTTAGGGGTCTGGGGTTTTTGGCCACGACGAATCGATTGGCACAGGTTTTGAAGCGCTACGGTCAAGCAGTTCGGAGTTACAGATAGGATATTTTCAAACTTCATTAGTTCGCCATAATGGCTACTTTCGTGATGCCATCTGCTAAAGCTATAAGCCTCTGCTTAAGCATAAATGTTTAGTTAAGATTTAAATTTTTCAAATTTAAATAAATTCAACCTTGCTTTAAACTTTATTGAGTTTTACAGAAATGGTAAAGTGAATATTTTTTAAGTTCCAATCAGCAGACGATTTCAGTTCTATTCTGTTCGTTGGCGATTTTTGGCGATCTTGAAAATTTAACGTATGGTTGCTATACCTATCGAGTTGAATGAAGTATGAAATGGAATGTTTACCACATTTCGACATTTTTGTTGCTTTTTAACGAAACGCCAATTATCAATTACATTTCATTTCCTATGACTTTTAAAACTTTACCTTTGTATAGAATAGTTCTCTTTCCAAACTCTAACTTTGTTTACAATGGTGCACTTTAACTAATGTGACCAGACGTCCCGCTTTTGGCTGGACAGTCCCGCTTTTTTTTTTAAAAGTCCCGCAAAGTCCCGAAAAACGAGGAAATTGTAAATAAAGTAGACTTTTTTTTATGAATAATCGTTGTAAAACGCTATGACGTCTTTAGAAATTGTTAAATGAAGCTATAGTCATCAACAAATTGGTGGAGTATGGTTTCTGTTTGCCTGGAGCCACTGCTGCTGTTGAACGCGCCTTCCTTATCTTTCTTATATACCAAGTGTGTCATTGTGTGAAGGGACTATTATGTGCTTAAAAAAATACTTAAAAAATACACCGGGGGGAAGGGGGGGGGGTGATGGAGTGTCCCACTTTTTGATTTTGAAAATCTGGTCACATTAACTTTAACCGGTTATCTTTTCACCAATGGTTTCACAAATTTTCTTATGGTATGATTGTTTTGATAAATCACAATTGAAAATTTAAATCTTCGAGTTAGCTTCGATACCTATTTTCTCCGAGCAGAGCTCGGTCACCCGCTGGTAGTAATAAATAGCAAGTACTTTTTAAGTTTTTGTTCCTTTTTTAGTGTAGCTAAGTTATTTAATATGATTTATTCTTAGAATTCAAATAGATACTGTGCTTTAGTTTAAAAACTTTGTTAACAGCAGAATTACATCAAAAGGATAAAGCCCATTTCGCACCTTGTCACAACTACTTGCAACTCCCATACGACACCATGCATTTAAAAGTTGCACTGATGTTGCACAAAAGTTGCAAGATTTTTTCATGCGAGCACGAAAAAATCGCAAGTTGCATGTATCGTTAGCCAATCAGAATCCAGTATTTGTTTGGCTACATTGTGGCGAACTAGACTTCGCCAACTGGTTGTTTATTTACTTTTTAAGACGCCAAATTCCTTACTTGCAAAAAATGCAAAATTCTGCGCAATTAAAAATGGGTAGTAAATGGACGGCAAAAATGGAAATTGATCTTATTAATGAAGTTCGGAAACATAAATTTCTGTACGATGCTTATGGTTTGATTCAAGTTTGTTTACAAAAAGATGAAACGTGACAAATTGTGAGATAAATATTTTTTTGTGGAAACCCGAAAAACCAGGTTACCACAAGTTACGAGTTGCAAATACAACGGAATTGCAAGTAGTTGTGCAGTTGTGAAATGGGCATTAATATTTATCAAGACGCTTGGTATATCGCACATTCTTTTAAATCTCGGGATTTTGCTTGTTTCCCGTGAAGCGCGGTATAAAGAGGGTATTAATGTACTTGGTAACAGAAAAATATGTCTATGTTTATAACAGAATTAAAATCATACTTTAAGGATATACTTTCTAGTTAAATGTACCAATAATTTTTTGCCCATTTTTAATCTTAAGTGGAGACGGATATTTGTATCTCGCCCATGTTAATCTGTTGTTGTTTTGTTGTTCCTCATCCCCACTGGTCTAGCGGAGCTAGACCAGGTCCATGAGTCCATTCACCCTCAAGAAATCGAAAAACAAGACCGGGTCGCGCAGAAAATCATCCTTTGCAAAATTCACGCAGCTAAGGAGGTGGGCCGGGCTGGCTGCACTGGAGAGACATTTGTTGCAGGTGGGGTAGACCTTTTGTTGCTGTTCGTACTTCATGCACTTTAGGTGACCACTGATGAATCTAGCGTATGCGGTCTGATCACCTCTATCACCCCTGAAGGTCAAAGCACGACCCGGATTATCCACAGAGTACCAGATGTGTACTGGGGGAGTAGTCCAGTTAAGCAGGACACCTTTCTTTCTAATGGAGTGAATTTCTGAGGATGTGAGTGCCAAATTATCCGGCAGGGGCTCATTTGTGCCAAGTTTTGCCAGCGAGTCAGCGATCTCATTTCCGTAAAGACCAACGTGAGACGGAATCCACTGCAAATAAATATCTCGCTTCACGGAAAGTTTACTGAGCAGTTGCACGATTGCTGTTCCAGCTCTATCGCCCACTTTGGGCCATGCACTCAAATATTGGATAGAGCTTCTACTATCCGTTAGGATCCAGATGGGGTCTAACCGCGAGTCCCCTTCAATTGCCTTCAGTCCTGCCTCATTAGCAAGAAGCTCCGATCGGAAAACAGAACAAGAATCCGGGTTTCTCATTTTTATGTTGGTATCGCCTCCAGGTCTCTTGATGTAGACTCCACTTCCAGTACGACTCCGATCGTCCCTGCTACCATCAGTATAAACACAAAGGCCCTCCTCTGGGATGGATTACTACCCAGAGGTAGATGTTAATCTACCTATAGGTAGGAACATTTTTCGCAATAACTACATGATATATCACTATAAATTTTTTTTTATATTTTGTTCTTTACATAAAGCTCTTTGATTTGAACTGAGGATATTTCAAAATATTAAGAGCTACTTTTACAGTAAATTTTTTTTAAATAGGTATTGAAAATCACAAAAAATCAGATTAAAGTTATATAATTTTTTTGAGCAAAAGTATTTAAAATTCCTCTGTTTAAATCAAAGAGCTATTAATGAGCAAGAAATAACAAATCAAAATATGTTGATATCTTTTATCGTTCCTGAGAAAAATGAACCTAACTGTTGAAAAAAACTTGTATTTCAGGAATCGCAAAAGAAAAGTAAGGTTTAGGAAAGAACTTGTATTAAGCGTTACCCAAAAGTGCTTATAGATGGAGAACCAAAGAAATTTATAATCTGGTCCTAAATTAAAAGATAAGCAAAATGAAAAATAAGGAAAAACAGAAAATCGACATTTTGATCCAAACACCCATCCAATCACTCTTGAAATTATTTAAAAAACATAATGTTATAGTAGTTCAAATTTCGTTCAAAATCCTATAAGTACTTTTAGTGCCTTGCTTTAACTAGTATCTTCCAACAATTCAAAATTCGCTTCATACAATCGTAAAAATCATCATAACGTTGCGCATTTGAAGGAAAAACGTAATTTGGTGAGCATACAAAGAGAGCGCTATATATCAGAAAAAAGACACTAAAAAGAGACAAAATACACATTGGTAACTTTTTTTACATGCTCCGTTTCCCCATGTCTCGAATAGCAAAGTATATTGTTAATGAAACTAATCTGGACGCTATATACAACGAACTACTCGGAGTAAAGATACAAAATTTGGTGAGCATACGAACTCCGATAGGGAACGCTGTATATAAGAAAATATACTAAAAAGAGACAAAATACACGTTGAAAACTATTTTTTGCATAATAATTTTACCCTTGTTTTGATTACTATGCTTGCCTTTTGAATCTTTACTCTGAGTAGATCGCTGTATAGAGGGATCTGAGGAGGGGTGACGCAGAAAAACGAGATTTGCGACTTCTGCCCTTTTTAGAGCTGCCATCTATATATGTATTTTGAAAAGGTGTGTGAAAGCTTTAATACCAAGTAACTTTTTTGGCATGACATCCAACAGAGATATAACAACAACGGAAAAGCCGGGAAAAAAGTTTATAATAAGCATATAAACTTTTGCACAAACTGTTCCTGCTTTTATATCAGATACACCTGTGCCATATAAAACGGTAATTGATTGATTATACCATTTCTTCTTATCAACTCCAATCAGATTATACAAATGAGGTTAGATTAAAATTATTTCGTATTGTTGGAGTTCCACTGTACTCTACATATGGAATTATTAAAAAAAAATCTCCCTAAGGACGAAATCTCAATCTATTTCATTAAAGTTTTAAAATGATAGACAAAATGAAAAAGATGCAATTTATCTAATTTATGCATCGTATAAATAGTACTTATGAAACGTACCATAAAATCATTTGTTACAGCAAGGATTACTAAAATGACAACAGCATGAAACTACTCCAAAAAATAACAAATGTAAAATAAAACTAATCAGAATTGCATGCAAAAAAATATGAATCCTTGTCGCCTTCTTAGAAAACAATTTATGACCAATCAAAGAATTCCAAACTGTTTAATGAAAAAATTAAATTTTGCTTCAAATGTTTTAATGTTTATAATGCCATTGTTGTTTTGGCAATAGCGATTTAAATGACTCAAAATTGAATTTTATTGCTAATTCAATTTAAAATTCGCTCACATCAAGTAGACTTATGTCCGTCCGGACGTACAGACAGGCGGACAAAAAGATTACTTGAAATAAATCTAATTAAGGTATAATTTAAACCATGATTTTTTAAAAACATAATAATTATTATTTTTTTTTAAATTTTAGTCATCTTAAAAATTTTGTCGCTCCTCAAAATTTGTCGCCTTAGGCCAGGGCCCAAATCCGCAACTGAAGAGAATGAACAATCTTTTCACAAATATCAATACCGAAGCAGCTGAATTATACCAACCGTGCTTAAATCAGCGTCATCTGGTGGAAGGTCTATAGCTAAAAAAACAGTAAATTATCTTTACTTTAAAACAACTACTGGTAGTAAATGCACAAAAATTCGTTACAAATCTTACATTCATGAATAATATTAAAATGAGAGGAAGAATTTTTCATTATTATTCTCATTATTATTCTAAATGTCTCTTTTCTAATTGACTGTTTGTTAAGTGTTTCTCACCTTGGCGGTATTCTATGAGACTGCGTGTTATCCGGCAAATTTAAAACTTCACCCATTTAATAGACGTTGCAAATTTGAAGCAAGTAGAAAAAGAGTAAAATTTTCTTTGTGAGCACGAAACAAGCATTTTATACCAAATTGCAGATGTGGTGTAACGTTACGTTAATTTAAAGTAAAAATTAAATATGAGCTTGATTAGCTGCAGTCAACCTCAAACGCCAACTGTGATCTTATATTTAAATTATAAAACAAGCATAACTTTTCCCCTGATTTTTGTTTTATATTTTCGAAAATGAGTTTTTAAAGACTATTTTACTTTTTAAATTTTTAAAATGCCAACTTCCTGATGTGCTGTTGGTTGTTCAGATTATATGTTAAAGACAGCTTGTATAGAAAGTAAAGTCTCTTTTCATCTATGATGGTCATTCTGAGAATAAAACATAAACAACTAATGAAACCATAAACAAATAATGTAACCATAAACAAATAATGAAACCATAAACAACCAATTAAATCTGAAAACAAATAAAAAATTAAAATGTCCACTACATCATTTGAAACATTCACAATCTTTATATTATTAATAGATGTATATTCTTCCTTCAAACCAACACGTTACAATACAGGGTGTCCCAAAATTGACTGCCTGGTTTTGGAAATTAATAAAAAAAGAAATGCATAGAGATAGTAACACAATTCTTGCAGAAAACGAATTAGTCATGTCTAGAATTTGATTTGGACTTTATTATGTAAGTTATATTTTTTATGTTATTACACATTATTATTATCAATTTAACCGACAGACGACGCTGTAATACCGTGTGTTGGCTGTATGAAAGAACTAGGCATGCGTACACAGCGAAAAGAAGAACATGTTCAATAGACTGAACATTTTTGACCACTTGTAATTCTTTTCGTTCTATACGCTTGAATTGTTCTTTCGTACAGCCAACACACTTTATTGCAGTGCCATCTATCGGTTAAATTGACCACAATAAAGTGTAATAACATAATAGCGTAATAAGCATAACCAACATAATAAAGTGCCCCATATCGAGTTCCAGACATGACTAATTCGTTTTCTGCAAGAATTGTGTTAATATCTCTATAAATTTCTTTTTTATTAATTATTAAAAACATTTAGCCCATTTTGGGTCGTGTCTACTACTTGTAACAGTAAAATATGTCTACTTATGTTTGTAACAGAATCAATGTCATATTTTAAGGACAGATTTCTTAGGTAAATGCACACACATAATTTTTTAAAACTCATTTTTATTCTTAAATTTCTTTTTCAAACTTTTGTACTAGCTCAAATTTCGCATAAAATCCTATAAGTACTAGTAGCGCCTTGCTTTAACTAGCTTCGCACAAAGATTCCTTCAATAATTCAAAATTATCGCGTTTACAATCAAAAAATCATTATGCCGTTGGTTATTTGCAAGAAGAATCTTTTTAAATTTCCAAAAATTGCAGGTTTTTTTAGAGGTCTCCTCGAACCATTTTAAATTTGACGTTAGAAGAATTCAATACTAAAACAAGCCAAATGCCGTTATAGATGCACTGATGCAGAAATACGAGATTGGCGACTACTGCTCTGTATAGTGCTGCTGTCAATATATATGCATTTTGAAAAGATGTGTAAGAAAGTTTTAAAGTAACTTTTTTGGCTAAACATCCAAAAGAGATCCTACAACAACGGATAAGCCGGAAAAAAGTTTATAATCGGCATATAAGTTTTAGTACTTGTACCTGCTTTTATCTTGGGTACTCATGGTGTCGCTTTTACCTTTGGCATAAGGTGATTCGATCATCGTCCCAGGGGAAGGACTAATCGGTCCATCTCCGAGGCTTGCGAAGGCCTATGCTGATTTGTATGCCGTGGGCAGGTGAACTGTAGTAATCGCAACAATGAGTTGTATCATTTTTGATCTGAAAAAAAAAATAAGTGTGTTTATGCTCGGAACAGTCTAGACTAGGATCATCGTCAAGCGCTCTTCATTGAGAGCAGTTCTAGTACAGCTGCCCTCATTACGGCTAATCAGGAAACAGCGTTGAAAGGAAACAATATTAACTAAGATTTCGACAAAGTTTGATTTCTAGAAACGTGGTAATATCGTCCATTATTTCCGATAGCCTAGTTTAAGGTAGGAGCAGCCACTGGGGGTCGCTACTTTTAGTAGCCCGGGAGGCTTGGCTTTCGGTCAGGCAGATCATGGCGCCGAGCCGCTGGGGTTAGCATCTCTACAAATTACAGTTGAGGCAGTGGTAAGATTGTACTTGCTTAGAGGCACTGCACTCATGCGGTCAACTGCAGATCCTGCAGCAGGCTTTCATCTCGCAGAGTCTAGATGTGCTTCGCCGATTTTGGCTTTGAGGGATTCGTTTTGGAGCAGATGTCTTGGCCCTTGCTCTGGAGAACTGGACGACTCCGTTGACGGTTGGGTCTTCTTGGGAATCTTTGATGGCTTGGGGTTCAGTTTAAGAGAAGCCGATCGGGAGATCGGTTTCCTCTTCTTCACGTCTCGGATTGATTAGGTTAGGTTTGAATTATCGCCGCACTAGAGCTACGCAAGGGCTATTGGAGACAGGCGTCGTATTTTAGAACCACAGTCAGGTGACGAGCCAACACCTGAATAGGCACCCAACGCAACCGTTAAGGGCGACATCGTACGCAGCGTTAGGATTTTGAAGGATATTTAACGTGCACTCCCTTACACGGGGTATTATTCGTAGGACATTTTTGGCTGCACGGGCCGTTTATAGGTCGGCAGGTATTTTGGCGATGCCCGGACCCGAACGTGGGACCTTCCGCATGCTAAGCGAATGCTTAACCGACTGGGCTCCCCATCCCCGTCCGTCTCGGAATGACTTTCAAGAATTAAAGAATTTTTTTTTTGTAGATTTTGTCAGGAGAGCAGACCTCGGTTATTCTTCGACATATGGTGTTTCCATCATCGCCCAAGAGGGAAAGGATTGGCGATAGCTTGTAGAAAGTGATGTGGTGTATACGTTAACGGTTGGGTCTCGATGGCTTGGAGGTTGGAAAGGTGACTTGCGTAGGGTGGCTAGAGCGCAACTTCCGTCTCCATGGAAATCTTGGCTGGTAGTTCGAACTCCGTCTTCGCGGCTAGGGCTGGCCTTAAGAGGATTTGTATTTTCCGTATCGTTTGAGCAGGTTGCACAATATCGAAATACTTTCCAGTTTGCTCAAATCAAGTGAAACATTTATTGCGATGCTTCTCTGAATTCGGTGCTCATCTCGCCCTTAGCAGGGGATATCTGATATCTGCAATATGTGGCAGATTTCTATCATCTTGGCATTATCATTATCGCTTTGGCTAGTAGCTTCTTGGTGGTAACTACAAATATAGTGACAGATTATATGATTAATGCAATCCAAATATGATGACAGATTACATTACAGATATGCGTAATTGCATGATTACTCCATTGTAAAATGTAATAGAAATATATTAAAGAAAATACATTATTTGTGCTTTTATGTTTCTCGTCAAAAATCCTTTTAATTTAGAGGCAGGTAGTGCTATCATGTGACATAAGGAAAATTGATTAAAACCCTAAAATAGGTATACGGGGACTTTCTTTTATTTCTAGCCAAACTTGTTGGCGAGAAAACTGAAAGCTCAAGTGATTCGGTATTTACCGAGATACCATCCTGAAAACACGAAGTCAAAGTACGGTTTATCACATGACGCCTTGTTGCGAAACGATTGAGAGTTTATAGCCAAGCGGCGCTGCGCTAAGTGCAGCTTAAGAGCTGCTTATGTAATCCTTTTTCCTCACTTGCCTTTTAGAAGTAGTCTAATAAACAGTGTTTTTAGTTACTTGACTCGTCCTTATCCAATCTACCCCCAGCATCGGATAGATGCAGCCCACTTGAATTGAACTTTCTCCCAACAGCCTAATTAATGACTCTTGTTCTAATTTTTTCAGTAATTCGTTGACAGCTGTCCGACTGGACGCACAGACAGACGGACTAAAATTATGTGGAGATGGTTATCTAATGGTATTTATCCTTTCCATTAAAACAAAAAAGATTTTTTTAGAACCGATTTTGTAAGACATTGTCTGCATGGCAATGCACACGTTTTATTTTTTTTTTAATTCGTTCGAATTGAAAACGAAAAAAAAAGAAGGCATAATATAAGTGGATCAATTACTTTTGACGATCATACGGTGACGTGTCCAACGCTAAGCACTCTTACCCTTTTTTTTTATTAAAACACTGTGGATATAGATCTGTTGATGGAAAAATATCATGAACTGATGTGAAATTTGTTATGTGGCATTTATGACATAAGGAAATAGAATTTTCATAAAATATTATTTTCCACTAAAAGGCGCTTTCATCAGCTGCATATATATAACAATTTTAGATTGTACCATTCGTACTTTAATCAGCGTCATCTGATGGCAGGTCTTAAAGGATAGGGGCTTTATATTCCTCTTATCAATTGTTACAGTACCAGTTTTTCTGTTTCAGAAAAACCAGAATTTTCTTGAAAGATTTGTATCGTTTCATAACCACTTCTCGTAAAAAAAATTGTTAATAATTTCTATTAAAAAACAGCTACTGGTAGCTTACAAAATAAAATTCATTACAATTGTCGTATTTCTGAATAATTATAAAATTACAGATTTTTTTTTTTATTCTATTTGTCACTTTTCTAATTGACTGTTTGTTATTATGTTTCTCACCTCCGCGGTATTCCATGAGATTGATTTGTAGCAGGCAAATTTGTAACTTCACCCATTTAATAGACGTTGTGAATTGGAAGAAACTAGAAAAATAGTCACATTTTCTTTATAAGCGTATTCAAAGCATTTTCTAGCAAATTGCAGACGTAGGGTTGATAAGAGTAAGTTAAAAGTAAAAATTAAGTGTTTATAAAAGCTTGATTAGTAACAGTCAACCTCAAGCGCCATCTGTAGGCGAATACCCAAAATTCCCCCAAATTCTAAAATTTTTACTATTGCTTTAATCTTTTCCAAATTTGGTATAGTGATTTCAAATATAATGAATAATACTATTTAGGCATTTTTTTAATTTAAATATATTTTATTTATTTTAAACGGTGTTTTTCTACTAAAAAAAGGGGTTTACGCTAATAAGTCTACCGCATTGAATTTTCATCCTATAAACATTAATTATGTGTTAAATTCTTCGTTTTGAACTGATGCATGCAATGACCCTCTAGAGTTACATACTAATTACAAGAAAAGAAGTTATTAAGAAAAATGTCATAAGTAAGCCGAAAAAAAAAAAGAATGTTTTTCGATTAACTTACACTTGGACATTTTTTTAAAAGAAAACTTATATACTTACACCAGATGTTAGAGGTTCATGGCTCAGATTTGTATTGAAATAGCATCTGTAAAAAATTTCTGGTAAATTAATGTAAAACTTTTTATACTAGAACTGTTGGCGTAAACCCCTTTTTTTAGGTGAAAAACACCGTTTAAAATAAATCATTTATATTTAAATAAAAAAATTGCTTAAAAAGCAATGTTCATTATATTTGAAATCACTATGCCAAATTTGGAAAAGATTAAGGTAATAGTAAAAATTTTAGAATTTTAGGTATTCGCCTTCCTTAGTAAAATTTCGTTCGTTGATTCTGGACGGAAAACAGGTTTTAGCGAGAAAAATCAAAGCAGCAAACTTTAAATAAATTTTTCACTGGAAAATGTGTAAAATATTATAATCATATATAACCTGTGCAATAACGTGTAATGTTTTTAGTAATTAATAACAAGTACTTTTAAAGTTTGTGTTTCTTTTTTAGAGTAGTTAAATTATTTATTATAATTTATTTTTTGATTTCAAATAAATACTGTGCTACTAGTTTAAAAATCTTGTTGAGAGCAGAATAACATCAAAAGTATAATATTTATCAAGTAGCTCGTTGCATCGCGCATTCGGTTATATCGCGGGATTTTGCTTAGCTCGAGTGAAGTGCGATATAACGAGGGTATTAATGTACTTGTAACAGAAAAATATGTCGATGTTTGTAACAGAATTAATGTCATACTTTAAGGATATACTTTCTAGTTAAATGCACTAATAATTTTTTGCATATTTTTATTCTTAAGGGGAGACGGATTGTTGTATCTCGTCTATGTTAATTTACCTATAGTTCGGAACATTATTCGCAATAACTACATGATATACCATTATAAAAATATATATATTTTGTTCCTTACATAAAGCTCTTTGATTGGAACTGGGGATATTTCAAAATATTAAGAAATACTTTTACAGTCATTTTTTTTAATAAAATATGTATTGAAAAACACAAAAAATCAGATACAAAGTTATGTAAATTTTTTTTTAGCAGAGGTATTTAAAATTCCTCTGTTTAAATCAAAGAGCTATTAATGAGCAAGAAATAACAAATCAAAATAATGTTGATATATTTTATCGTTTCTGAGAAAAATGATCCTAACTGTTGAAAAAAAATACTAAGATAAAACTAAACAACGGTCTTAAAGGGATGTGACTTGCCATTCCTCTTATCAATTCCCATTACCCAGTACCAGTTCCTCTATTACAGAAATTAAACGTCAAAATGCAAGCTTAAAGTATTTAAAAACAACAAAATAAATAACATTATATTAGGACTCAAAAAATTAAACTTTTTATAGAGGACTCAGAGAGGGGTGACGCTGAAAAACGACCTTTATACTCCTTCGTTACCCAAAAGTGCTTATAGAAAGAGAACCAAAGAAATTTATAATCTGGTCCTAAATTAAAGCTAAAGATAAGCAAAATGAAAAATAAGGATAAGCAGAAAAACGACATTTTTGATCCAAACACCCATCCAACCACTCTTAAAATTATTTATAAAACATAATGTTATAGTAGTTCAAATTTCGTTCAAAATCCTATAAGTACTTTTAGTGCCTTGCTTTAATTAGTATCTCACTGAGATTCCTTCCAACAATTCAAAATTCGCTTAATACAATCGTAAAAATCATCATAACGTTGCTCATTTGAAGGAAAACGTAATTTGGTGAGCATACAAAGAGAGCGCTGTATATCTGAAAAAAGATACTAAAAAGAGACAAAATACACATTGGTAACTTTTTTTGCATGATCCGTTTCCCCATGCCTCGAATAGCAAAGTATATTGTTAATGAAACTAATCAGAACGCTATATACAGCGAACTACTCGGAGTAAAGATTCAAAATTTGGTGAGCATACGAACTCCGATTGAGAACGCTGTATATAAAAAAATATACTAAAAAGAGACAAAATACACGTTGAAAACTATTTTTTTTGCATAATAATTTTACCCGTGTCTTGATTACTATGCTTGCCTTTGAATCTTTACTCTGAGTAGATCGCTGCATAGAGGGATCTGAGGAGGGGTGACGCAGAAAAACGAGATTTGCGACTTCTGCCCTTTTTAGAGCTGCCATCTATATATGTATTTTGAAAAGGTGTGTGAAAGCTTTAATACCAAGTAACTTTTTGGCATGACGTCCAACAGAGATATAACAACAACGGAAAAGCCGGAAAAAAAGTTTATAATAAGCATATAAACTTTTGCTCAAACTGTTCCTGCTTTTATATCAGATACACCTGTGCCATATAAAACGGTAATTGATTGATTATACCATTTCTTCTTATGAACTCCAATCCAATTATCCAAATGAGGATAGATTAAAATTATTTCGTATTTTTGGAGTTCCACTGTACTCTACATATGGGATTATAAAAAAAATATTCCTAAGGACGAAATCTCAATCTATTTCATTAAAGTTTTAAAATGATAGACAAAATGAAAACTATGCAATTTATCTAATTTATGCACCGTATAAATAGTACTTATGAAACGTAATATAAAATCATTTGTTACAGCAAGGATTACTAAAATGACACTTGCATGAAAGTTCTCCAAAAAATAACAAATGTAAATTAAAACTAATCAGAATTGCATGCAAAATATATGAAGCCTTGTCGCCTTCTTAGAAAACAATTTATGACCAATCAAGGAATTCCAAACTGTTTAATGAAAAAATTAAATTTTGCTTCAAATGTTTTAATGTCATTGTTGTTTTGGCAATAGCGATTTAAATGACTCAAAATTGAATTTCATTGCTATTTCAATGGAATATTCGCTCACAGCAAGTAGACTTATGTTCGTCCGGACGTACAGACAGGCGGACAAAAAGATTACTTGAAATAAATCTAATTCAAGTATAATTTAAACAGGATTTTTTAAAAACATTAATTAAATATTTTTTTTTAATTTTAGTCTTCTTAAAAATTTTCTCGCTCCTCAAAATTTGTCACCGTAAGCCCGGGCCCAAATCCGCAACTGAAGAGAATGAACAATCCTTTCACAAATATCAATACCTAAGCAGCTGAATTATACCAACCGTACTTGAATCAGCGTCATCTGGTGGAAGGTCTTATGGGGATATGTACGGGGCTTGTTATTCCTCTTATCTAGGGTTACTGGAATATCTGCGTATGAGGGTTGCGACATGATCCTCCCACCTGATTGGTTGGAGCATAGCCATGCTCCCCAGATACGAAGCTGTTGTTTTTCCACGTAGACATTATGACTTATGACTTGAGTGGGGGGCCCGTTAATGTTATTTATTTTATCAGCTCTCATTCTAGTGAAGGGAACAAGATTGGTCTTATCGGGGTTTACTGTCAACCCAACAGTGTTACACCATCCCTCTACCTTTTTTAGGGCACTTCCCATAAGGTCAGCGACTGTATTTGGAAATTTCCCTCTAACGACAATGGTGATGTCGTCAGCATAGCCGATGCAGTGAATGCCCATGGTGTTGACTTTACAAAGAAGTTCATCAACTACAAGACACCAAAGTAGAGGGGAAAGTACACCCCCCTGTGGACAACCCTTACAGCTATCAACTCTAACCACTACACCCAGAAAGCTGGATGTAACAATTCTAGTTTTTAGCAGATTTTCTACCCAAGAGCAGACAATTCCATTTGTTCCAATCCTATGCAAGGCTCTTACAATGGCATCAGTAGGTACTCTATCAAAAGCACCCTCTATATCAAGGAACGTAGCCAAGGCCAGTTCTTTTTGGTTGATTGCCCTATCGAGAACCGTAAATAGGTCGTATAGAGCTTTTTCAGTTGACTTACCAGGTTGGTAAGCATATTGGAATTTCGACAAGGGGTTTTGTGGTAACACCTCATCACAAATGTATCTGTCCAAAATTTTCTCCAATGTTTTCAGAAGAAAAGAGGAAAGACAGATTGGTCTAAATGCCTTGGCAACAGAGTAGTCTGCTTTACCAGGCTTTGGGATGAAGACTGCCTTGCTCTGTCTCCATGCCTCTGGTGTGTGTCCATAAACAAGACAAGCCCTATAAATTTTACATAGGTGAGGAACTAAAAGATCAATACCCTGTTGTAGTAGCACAGGGTAAATACCATCCACACCCGGGGATTTGAAGGGTTTGAAGGAGGAAATAGCCCACCTGATCCTTCGATGTGTAACGATTTCCTTTACCACTTTCCATTCATCCTTACTTTTCCTAGGAAGAGAAGGTGGATAGTAGGTTACCTCAGATCGACACACTTTTGATTCAGGGAAGTGTACCTGCAATAGCTCTTTAAGTGTATCTTCCCCATCTTTGGTAAGTTCCCCCTTTGTTTTGCGGATGGAACCCAATTGACTATACTCATCTTTGGTAAGTATCTTAGTTAGCTTTGAAGCACAGGAGATACCTTCCATTTGGCTACAGTAATCCTTCCAGGAGTCCTGCTTTGCCTTTCTGACAGCCTTGTTAAATGTCGTAAGTCTCATCTTATAGACAGACCAGTCTCCAGTCTTTTTGGCCCTATTAAAGAGTTTCCTGCACTCTTTCCTTAAATCACCAAGATTTTTACTCCACCAGGGCACTCTTCTTGGTAAACCTGAAGAGGCCAACCTAGAGTGGGAGTTAAATGACTGCACAATAGCTCTCTGCACATTGTCGACATTCATGTCAATGTCCGCTAAAGAGGGAAAATTAAAGTCATTACCTCCAAGAAGCAGCCCCAGCTCCTCCTGTAGGAATCCCAGTCAACCTTTCTGGGATTCCTGTTGCCCGCAGGCGGTGTTAACAGCGGGCCTGAAAGGTTAAAAAGAATTAGTCTATGATCTGAGAGATAATCTTTCTCGGATACATGCCAATTCGAAACGCAGTTCACTGCTTTGGCATTACAGAATGTAACATCTATGACCTCACTTCTTTGAGAAGTGATGAAAGTTGGACAATTTCCCCTATTGAGAATTGAGAGCCCATTGCTTAGAATGTATAAAAGCAATTCCTCACCTCTGTTGTTGCAGTCTTTGCTGCCCCAAATGATGTGATGTGAATTAGCATCACAACAGACGATAACTTTCCAGCCAGACTGAACACAATGGTCAACAAAGCGTCTGGCAGGAGCCGATAGAGGTACATTTTCCTCATATGGGAGATAACAGGACATTAAACATGATATTTCCCCTTTGCTATCTGTTAACTTGATGGCAAACATTGTCCCCATCCAAAAAGTTAACCATAAACATAGCATTAAGAGACCTATTAGTAACAATGCATGCTCTGGGTCTCTTGCAAGTGCGGTCGTAAAAAAGATTACCAGTGCCTCCAAGGCCAAGAATTTTACCATGGTGCACCCAGGGCTCTTGAATAAGAGCGATATCGATTTTACCCTCAATCAAATCCTTGCTAATAAGAGCAGTAGAGGATTTGCTGTGATGTAGGTTGATCTGTGCTACCTTTAAAGGTTTTGCACTACCTAGGTCATTTGAAACATTGGTTGTAGTTAGGGCCATTAAATAAACAGTCAAACCGCAACCATTCTCTCTAGAAGCTAAGCTTCCATTACTTCGCCAGTGAATTCGTCAGTTTCCCTCAGAAGTTCACTGCCTGAAATAATTGTAACATCTGAGCCAGAGTCAGAGTGTATACCCAGATCGGAATGTAGATCAAGGGAAAGTTTACTAACCTCATCAGACTCATCGGCAGGTACTACCTTTGAGTCTGTTGGAGCGTCGTCAGCAATGTCGTTGCTGACCTGCATCGGAGTTTCCTCCTCGACAGCGTCTGTTTGCGGCTTTTCCACCGGAGATGTGAAGGTGGAGCTAGGGGTAGGGCTCGCTGTGCCAATTAGCTTGCAAAGCCCTTTGCCGAAAGCACCGCAGAACAGCTCGTTGTTATGCTGCCTTATGAAGGTGGCCGCCTTCTCCGGAACTTCGAGCACCCACCTCATATATGTGGGTGCCTTGTCCTTTGAAAGAACCCTCCAGCCAGCTGTGGACAGGCCAGGGTTCTGTTTGGCCAAACTTTTGAGGAGGATAGATTGGTCGGTAAGCCCATGGTTCTTGGTTTTGAAAATGAGCTTGTAGGGCTTTGGGAGCTCCGCCGCATCAAGGGTTTTGACAGCTGTGCCAATGCTGCCAAACTTCCTGCCATTGATGGATTTGAGGAGCTCCACCGCATCCGCTCCGATGCAGTGCATGATGAGCGCACCGTTGGACAGAGCAGCGTTGCTGAAGCGAGGCTCGTGTCCTTCAGCTGCATCATCGATGAGGACGTCCAGCTCATTCTGTAAGTTGAACGCCTCTGATGTTGATAGCAAACGCTCCGGGAAACCTTCCAGAATGATTGCCATCTTTTTCGTGGCAGCAGCTTCTGCAAAGGATCCAGAGGCCCGTTCCAGGTTGGGCCGCTTTACAGGTGCGCCAGGTGATGGGGTTGAAGCAGAGTTCGCAGGCTTTCGCTGACGCTTCTGCCCACGGAAGCTCTTCTTTTTTTCCTCCATCTTAGGATCTGTAACAGATACAGAAACATTAGAACCTGGCCCCGAAGGGGCCAGGGACGAAGTGCCGGGACCGAAAAGGTCTCCAGCACGGTTAGGGGTGTTGATGGCCTGGTCCGAGGACTGACCACCTGACTTTACAGCAGAGTCCATAGATTCATGCTGGGTTAGTGTAGAGCTTGAAAGCTCGGTTGAGTCAGATCCCGATTTGCTCAAGGTGTCTGACGGTTTATTTTTTTTGTTTTTATTTTTACCCATATTTTTTTGTTTTCAACTGGGAGCAATTATCTGTCACTGTCTACCTGAGCTCCCAGATGTAGGACAGAAGGCTACGTACAACGGAGGGTCGCCACTCCCCCCGAGGTTGACCGTTAGAGACACACTTAACCCCTGTGCCCTGAGCACACCATGAGTGCCAGCACCAGGTGGAGAGGTGGTGCAATGTGTCCGCAAATGGTCGCCAGCTTGACCATAAAATGTGTCCAGATTGACAGCAGAGGCACCAGGGCGAGGGAGCGAGTCAGCACAGGGAACCCGCACATGGACATGACCAGCACGGTGGTCCGAGCGAGTTGAACAAGGGCCAGTATGAGGCCCATAGGCGCCAGCGTCAGGGAAAAGTGAGGCCCCGCTGACCCCAACTGGGGAGCAAGATCGATAGATAGTTCAGCAGAGTCAATATGAGGCAAAAGCAAGAACCGTGTCCCCACCAGCACAAACAAGCCCCAGCACGTGAGGCAGCATCGGGGGGCCATGAGTTGGCATGAGGTCTCAAGGCAGTGTGTCCAGAGGGGCCAACACGACCAGCATTACCAGACGTCGTCCGGACCCCAGTCCGCGGGGGACAAGAAGGGCCAGCATTACTGCCAGCAAAGGATCCACCAGCGATAGGGAGTTGGCGAGGCCGGGGGCTTTCTCCCAGTGTTGCAGGGTCAGATCTAGTATTTCTCCTCCTGGGCGCAGTGCCAGACGGCCCAGCAGAGGGGGTGGACTTCTTGGGGCGGGGGGCATGAAGTTTGCACTGGGCCGTACCCTTTTCATCCTGTTTCAACATTGACGATGAATATGGGAAATTAACCTCACACTTGGTGCATCTGAATCCAACCCGCCCATGGATCTGACTAGCATGAGCCTTTAAAACGTGCTTTTTGAAGGATTCGATGCCAGAATGGATCTTTTTCCTCGCGGCATCATCAGTGCTGGCATGAAGCTCCAATGGCTCAATACCCCAAAGACTCCAGATGATCTGGTCGAAGTTCTAGATGCAGTGTAAATAGGACATGAAATAAGTAACTTGATCGGGTATGGCACGTCCAACGATGGCGTAGAAGTCGTTATTAGATCCGGGACGACCAGTAAAAGCGTACAACAATTAACCTGTCAGCTCCACGTAGACATTACCCGGTGGACTATTACATTTCTAAAAATAATTTTTTATCATTATACTACCAGAAAATGCCATTTTTAATGTCGAAGCTAGCAGACGGTATTTGGCTAGGTTGGCGGAACAACAGTTGGCGTGGTAACGTAAACAAATCGCAAATCAAAGTTATTGCTTGCTTGAAAGTTGAAAACATTCTTATTTCTTCCAAACTAAACAACAACATATTGTTTATATGTGTAAAACTGGAATCAATAACTAGTTTCGTTTTATTGGCGAGTTTAACTAAGCGATAACGATTCTAGCTTGGCACACCTGCTAAGCTCCTTGGTGTTACCCTGTACTGTACACAGTGTATTGAATTTACCCAACTCTTATCAATTCCCATTGCTAATGCTTTTTCTCTCCATTTCCATTACACTACCAGTACTTCTTTTACAGAAAAACCAGTAATTTTTTTTTGATGTCTACAAGGAATCAGCTAACTGTCACAGCTAAAAAAATAAAAAATTATCTTTACTTTAAAACAACTACTGGTAGTAAATGCAAAAAAATTCGTTACAAATCTTACATTCATGAATAATATTAATGACAGGAAGAATTTTTCATTATTATTCTAAATGTTTCTTTTCTAATTGACTGTTTGTTAAGTGTTTCTCACCTTGGCAGTATTCTATGAGACTGAGTGTCATCCGGCAAATTTATAACTTCACCCATTTAATAGACGTTGCGAATTTGAAGCAAGTAGAAAAAGAGTAAAATTTTCTTTACGAGCACGAAACCAGCATTTTATACCAAACTGCAGACGTGGTGTTACATTATGTTAATTAAAAATAAAAATTAAATCTTATAAAAGCTTGATTAGCTGCAGTCAACCTCAAGCGCAGTCTGTGAACTTGCACTAAAATTATTATACAAGCGTAACTTTTCACTTGATTTTTGTTTTGTATTTTCGAAAGAATCGAAAGTGAGTTTCTTAAGACTATTTTACTTTTTAATGTTTGTGTACTTATGTTTGTAACAGAATCAATGTCATACTTTAATTACAGATTAGGTAAATGCACACATATAATTTTTTAAAACTCATTTTCATTCTTAAATTTCTTTTTAAAAGTTTTGTACTAGCTCAAATTTCGCTTAAAATCCTATAAGTACTAGTAGCGCCTTGCTTTAACTAGCTTCGCACAAAGATTCCTTCATTAATTCAAAATTATCGCGTTTTACAATCTAAAAATCATTATGCCGTTGGTTATTTGCAAGAAGAATCTTTTTAAATTTCCAAAAATTGCAGGTTTTTTTAGCGGTCTCCTGGAACCATTTTAAAATTGACGTTAGAAAAATTCAATGTCAAAACAAGCCAAATGCCGTCATAGATGCAGAAATACGAGATTGGCGACTACTGCTCTGTATAGTGCTGCTGTCAATATATGTATTTTGAAAAGATTTGTAAGAAAGTTTTAAAGTAACTTTTTCGGCATGACAACCAAAAGAGATCCTACGACAACGGATAAGCAGGAAAAGAGTTTATAATCAGCATATAAGTTTTAGTACTTGTACCTGCTTTTATCTTGGGTACTCATGGTGTCACTTTTACCTTTGGCATAAGGTGATTCGATCATCGTCCGAGGGGAAGAACTAATCGCCCATCTCCGAGGCGTGCGAAAGCCTAGGCTGATTTGTATGCCGGGGGCAGGTGAACTGTAGTAATCGCAACAATGAGTTGTACCATTTTTGATCTGAAAAAAAAAAATTAAGTGTGTTTATGCTCGGAACAGTCTAGACTAGGATCGTCGTCAAGCGCTCTTCATTGAGAGCAGTTCTAGTACAGCTGCCCTCATTACGGTTTTTCCGGAAACAGCGTTGAAAGGAAACAATATTAACTAAGATTTCGACAAAGTTTGATTTCTAGAAACGTGGTAATATCGTCCATTATTTCCGATAGCCTAGTTTAAGGTAGGAGCAGTCACTGGGGGTCGCTACTTTTAGTAGCCCGGGAGGCTGGGCTTTCGGTCAGGCAGATCATGGCGCCGAGCCGCTGGGGTGAGCATCTTTACAAATTACAATTGAGGCATTTTTAAGATTGTACTTGCTTAGAGGCACTGCACTAATAAGGTTAACTGCAGATCCTGCAGCAGGCTTTCATCTCGCAGATTCTAGATGTGCTTCGCCGATTTTGGCATTGAGGGATTCGTTTTGGAGTAGACGTCTTGGCCTACGCTCTGGTGAACTAGACGACTCCTTTGACGTTGAGGCCTTCTTGGGTACCTTTGATGGCTTGGGGTTCAGTATAAGAGAAGCCGATCGGGGGATCGGTTTTTTCTTCTTCACGTCTCGGATTGATTTGGTTAGGTTTGATTTATCGTCGCACTAGAGCTACGCAAGGGCTATTGGAGACAGGCGTCGTAATTTAGAACCACAGTCAGGTGACGAGCCAACACCTGAATAGGCACCAAACGCAACCGTTAAGGGCGACATCGTACGCAGCGTTAGGATTTTGAAGGATATTTAACGTGCACTCCCTTACACGGGGTATTATTCGTAGGACATTTTTGGCTGCACGGGCCGTTTATAGGTCGGCAGGTATTTTGGCGATGCCCGGAACCGAACGTGGGACCTTCCGAATGCTAAGCGAATGCTTAACCGACTGGGCTCCCCATCCCCGTCCGTCTCGGAATGACTTTCAAGAATTAAAGATTTTTTTTTTTTTTTTTTGTAGATGTTGTCAGGAGAGCAGACCTCGGTTATTCTTCGACATATGGTGTTTCCATCATCGCCCAAGAGGGAAAGGATTGGCGATAGCTTGTAGAAAGTGATGTGGTGTATACGTTAACGGTTGGGTCTCGATGGCTTGGAGGTTGGAAAGGTGACTTGCGTAGGGTGGCTAGAGCGCAACTTCCGTCTCCATGGAAATCTTGGCTGGTAGTTCGAACTCCGTCTTCGCGGCTAGGGCTGGCCTTAAGAGGATTTGTATTTTCCGTATCGTTTGCGCAGGTTGCACAATATCGAAATACTTTCCAGTTTGCTCTAATCAAGTAAAACATTTATTGCGATGCTTCTCTGAATTCGGTGCTCATCTCGCCCTTAGCAGGGGATATCTGATATCTGCAATATGTGGCAGATTTCTATCATCTTGGCATTATCATTATCGCTTTGGCTAGTAGCTTCTTGATGGTAACTACAAATATAGTGACAGATTATATGATTAATGCAATCCAAATATGATGACAGATTACATTACAGATATGCGTAATTGCATGATTACTCCATTGTAAAATGTAATAGAAATATATTAAAGAAAATACATTATTTGTGCTTTTATGTTTCTCATCAAAAATCCTTTTAATTTAGAGGCAGGTAGTGCTATCATGTGACATAAGGAAAATTGATTAAAACCCTAAAATAGGTATACGGGGACTTTCTTTTATTTCTAGCCAAACTTGTTGGCGAGAAAACTGAAAGCTCAAGTGATTCGGTATTTACCGAGATACCATCCTGAAAACACGAAGTCAAAGTACGGTTTATCACATGACGCCTTGTTGCGAAACGATTGAGAGTTTATAGCCAAGCGGCGCTGCGCTTAGTGCAGCTTAAGAGCTGCTTATGTAATCCTTTTCCCTCACTTGCCTTTTAGAAGTAGTCTAATAAACAGTGTTTTTAGTTACTTGACTCGTCCTTATCCAATCTACCCCCAGCATCGGATAGATGCAGCCCACTTGAATTGAACTTTCTCCCAACAGCCTAATTAATGACTCTTGTTCTAATTTTTTCAGTAATTCGTTGACAGCTGTCCGACTGGACGCACAGACAGACGGACTAAAATTATGTGGAGATGGTTATCTAATGGTATTTATCCTTTCCATTAAAACAAAAAAGATTTTTTTAGAACCGATTTTGTAAGACATTGTCTGCATGGCAATGCACACGTTTTATTTTTTTTTTTAATTCGTTCGAATTTAAAACGAAAAAAAAAAAGAAGGCATAATATAAGTGGATCAATTACTTTTGACGATCATACGGTGACGTGTCCAACGCTAAGCACTCTTACCCTTTTTTTTTTATTAAAACACTGTGGATATAGATCTGTTGATGGAAAAATATCATGAACTGATGTGAAATTTGTTATGTGGCATTTATGACATAAGGAAATAGAATTTTCATAAAATATTATTTTCCACCAAAAGGCGCTTTCATCAGCTGCATATATATAACAATTTTAGATTGTACCATTCGTACTTTAATCAGCGTCATCTGATGGCAGGTCTCAAAGGATAGGGGCTTTATATTCCTCTTAACTCAGAATTTTCATGAAAGATTTGTTCCTTTCCATAACCAATAACCACATCTCGTAAAATTTTTTTTTAATAATTTCTATTAAAAAACAGCTACTGGTAGCTTACAAAATAAAATTCATTACAATTGTCGTATTTCTGAATAATTATAAAATTACAGATTTTTTTTGTTATTCTATTTGTCACTTTTCTAATTGACTGTTTGTTATTATGTTTCTCACCTCCGCGGTATTCCATGAGATTGATTTGTAGCAGGCAAATTTGTAACTTCGCCCATTTAATAGACGTTGTGAATTGGAAGAAACTAGAAAAATAGTCACATTTTCTTTATAAGCGTATTCAAAGCATTTCCTAGCAAATTGCAGACGTAGGGTTGATAAGAGTAAGTAAAAAATAAAAATTAAGTGTTTATAAAAGCTTGATTAGTAACAGTCAACCTCAAGCGCCATCTGTAGGCGAATACCCAAAATCCCCCCAAATTCTAAAATTTTTACTATTGCTTTAATCTTTTCCAAATTTGGTATAGTGATTTCAAATATAATGAATAATACTATTTAGGCATTTTTTTTTAATTTAAATATATTTTATTTATTTTGAACGGTGTTTTTCTACTAAAAAAGGGGGTTTACGCTAATAAGTCTACCGCATTGAATTTTCATCCTATAAACATTAATTATGTGTTAAATTCTTCGTTTTGACCTGATGCATGCAATGACCCTCTAGAGTTACATACTAATTACAAGAAAAGAAGTTATTAAGAAAAATGTCATAAGTAAGCAGAAAAAAAAAAAGAATGTTTTTCGATTAACTTACACTTGGACATTTTTTAAAAGAAAACTTATATACTTACACCAGATGTTAGAGGTTCATGGCTCAGATATGTATTGAAATAGCATCTGTAAAAAATTTCTGGTAAATTAATGTAAAACTTTTTATACTAGAACTGTTGGCGTAAACCCCTTTTTTTAGGTGAAAAACACCGTTTAAAATAAATCATTTATATTTAAATAAAAAAATTGCCTAAAAAGCAATGTTCATTATATTTGAAATCACTATGCCAAATTTGGAAAAGATTAAGGTAATAGTAAAAATTTTAGAATTTTAGGTATTCGCCTTCCTTAGTAAAATTTCGTTCGTTGATTCTGGACGGAAAACAGGTTTTAGCGAGAAAAATCAAAGCAGCAAACTTTAAATAAATTTTTCACTGGAAAATGTGTAAAATATTATAATCATATATAACCTGTGCAATAACGTGTAATGTTTTTAGTAATTAATAACAAGTATTTTTTAAGTTTGTGTTTCTTTTTTAGAGTAGTTAAATTACTTATTATAATTTATTTTTTTGATTTCAAATAAATACTGTGCTACTAGTTAAAAAAATTTTGTTGAGGGCAGAATTACATCAAAAGTATAGCATTTATCAAGTAGCTCGTAACATCGCGCATTCGGTTATATCGCGGGATTTTGCTTAGCTCGAGTGAAGTGCGATATAACGAGGGTATTAATGTACTTGTAACAGAAAAATACGTCTATGTTTGTAACAGAATTAATTTCTACTTTAAGGATATACTTTCTAGTTAAATGCACTAATAATTTTTTGCATATTTTTATTCTTAAGGGGAGCCGGATTGTTGCATCTCGTCTATGTTAATTTACCTATAGTTAGGAACATTATTCGCAATAACTACTTGATATACCATTATAAAAAATATATATATTTTGTTCCTTACATAAAGCTCTTTGATTTGAACTGAGGATATTTCAAAATATTAAAAAATACTTTTACAGTCATTTTTTTTATAAAATATGTATTGAAAAACACAAAAAATCAGATATAAAGTTATGTAAATTTTTTTTAGCAGAGGTATTTAAAATTCCTCTGTTTAAATCGAAGAGCTATTAATGAGCAAGAAATAACAAATCAAAATAATGTTGATGTATTTTATCGTTCCTGAGAAAAATGATCCTAACTGTTGAAAAAAAATACTAAGATAAAGTTAAGCAACGGTCTTAAAGGGGAATGGGCGCGAAGGACCTTTGGTCTCTAAACTCAAGTGCCTCAATGTTAATCCAATGGGGAAAAAACTATTTTCTTTGACACATTTCTCCGGCTGTATTGAATATTTTTACAAGCGGATTTTTTTATGTGATAAATGTAGCTTCTGTACATTACACACAACATTACACAACATTCAACACAACTTCTGTACATTATCTCAGAACTTTTCTTTGTTTCAACCATGAATAATCCATGTCACTATCTTCAATGCCTACGGGTATAGGCGCCTTCGGCGCCAGGTGCCGTTTTGAATAAAATTTCCGTATATATATATATATATATATAATAGTATATATATTATAATATATATATATAATAATATATATATATATATATATATATTATATATATATATATATATATATATATATATATATATTATATTATATATATATATAATAATATATATATATATATATATATATATATATAATTTATACATATTATATATATATATATATATATAAATATATAAACTATATATATATATATATAATATATATTATATATATTATATGAGATACATAGTGCCGAAAATGGCTTAAAATGTAATATTTCACCAAGAGTTTTTTTAACTCCTCAAAATTCCAATAATAATTTTTAAAAAATCATTGTTGTAAAAAACCCTAAAAACTAAAAATTGGGCGAAATTTCGAACATTTCTTCAAGATGGCGGAAAAAGCGATAGAACGAGGATGACGAAAACTCACATTTATCACTATCTAGGGATCACACACGACATACAAAAAAAAATCAGCGATACTTGACCTTTTGTATGAATTAACTCCTTTATTCACTTTTATATGAACGTGCCCAATTTTTATGCTATTTTAAACGAAAAAATAGTATGTGGTCTAAAACTTTTAAACTAATTTTTTTTAAAATAAAATAATGACAACATTTTAAGTTTATTAAAAACGAGCCCCGCTCATGCGCTATATTCTCCGACCCACCGTAAAATAATGTTTCAAAGTGAACAGAGGAGTTGCCTGAATGGCTAAGTCTGGTGATGTAGTTCATAGAATTCTAAATCGTTACTTCAGATACACAGAAGAAAACACACACACTTCTTGTCAGTAGGAAAAATCCTTTGGGGCAGGACTATGACAGGATTCGGAAATCATTTCAGCAGGGCAATCGAAGCACGTGTTTGGCCAGCATATAAATTTAGTACTGTTTTATTCGACGTATCTCCTCCAGATTACAACAACTTGTCGGGAGTAAGAACCTTGCATAGCCCTTTAAGGCCGAGTTATCACGATCGTATCGTGCGGGAAGGTAAAGAGAATGTTCAAGCTCTTTAAAAATATCGATACCGAATCAGCTGACTTGTATCATTCGTTATTTGTGTAAAAAATGACTTTGTTCTTAAGGAGTTGCTGGCTTTGATGCTGTTTAAGGCATTTTTTCGATAAAATGCTAAAATTTAGTCTCATAAACTTAAATAAGATTTTTTCCAATCTCATTACACTACCAGTACTACCATCTGATTACACTACCAGTACTTCTTTTACAGAAATACCAGTAATTTTTTTACTACTTCTGAACGGACTAAGAACCAAGAAAGTACAAATAAAAAATAGTTTATTATCTCTATTTAAAAACAACTACTGGTAGCTTATGTATACAAAATTCGTAATAATTGTTATAAAATGACAGATTTTTTTTAAAAATATTATTCAAGATGTCACTTTTCTAATTGATTGTTTTGTGTTTCTCACCTCAGCGGTATTCTATGAGACCGAGTGGTTTCCGGAAAATTTATAACTTCACCCATTTAATAGACGTTGCGAATTTGAAGATAGTAGAAAAAGAGTCAAATATTTTTTATGAGCACGAAACAAGCATTTTATACCAAATTGCAGGTGTGGTGTTACGTTACGTTAATTAAAAATAAAAATAAAATTTTTATAAGAGCTTGATTAGCTACAGTCAACCTCAAGCGCCATCTGTGAACTTGTTTTTAATTATCAAACAAGCATAACTTTTCCTCTGATTTTTGTTTTGTATTTTCGAAAGTGAGTTTTTTAAGACTATCTTACTTTTTAAATTTTTAAAATGCCAACTTCCTGATGTGCAGTTGGTTGCTCAGATCATTTGTTAAAGAGATATTGTAGAGAACGAAAAAGACATTTTCATCTATGATGGTCGTTCTAAGAGGGAAATATAAACAACTAATGTAACCATAAACAACTAATGAAATCTGAAAACAAATAAAAAATTAAAATGTTGATTACATCATCTGAAACATTAACAATCTTTATTTTATTAATAGATGTATATTCTTCCTCCCAACCAACACGTTACAATACAGGTTGTCCCAAAATGGACGGCCTGTTTTTGAAAATTAATTTTAAAAAAAAAATGGATAGAGATATTGACACAATTCTTGCAGAAAACGAATTTGCAATATCTGGAATTTGATATGGATTGTATTATGTAAGTTAATTTATTACGTTATTAGATTATTACACATTATTATAATCAATTTAACCGATAGGCAGAGCTGAAATACCGTGTGTTGGCTGTATGAAAGAACTAGGCATGCGTATACAGTTATACACCGAAAAGGGGTATGTTAAGTCAAAGCTCCTTCTGCACCAAGTAAGGACACACCATACATTCCAAGATTTTTTCCGCTAGAGGCGCTGCGATACGCTGAAGGCCGAAAATGACGAAAAAGCGTTATGTTCCGGGCTGCAAAACTGGATATAAAACTTAAATTAACTGTCGATTTTCCTTGTTTAAAGCACCTAATAATGAAGAGGATCTTAAATTACGGCACAAGAATATCCCCAGGAAAGATCGTCTGCTGAAAAGTAGAGAAATGGTGATTTTTTTTAGGGGATGTCTAACAACTCCCCTCACTTTTCTCTTCCCTTGTTAAGTCAATGGGACAGTTTTTAATGCTCACTGAATTTTTCCCGCTAGAGGCGCTGCGTATACGCTGAAGGCCGAAAATGCACCGAACCAGTTGAGCCACTCTCTCCCATAGACATCCCGCGTTATGTCCCAACTTGATGTAGAAGGAGCTTTGCTTCAGTAGACTGATCATTTCTGACCACTTGTAATTCTTTTTAATATATACGCAAACGCATGCCTAGTTCTTTCATACAGCCAACACACTTTATTGCAGTGCCATCTATAGGTTAAATTGACCGCAATAAAGTGTAATAATGCAATACAAATACAAAAATTGCCGACCAACAACAGGCCAGAACCCCAGCAAGGTTGGTCCAAAATATATCTAATTCCTTACCAGTTTCCAATAGCTATAGAGATTCTTCTTAAAATCTTCCACTTGCTTCGAATACACAACGTATTCTGGTAAAGAATTCCACTCGTTGACTACCCTATTATAAAAAAATAAAAATGTTTTCTTACCACCATTTAAAACATGATTTATGTCAACAATGTTATGTTTTAGCAACTTATGACCATGTCCTCTGGTCCGGCTATTTAAGGTAAAAGCTAAACCCTTCATGTCTCCCTGTTTTACGAACTTAAATAACTGAATTAAATCACCCCTTGTTCTCCTATTTTCCAGGGAATATATGTTTAGAGATCTTAATCTATTAACATAATCGATACCTGATAAACCCTTAATCATTTTTGTTGCCCTATATGCTGAAGTTTTTCAATGAACTGTATATCTTTTCTGAGGAAGGAAGGGGGAATAAAACTGAACAGCATATTCCAGATGTGGCCTTTTCAAATTCCTATACAATGGCAAAATAATCTCCTTAGATTTAGAAGTGGAACTTTTTCTAATATAGCCCAGCATTCGATTGGCTTTCTTACTTGCTTCAACACATTGTTTACTCATTTTAAAATCATTGCTCACAAAAACTCCTAAATCTTTAACAAACTCACTATCTTGGATACTCTCTCTCTGTAAAAGATAAGAATAATTAACATTGTTCTTACCCAAAAGCAAGGTTTGTCATTTATTAACACTGAACGACATACCCATATAGTAATTTTCGTTAGATCACATTGTAATTTCTCAATTTGCTCCACAGAATTTACCTGCAAAATACTTACCTTGCTATTCAACCCCCAGCTGATATCATCATATCAAACATAACCAACATAATAAAGTGTCCCATATCAAATTCCAGACATAACTTATTCGTTTTCTTCAAGAATTGTGTTAATATCTCTATCCATTTATTTTTATTTATTTTTTAATACAGGTAGCCCATTTTGGGACACCCTGTATCTACTAGTAACAGAAAAATATGTCGATGTTTGTAACAGAATCAATGTCATACTTTAAGGAAAGATTTTTTAGGTAAATGCACACATATAATTTTTTAAACTCATTTTCATTCTTAAAATTCTTTTTAAAAATTTTGTACTAGCTCAAATTTCGCTTGAAATCCTATAAGTACAGTAGGACCTTGCTTTAACTAGCTTCGCATAAAGATTCCTTCCAACAATTCAAAATTATCAAGTTATACAATCATAAAAATCATTATTCCGTTGCTTGTTTGCAGGAAAAGTATTTTTAAATTTCCATATAAATTGCAGGTTTTTTAGCGCTCTTTTTGAACCAATTGAAATTTGACATAAGTAGAATTTCCTGTCAAGACAAGCCGACGCAGAAAAAGAGTTTTGGATTTTTGCCCTATTAGTGCTGCCATCTATATGTATATTTTAAAAAGATGTAATTTTAAAAGAAGTTTTAATGCCAAGTAACTTTTTTGGCATGACATCCAAAAGATATTCAACAACAACGGATAAGCCGGAAAAAAGTTTACAATTTATTTTTATATTCAGTTTAAAATGCACATTACAGATTAACAATCTAATTACAATGCACATTGAACAAACAATTAGAAAATAAAAAAAAACAAGAAAACACATTAAAAACAAACACATTACCAGATAAAAGTTGGAAAAAGTTAGCTTTAAAATCAGTGACATTTAAGACAGTGACATACAACAATTAGCTCAGAACAAGGGAAATTTCCAACTTAAACTTCAACCCACTTTTTACTTTTTATTTTTAATTTTTGAAATTTGTAATCTCTGATAAATGCATTCGAATTGAATAGTAAAATGAAAGAAAAAAAAGTAAAAAAACAGGAGAACTTAAAGTTTTTTAATACTTAAATTTAAAGGGGGGAAATGGAATAATATACTTTTTAAATAAATTTACAATATTTTTTTTTTCAAAAACTTTTAAAAATAAAAAATATTTTAAATTTTAAAAAATAAAAAAAAAAAAAGCAAGGAAAATTTTAGGGGTCATTTTTTATTTTTTTAAAACTTTTAAAGTGAAATTATTATTACCCATATTTTTCATTTTCATTAAAATATAAAAAAAAATATATTAAATCTTCAAAACTGCGTCATTCTTCCATATAATGAAAACGACGACGATACATAGTTTGCGACTTACTTAGTCAAAAAAAAAATCAAGCTGATGATTCCAAAATGGAATATTGGGAGGAGAAGGGTTTAAAAACAATGTGCTCCCCTAATTTTTTTGAGGTGTGTACTATCAGTGACATGACAGAATAAGACATGTTAAAAATATCTAGGTCGTGAGTGAAAACCAATTGTAAATTTTTAAAACTTGTATAAATAGAAATTTTGAATATTTGTAGTTGGAAGAACTATAAAAAATATGCGACGATTACGTGTAAATCTATTGGGAATAAAGAGATGTGCAGTACTAGTTATGTAGTCATAATCAATTATGTAATTATGTTGTTTAGAACTTTATGGAAAAACAGAAGACGGGATACTTCACGCCTAGATCTAGAGGCAGGGCTGGATTTCTAAATAGGCTAAGTAGGCTGTAGCCTAAAGCGGCGAATTTTCGGGGGCGGCAAATTTTAAGAACAATTAAAGCCGTATTCGTAATAAAAAAATATCTTCTTATTAATTGGCATTACAGCCTTATGCAGGCCTCAGCCTCCGCCACAACAACCCTCCACTTTTCCTGCTTCAAAGCCAACACTTTCCAGATTTTGATCTTCATTTCGGCTAAGTAAAAAAATATTAGATAATAATATTTTAAGGGAAAAGAAACGTATAGATATATAGAAATTTTGTAGCAAACATGACCGCTGCAATGGCAATTGCACCCTCTCCCCCGGATTTATAAGTAGAAAGGAAAATAGTCAAACAATATGAAATATTCGCCTATTATTTCGCTGTCGATGAATATTGGGACATGGGCGGCAAATCGATTGCAGCAAATCTTTAAATCCGGCCCTGCCTAGAGGGTATATTAGAAGCTCAGCACAACCCTTTGCAATAAATAAGGGTACATTTTCCACCCCAACAGATAGGAATGATTTAAGATCTTTAAAAGCAGATGCAACGTCATCATAACCCTTTCCGTCCGGACTCGCACGATCGTGCGGGCAGTTAAGAGAATGTTCAAGTTCTTCAAAAATATCTATACCGAAGCAGCTGACTTGTACCATTCGTTATTTGTATAAAAAATGACTTTGTTTTTAAGGAATTTCAGGCATTAATGCTGTTTAACGCACTAATTTCGATAAAACTCCAAATTAAGTCTAATAATTTTAAATCAGCGTCATCTGACCGCCGGTCGAAAACGGATATGTGATGCAATCAATTTTAACCCTCTATTGCATGAATTTTTTTTTTCATCCCGAAAATATATATATGAATCTTTAGTACTCATACATTATGGGAAAAATACTAAAAAAATTAACTGCATTAGAATTAATATAATTTCAATTTTTAAATTTTTTTTTTCATATTACAAAACCAACTGTGAAATTCCCATTTTGATAATAATGACTAGAAAACTACTAAATATATTTCAAAATAACCCTCTTTAACTACAATTAATTTTTCAAAACAATTTATTTGTATTTAGAAAGTGTGTATTAATATTATTATACTTTGAATACTGCCAAAAACGTAATTTCGCAACAGTTAATAACCTTACTCGTTAATTTTGAATACACTTTTACTACTGTCATTTATGAGGGTTATTATTAACTAAAACTTCAAAATGGAATGTGATAGATGAAAAAAACACAAATTTGTCGAGAGGGAGGTCTACTTTAATAGAATAAAGTGGATTATGTTACCAAACGGTAACAGTATGCATTAGAGGGTTTAATTAATTCACTAAGAACATCAGGAGAGGAGTCACATGAATTATATAAGGTACTTTGATTGTAGACAGAACCAAAATATTTTGCAAAGGCATTGGCAATATCGAGATCAGTATCAGATTTAATGTTGTCCAAAACCACTTCGTTGTACTGTTTTCTGTATTATTTATGTATATAGATGAGTGATCATTAGCAATACTGCGTTTAAGAGAAGATCTAAGTGATTTAAAAATTTGAAGGCAGTCTGGGTCGTGGTAACGCAATACAATTTTACGCGCTTTAACTTTAGCCTTAATAAGCTTAATAGTTTTTACCGAGTACCAAAAAGTATATTTTTTAAAAGTAGATTTTGAAGGAATAGTTTGATCAAATATAGAGGTAAAAATATCGTAAAAGCCAGCAACAGCATGATCAATATCATTGAGAGCGTTAGGGAAATTTAAAATCAATATTAGACAGCAAGACCCAAATCGTCAAAAAGTCAGCTCTCTTGAAGTTAAACCCAAGAGTATTTCTAAAATGCCTATTGACACGATCACTAACATAATTAAAAGAAACAGATAAGGATCATTCTCAAAAAATGTTACAAATCCAACTTCCAATGTTAAAAAAAAAGTTGGATTTTATTTAAAATAATTGTTACTATTACATTAAGAATTCCCCTATCTAATGAAACTCCATAAAATCTGTAAATTTTTTAAGATAATTTTTGCTTTAATTCAAACTTTTCACTTACCTCAATACTATTATGCCGAGAGTTTTGAAACGGACGTGATAAAATATACGTATAGACACCACACTGAATTGCTTTCAACCATAAATTTTCTACAGTAAAAATATTTTCCAAGATAGCAGCGCTCCTGATTTCTTAGTTTGAACTACGTTTAACGATAACGCTTCGTATAGGCTGGTTCTTTACAGCGGGATCCTTTACAAGATGGAATTAATTGATTAATTTTTTTAAACGAATGCAGTTGGAGTAGTTTAGGTTGCGTTCGAAATTTACATACAAAATATTAACGTAAATTTCATATTTGTGTTTCTCATTCGATGAAAAAGAAAATGTGGCAGCGACAATGGGAAAAAGCAAACGACTTTTTTTCCTTTTCTTATACAAAAGGAATCGCTTCATTGAAACCTGCGTCCAATAACTATATTCTTATAAAAAATAATAATATAAATTAAATTATATTATTTTTATTTTTAGTGTTTCCAAAAAATAATTTTAAAGCTTTACTCTTTTAAAATTTAATTATTTCTTCTATTAATAGTACTAAATATATTCGGCTACTTTTTAAAAAGTTCTTAATGGGCAGACGTTTTTTTCCTCATTTTTCAATTCCAAATTTTTCGCAGGCTTTCCTATCTATAAAAAGAAATAAAAAGCATCAATGTCTTGCATATCTATACTTCGCTGTATATAGTGACTAAAAGCATCAATAACTTAAGATCCAATAATATGGTGTCTATTACGTGTAACGCGGTGACAAAAACCGGTGGAGCGAAAGAGTTTTAAAACAAAGATCAATTAAACCGAACAGCAAATACGATCAGCTAAACACAAGTTTTAATTCGTTTCATACTACAAAAAGAAAAAAATTGTCTGTGTTGTGTGATTACGTGTCTTGGAAATTATGATTAAGAACAGTGATAGTAATAATTGTAAACTCCGACAATGTTTTAAAAAAAATGCGATATGATTAAAAATTCCTCTGTTTAACAATCTAATGCATGAATTTTTATTTTCATCCCAAAAAAAATATATGTATCTTTAATACTCACACATTATGGAAAAAATACTAAAAAAATTTAACTGCATTAGAATTTAAATAATTTCAATTTTTAAAAGTTTTTCCATATGACAAAAACCAACTGCAAAATTCCAATTTTGATAATAATGACTAGAAAACTTCTCAACATATTTCAAAATAACCCTTTTTAACTATGATTAATTTTTCAAAACAATTTATTAGTATTTAGTACTAATATTATTATTTGAATACTGCCAAAAACGTAATTTCACAAAAGTTAATAACCTCACTCCTTAATTTTGAATACACTTTTACTACTGTCATCTATGAGGATTATTAATAACTAAAACTTCAAAATGAAATGTATTAGATGAAAAAAACACAGATTTGTCTTGGAGGAGCTCTAATTTAATAGAATAAAGTGGATTATGTTACTTGTTACCAAACGGTAACAGTATGCATTAGAGGGTTAATCAAATATTCAATAATATGTGACCAGCAATTGTTGATAGTTACGAATAAGTAGCCATGTCATCTAAAATTTTGCATTTGTCAAGCAACAATCAAAACTTTTATGTCATATTAGTTCGTAGTTAAGAATTGGGGACACTGCGCTCTGCGAAGAGTTAGTTTCTTTTTTTACGGTAACAGAGTGGACAATTTAAACTTTAACATGAAGCCATGAAGTTTATTTATTAAAACCATGAAGTTTATTTAATTTAAAATTTGTTTTTAGCTCATCGTTATCAGATTCTTAAGGGCTTTAAACTGCACTGTCACTTTATTCTTAAATAGGCTATAGTTTAATAAAAATACGGTAACATAGTAGTCATTGAATAATCACACTCACATTAATTTTTCAAACTTTTGTATTTTTCCTCCATAAACTAAAATTTTAAGAGAAAATTATCAGGCATTTCAGAAATAAGTGGCTATGGTGGTACTTACTTCAGCAAAAAACTTTTTTTTTGCATTTTTGTCGTGAAATTTTGGTAACAGAGTCGACAAAAGAAAATTCTTCGATTCTGTGGGACACAATATATTATCTACAAAACAAAATTTTTTTTGTAATTAATTCGTGGTTAAAAGCATATTTGATAGCTAAGATGTTTGTTAATCATTATAAGCATCAATAGTTAAGAAATATTTATGTTAAATTATTATTATCTTCTCTTGTTCTTCAATTTTTGGTCATGGAATATGTGAATTTTACCTTTTCAAAATTGGTAGTTTTTAGTTGGCTTTTACATGTGTTACCGTTTGGTAACATCATGCATTAAGCACAACTTTTGTTTGCTTATGTGTGTGTATCTCTGTAAAAGGATTCACAAGAGTTCAGTGTTTAAAATGTTTTTTACAACTTTGTTTTAAGAGTAAAAATAACTGTTTTATGTCGTATAATTCTGCCATTTAAAAAAATTATGTTTAAAAATGATTTTTTTGTATATTTTTATTCATAAATACCTACTATTTGTGCTAAACCTGCTATTACCTACTATTTGTACATTAATTTTGTTTCAAAAGTAACTACTATTCATAATTATTTTTATAACTAATTTTTCTTGTTTAACAAAATCTAATTGTACTAAATATTAATAGTCTTTTTTTGTTTGTTATTCATGTTTTCATTAAGGATTTTATACCTAAAACTATGTGTCTGTGTGCCTCTGCAACTTGTTATATAATTATAAAATTATCAAAAAACTTTATTTTTAAGTATAATTTATTAGAAAAAAAAAGTTCATTAGCTTTTGTAAAAAAGGTAATAATTTGAATAAAAATAAATATTAGTACTCCTAACTTTAAGCATCTATTCAGTGCTTAATGCATGGTGTTACCGTTTGGTAACAATTTAAAAAATTGAAATTATTTAAATTCCGATGCATTTAATTTTCCCCCCGTATTTTTCCCGTAATGTATGAGCATAAGATACACAAATATATACTTCCAGGACGAAAAAAAAATTTCGTGCATTAGAGGGTTAACGGTGAAGGAGACAGAATCACCGCTTGTCTTTAAACCCAAGTCAACCTCTGTTTTAACCCAATGGAGATAAAACAAAAATTCTAAGTCACATTTATCCGTCTGTAATGAATATTTTTCGAAAAGGTTTTAAATTTTTCCTGTGATGAATGAAGTTGACTCTCAGGTCTTTATAATCCCACGTTTTGAAATCGGTTCGAATATATTCTTTTTAATTGTTAATTAATAGAGACGGATTTTAGAACCACCCTGCCCTGTAAATCAGATACATTTATCGTAGACTATGTCCACACTATGACAATAAAAATGACAAGAAATTGCGAGCGCATGGAAATGTATATGCAATTCGGTCCATTCGAGGTAAGTGCGCGCATGCCTGACCAATTTGTATAGGTATTAAGACAAATATTTTTTATTTACACATCACTAAAAAATTTAATAATTTAAAATTAACATTGGGCATGTAATGTCCAGGATTAGGGCCCCCAGTCGAAAAGATACCGGAAATTGCATTTCATTATTTAAAAATTTACATCTTTTAAATTAATTTTGTAACATTCATTAGAATTATTGCAATGTTCATGTCTTTCATTACTAGACAACTAGACATGCATGATTCATCCATATATTTAATAAGTGGGAAGGAAGTGCTGTCACTTTAGGATATATTTACTAACGGGTAATTTAATGAAGGGGCCTAATTGCTCCATTCTTTTAAAATCTCAAAATTTATGAAATTAGGGGGGGAAATGTGAAGATGGAATATGTTAGTGTTCATTGTAAATGTTATTAAAATGTTTCATAACTTTTTAGCATTATTTATAAAAGGATCTGACTTATTTTCACTCGATAATTTAAACTGCGAGATTATTCTTTCTTCGGTAATTAATTTCACAAGAGGGGACCCTTAGAGGATTGAAGCAGCTGACTTGTGCTATTCGTTATTTGTATAAAAAAAGACTGATTTTAAGGATTTGCTGGAATTGATGCTGTTTAAGGCATTTTTTCGATAAAATGCTAAATTTTAGTCTCATAAATTTAAATAAGTGCCAACTGATGGCCAGTCTTACGAGGATAGACGTGGGACACAGTGCTTTTTTTCAATTCCCATTACACTACCAGTACTTCTTTAACAGATATACCAGTAATTTTTTTATTGTGTCAAAGGTAGCGCAAAAACCAATATTAAAAAAAATATATCAAATTATCTCTATTTAAAAACAACTACTGGTAGCTGATGCAAAAAAAATTCGTTACAAATGTTATATTCGTGAATAATTTTGAAATGACATTTAGAATTTTTATTATTATTATAAATGTCTCTTTTCTAATTGACTGTTTGTTGTGTGTTTCTCACCTCGGTGGTATTCTATGAGAATGAGTGTTATCCGGCAAATTTATAACTTCACCCATTTAATAGACGTTGCAAATTTGAAGGCAGTAGAAACAGAGTCAAACTTTCTTTATGAGCACGAAACAAACTTTTTATACCAAATTGCAGATGTGGTGTTACGTTACGTTAATTAAAAATAAAACAAAATTTATAAGAGCTTGATTGGCTACAGTCAACCACAAGCACCATCTGTGAACTTGTTTTAAATTATTAAACAAGCGTAACTTTTCCTCTGATTTTTGTTTTGTGTTTTCGCAAGTGAGTTTTTTAAGACTATCTTACTTTTTAAATTTTTAAGATGCCAACTTCCTGATGTGCAGTTGGTTGTTCAGATCATTTGTTAAAGAGAGCTTGTATAGAAAGAAAAAGCAATTTTCATCCATGATGGTCGTTCTGATACTGGGTTTACATGCGTCGAGCGGCTGCTGGAAGCAGCCGCTCGACTAGATTTTAGTCCTTACTAGATTTTAGTCTTTTTAGCTGTGAGTTGAATTAAGAAGTTCCTTTCTTGCTTCTCAAAAGGCTTGCATAATTAATAATAAAGAAACACGCTTCATATTTCACCATCCTCTTTACACCACGTTTCAAATGCAATGTTATTCCTGTATATTTTTAAAGTTTTGAAATAATATCAAGATTTTTTTTGCAGGGTAGTTGGAGAAGAAAGACCTTCCTAACCTAGAGACATTTTACATGCATAATTGTTAACTATTTTACTAGTTCATACAGTAGTTAAAAATATTATTGAAAACTGCTTAAGACATAACAGAAAGACAAAGAAGCAAAAATCATCTTTAGTCTTAGTTTTATATCTACAGCGCACAAATAAAGCCAATACAGTGTTTCTGAAACGATTTCGTTAAAATAGTTGATTGCTTTATCAGTATAGTATACCGCATTTTTCAAAGTGACGGACAAACTATTAAATTGAAAAGGCACAGATACAGAAAACTAAAATATACTGAAACCATCCTTGTGCATCACAATATGTATGGTCGGATGCTTTTTAAGCACATCCACTTCAATGTCTGCCGTTCTTTTGACACCGTCATACGCAGTTGCAGAGACAACCACTGGAGGCGAAGACCAAGCAACAGCTGTCACAACTATCATATCTGGAGATGAAGAGCAAGCAACAGCTGTCACAACTATCCTATCTGGAGATGAAGAGCAAGCAACAGCTGTCACAACTATCCTATCTGGAGATGAAGAGCAAGCAACAGCTGTCACAACTATCATATCTGGAGATGAAGAGCAATCAACAGCTGTCACAACTATCCCATCTGGAGATGAAGAGCAAGCAACAGCTGTCACAACTATACTATCTGAAGATGAAGAACAAGCAACAGCTGTCACAACTATCATATCTGGAGATGAAGATAGTCCAGAAATCGACCCCACAAACTGTACCTTCAAGGAACTTCTGCCTGAGGACGTGATCCCCATCGGCACCAGGGGCAAACTCTTCGTCAAATCGAGCAACTTGACATTGACCATGTCGCAGCCTTACGTGTTCGATCCCGACCAGAACGTGTGCTACAAGCGGGGCGAACTCGTGAACAAGCAGATCTTCGCCGCTTGCGATAAGTGGGGATACGACGACAGTGAGTTTAGTGTCCAAGAGGACGGGACAGTACTGCTCGATGAGGAAGTCCTGGAGCCAGGTACGATTACCCCTTTCACTTAAATATCGGCCCAGGTGGCTTTACAACTAAGGATTCGATAATGATATTCCTATCACATAATTACGCTGAAAAAAAAAATCCTGTATAGCGAAAGTGTTAAGAGGTGCTGTCAGTCTCTTAGAGCTAATGCATTAGTTTTGGAAACACAACATCCGCAGAAGTTTGCTTTGCCACGTCATCCTGTGGCAAAGCAAATCATCATCCCATCACAAAATTGAAAAGGAAATAATATCCGGTTATTTAATAATTGATTGATAAAGTTTTTAAATAGTTTCGCCATCTGCTGAATATTTTGGGGCATTTTAAAACTTCAAAAATATATAATTAAACAACTAGATAACATGTTTGTTTCAAATTTGTTTCATTTCGATGTTATGATGATTCACATAACTGAGGGAGAATGTTTTATCATGGTAAATCAATGCTTCTGTGGAAGTTGTGATTCCAAAACTAATGTATTAGTTCTATGCAAATGATACTCTCTTTTATGTACACTTATTCTGTACTGAATGTCTGAATAACACAGATACTCGTTTTGTAGGCACGCTGTTACTTTAATATTTGATCTATTTTTCATATTCTATTTTATCTGTTTTAATTCATTCATCATCGTCGGACCCTTGTAGGAAAACGGTCAGATGATCCTACTGTTCTTCATCTTCGGAGTCAGCTTGAGGGCCCCATTGATTATGTTCCAATGGTAATTTTAGAATGCTCTTGAACATGAGATTTCTTTGTTTGTAGCTGCACATTGATATCATTGCTGCTATTTGATATCATAAATGGCTATAGATAATCAGAAAAAATTCTAAAATTATAATGCCAAATTGTTATTGGGACTGAAAGGGTTAAATTTGAAGGAAAATTGATAAAACAGTAAAGTAAGATTTATTATCGAAAAGAATTAAATTCTCTACCACTCTAGGGTCAACATTTAGTTTTATGGAGCATCATTGGAAGGGTTATCCGGTCAAAAAAGACAGTTTGTCATTTTTTTGTTTTATTAATAATGAAGATTATTATTATTTCCCATCAGGTTCGTACTCCATCCAGAATGGTCGCCTGGACACGTGCTTACCAGATGAGGACGACGAAGATTCCGATTTCACTGGCGACTTTCCCGGACAGAATTCGAACTTGGACAAAGTCTCCATCATCGTTGGACAGGTTGATACCCACTAAGAGGAGATGAACTTCAGAAAACGAAATTATGTTCCTCAAAGTAAACCTATGGAAAAATTGGAGGGAATGTTTCATAACTAGCAACTATAATTGAAGAGCTTAGTGGAAGAACGTGCTAAGTGAGCGTGTAAATGAGCTTTAAAGTGTTTAGTTTGCACTCAGATCTGTCATAAACGGAACAGGCAAATCTTAAAATATATACTAAGCTTAAAGTTTATGAAAAAGGGGAAACTTGTAGTCGCTAAAGGAGTTACTAATAAGTCCGTTGACAAAAAAAAAAAAAAAAAAATCTAAATTTTTTCAAAAATGTCACTTAGCACGTTCTTCCACTAAGCTTTTTAATTGTTAGCCTATTGGTTCCGAATTTGATATTATACTTTAGCATTCATAAACTTTACATTTGCGCGTAGCGAAATATTTGATGTTGTTTAAGAAAACTAATTTTATCCTCGGTAGAGGTATAATTTTGCTTGGTCAGCTTATAAAAAAACGTTTGAATTAATTTAGAGACAATTTAAAAGCGCTCACACATAGGGATTATCAATACCTAAGCCTACCCACAAGTTCGGAAACAATAGGTTTAATATTGTTGATGCCAATAATGGAACTCCAATTTTACCATAGGTTAACATTAGGGAGGTCATACAGTGGTGGAAATTGATTTATGAACTGGCAGTTTTTTAACAGTATTTCTTTATTAAATGCAGTTTTATCGATTTAAATTTTATATACTATACCGGCTTTGCATTATAAATTATACACGTAAATAAAATTTTATATAAATTCGTAAACAATTTATTTTTTTGATATTTTAGTTTTAGCATAGGGAAATTGATTTATGAACTTTTACATTCAATCTCAATTAATAATTGCTAAAACTATTTTTTGTCGCTAATTCTTCCTTGATTTTGTTTTTCAGAGACAACGAAAAACTTTGGGTCAAGTTTTGGTCAAGCAATTTGCAGTTTTTAATGATTAAGTCCTTCTATTCCATAACTGATGCACACTTCATTAAAACCATACACAATTTGAGTAAATTATTCGAACCAATTGGTCTCAGACATTATTCTTGGGGTTTAAGTCATGGCTATTGGCAGGATGATCTAAATGAACAACACTTAGTTCATTTAACCAGTCTTCCATTTCGTTTGAAATGTGGATACTTCCATTATCATCCATAAAAATCTAATTAAAAGCAAAGTTTTGCCATGCAAAAAGGAATTAAAGAACTTTCTAGAACTAATCTGCAATAAAGTGATGTTTGTCAGCCCTTCTGAAACACAACCTTGTTTCTTCAATCATAAGATATCGGGGCCCAAACCATCAAACTTCCACCACTAACATTTCTGCTGAACACAGATCTTGGTATTTTCCGAAGATCCTTTCAATAACATTTTAAACCATCACGTCCATCCAAATTGAACTTTTTTTCATCAGCAGATGTCACTTTTTCCCATTTCTCTCCCTCCTACCCCACCCAATCCATTTTCATGTAGTTACGACTATATTTTAATAGCCAGTTCTTATGGTGAAGAGTAAGCTTTAAACCAGCCTTCATTTTGGAACATTTCAAGTTCGACGACGATATCAATATTTGTCCTACTCTTCTGGGAGTTACAGGAAGTGATTGTTCAGAACAAATTAGCCCTGTAATGCACAAATGCTGACACAAATGGTAAATTTTTGGGATACAAGTCCAATAATCCTGCTTTTGTCCCTCGTCCCACGAGGGTTACACCTTTTTTAATGATTTTTTTAGCCGAAGTCCGAATGATTCTTCAAATATTTATGAATTATATTTATTGATCTTTTAATTAATATGCTAATTTCTCTTACAGATTTGATACAATATTATATAATGGTCATTTTTTACCTTTTTGGCTTCAGTCAGTCCCACAAGCTTTCCTATTTAGTAAAATGGGAATAAAACAGATAAATTTCGACAAATTTGCCCTTAATCTTATTTATAAACACTGATAGTAAGCTCCCCTGAAGTTCAAATGAAGAACTAGTTAAAATATTTGGTACATGGGTTCAAAAGAAATTTGAGTTCATAAATCAATTTCCATCATTTGATATGCTTAAAAACAAAAATTAGATATATTTTTATTTAATATCATTTTTTGAAAAAAATTATGTGTGAAATTCCTTTATTGTGCTCTGAATATCCAACACACAAAATTTGAATTGTTAGCACTTAATACAAAGCGATATCTGGTGAAAAGAATGTTAGTTCATAAATCAATTTCCACCACTGTATATAGAGCTAATGCATTAGTTCTTAAATCACAACTTTTGTAAAATAATTGGTTTGCCATGTTACTCCATTTTCACCAGGTATGGGAATCATCATAGCACCAATTTAAAACAAAATTGAAACGAAAATAACATCCGGTTATTTAATTATTAATTGATAAAGCTTTAAAATAGTGTCATCATCTGCTGGGCATTTCGGGAATTTTAAAGCTTCCAAAATATATAAATGAATAACTAAATAAGATTTCCTTTTCAAATTTGTTTCATTTCGATGTTAAGTTGATTCCCATACCTGGGGAAAAAAGGCTAACCCGGCAAAGCAATACTTCTGTGGAAGTTGTGATTCCAAAACTACAGCAAATCGTCTCTTAAGTTCCCACATGTGCTATCTAACTTTGCAAAACGGTAGAATTGAACTAAAGGGGAACCCTTGGCGAACTTTCCAAAATCGCGCCAAAAGTAGGCCGATAATCCAACCGAAATTATATTATAGGTTTGAATTATCGTCGCATTAGAGACTACACGAGAGATGCTCGAAAAACGTGTTTATTTAACACCCGCTGTTCGGACTTTGGGTTACATATCTCAGCAACACATTTTGTGAACGATTATGTAACAAGAAAGTCCGAGTCCGACACTGTTAAAATAAACATTTTTTTCGACTCTCCCTCGTGTAGCTCTAATGCGACGATAATTCATACCAATCCAAAAATTTCGGTTGGGTTATCGGCCTACTTTTGGGGCGATTTTTGAAAGTTCGCCAAGGGTTCCCCTTCAGTTCAATTCTACGGTTTTGCAAAGTTAGATAGCACATGTGGGAACTTAAGTGACGAAATAATGCATTTGCTCTTTCGGACTGACAGTCCCTCTTTAGGGTGACCAGACGTACTGCATTTCGCAGTACAGTAATACTTCTTCGGTATTTGTTCTGCATGTTTCATACAGTCCTGAAAAACTGTAAAATGCTCACTTTTTTGGATTTTCACTGCAAAATGCCTGAATTTTGAGTGGTGATTAAAATGTATTCATAAAAAACATCTTAAGTAAAGACATTTTTTGTCGACATGTCAGTCTTATTTTAACGCTACAAACATAAGGCAAAAACGCTTTTTCTTCAGAAGAGAGGATTTTTCTAGTGTTGCAATTTCACCGCTTAGAACACAACGTTCCCACAACAAGTCGAAGTTTCCTTCAGAAGTTTAGTGTTACCAAAGGACCAATACAATAACGGAACTGTTTGCGAAATTTCAACGAACTGGGAATGTAAATGATGAGAAATATTTAAAAAATCAACTATACCGTTCGCAATCCCGAAACAATTGAGGAACTAAAGCAATATATATCTGCTGCATGTGACGTCATCCCGAAACAATTGAGTAACTAAAGCAATACATATCTGCTGCATTTGACGCCATTCTGAAACAATTGAGGAACTAAAGCAATACATATCTGCTGCATTTGGCGCCATCCCACCAGAAATATTCAAAAGGGCAGCTGGTAATTTTGCTCTAAGACTGCACCACGTTATTGCTGCTGATGGCGGATATGTGAAAAATATTGTAGTGTTGTTGGAGGCATTTCATGCAAAGAGGGAAGGTTGGTAGGCAGGTAGATAAATGTGTTTGGCCATGTGTGCTTGATCAGATACCCACCCCCCTTCGTCAAGAAAGATAGACACAGACACAATATTTTTACTAACACAGGGAGAGAATGTGCAGTCAGGGCGACGGCGGGAATCGAATTCACAACTGGAAAAGTGCGCAGACGATTAGCGTAACGGGTTGCGATCGAACCCACTGGACCGACCAACCGCATCAAGAGGGTAGGTGTTCACTCCTTCAGAAAACTTGAAACACTTGATGTGTCCACTGGCAAGGCGCGAAAGGCAGGTGTTGATCCTTTTTTTTTCATTGTTCTAGTCAAGGTTTTCACAATGGCACATAAACTGTGGGATTCTTGTTTTGAAACAGGGGATCTTGAGCGCTTTTGAGTAAGGTTCTGAAAACGGAATAACGAACGACAGAAGCGAATGAGTCATGCCTGGAATTTGAAATGCAATACTTTATTATGTTAGTTATGTTTATTACGTTATTATGTTATTACACTTTATTACGTTCAATTTAACTAAAAGATGGAGCTTCAATACTGCCATATAGAGGAAATTGAAAAGGAAAGCATAAGCAATGGATATTGATAAAAGATATAACAAGTCCGGTACACATCCCCGTAAGACCTTCCACCAGATGACGCTTATTTAATTAATTTGGGCCCGTGCTTACGGCGACAAATTTTGAGGAGCGACAAAAATATTAAGATGACTAAAAAAAAAAAATACTTAATTATTACAGTGAAATACAGTGTGTTTGCTGTATGAAAGAAATAGGCATGCTTATACACCGAAAAGGTCACGTAGTAAGAATTGAGCATTTCTGAACATGTGTCCTTCTTTTCGGTGTATACGTATGCCTAGTTCTAACATGCAGCCAACACACGGTATTGAAAAGCTATCTTACGGTTAAATTGAACATAATAAAGTGGAAAAAACAAAATGAACACAACTAACATAATAAAGTGTTCCATATCGAATTCCAGACATGACTCATTCGTTTTCTGCAAGAATTGTGTTGATATCTCTATCCATTTCTTTTTTATTTACTTTAAAAAACAGGTACTCCATTTGGGACACCCTGTATAAACAGTATTCAAAATAAAAGTTACGAAACGTTTTAATTTCCTAGTTCTTAATTTAAATAAATGTTATAAAATACTAAATACACGATTTAGCAACGGTATGTATAAATAATAAAGTAGACCTAGACGTGCACAAATTTACAAAAATTAAAAAATGTAGGTCTCTGGTGTCACACCTTTTCTAACAAAAGATAGCTTTCTCAGAGTAACGAATTTTAGCGCTCTAGCGGACAAAATTCCATTATCTCGTCTTTCCACTCCCGTACGTAATAGTTTCCTTCAAGGACACCTTCCTTTTTACATGTGAACGCCAATTCGATTGAATCAGCGTACTTAAATTTCTTACGGCAGTTAATTAAGCCCAAATAAAACTAGTTGATATTTTATTAAAACAACTTAATCAATCAAACATAACGGTAGTTTTATTTTTAAAAAAATTACAAATACATTGAAAACTGAAATAGCTTTGTGATACATTGCTTTTTGTTTGCACTTAGATATGTTAAAAATGGCTCTTTTAAAAGGTAAACAATATACTTGACTTAAAAAATATGAAAAACGTGAAACTTAGCTTTAAAGAAGGGAAAAACATGTTAATTGGCGCAAAAAATATATAAATTTTTCCAAAACCATCACATAGCAAGTTCTTCCACAAAGCACTTGAATTATGAAAAATGAAAATATAGAGTGTGTTCGTAATAGGATCATGTGAATAGAAAACGACAAAACCCTATTTCAGCAGAGCAAATCAAAAATTATAACCGGCAGCATATATACTTCTACACAAGTTGATTGGACCTTACATTCCGAAAATGAAACTGGGTGCTGCAAAATAACTTTCTTTTTGTCTATAATTTCTTGAAGCTAATACTCCACATGACCGGAAATGCACCGATGTTTCAGATGCTAGCGTGATAATGAGAGACATTTGATCCATGCATTCAGTGATAGAAGTGGATAAAAAAAAACCTTGAAATATAAGATGCATTTAGCCTGTCTCGAATTATATAATGAAACAGTGAATTTATGTTTCCAGACTTATTAACGTGTTAGTAAGGTTTCAGTAAGGCAATGGCCTCAGATTGAAATAAAAATTGCAATTTTAATTATTATAGTAAAAGTTTATTTTAATTTTTTCAGCTGATTACAACAGGAAAGGAAAAAAGTTATCGAATTTGAGCGAAAGTGGTGTACTTTTTTCAGAAAATTCAAGTTTTCTTTAAAAATAGAAAAAATATGAAGAAACTAAACCACAGGTGCACACGTTGGTATTGATGGAAAACTATGTTAAAATTTCGAATTTCTGAGGGTAGTGTAAGTAGAGGTCCTTCACTATCCCACAGACACACAGACTCTTTCTTTTAAAATAATAGATAAATTATTAAAACATTTTATACATTTTTTTTCATTTGTTTTAATATCAAATCATCTACAAAAAAAAAAGATGTCTTAAAAAATAATACTTTCAAACAAGTATTTGAAAAGGGTTGTAAGATTAATTATGTAATTAAATTTATGAATTATTAAAAATGATTTCTTAAAAATTCAGAAGTATTAAAAAATATTTTTAAAAAATCACCCCTTCTCCCCCAATTTTTTTTCAGTATTTTTCCCATAATTATGAGTATTAAAAATATAAATATATTTTTTCGGGATGAAAAATAATTCTTGCATTAGAGAGTTAATGGTTAGATCCATGTGTTTTTTTACGCTTTAAGATACAACATAAAAAGTTACATGTAATGCGACTTTTTTTAAAAGGTGAGTTTATTATTAGGTGCTTCATAGCTTTTACAGTAGACTTTATTAATTCTAAAATCATGAATTTGGATAGGTTATATTGTTCTAAAGTAATTTAAAATGCACTTGACTACATAATGAAATTCACAAATATATAAGGAAGTTTAAAAAAATGTATTATTTAGCCTAGACTACATATTTTTTTTTTTTTTCTAATTCAAAAATTCCATGCAAAACTTTTTTTTAAAAATGAATTATTTACTTTTAGCGATTATTCTTCTCAATAGTTTTTAAATATATTAAAATAAACCTTTAAAAGAAACGTAATTTGTTTTAGATGAGATGTTTGGCGTTTTTTATTGTTACAATCTGATATCTACAAAAATCGTATATGGATGTAAAAAGGAGTTTTAAATTAAAAGGAAGTATGTATAAATACAAATTACTGAAAATCCGAAGTTTTTCAAACTGTTTTGTTAGAAACTAGAGAAACAATCAATGATATAAAAACAAAATTTTCTTTTAAAAAAAACTTTATTTCTTTTAGTTGAAATCGAATACTATCCAAAAGAATCCGATTCAAATTTTCAACCGTCAGTACCCGAGCGTATATAACTTAAGTTTTGCTTTGGCGCAGTTAAGAGCGATAACGATTCGGTAGGTTGGCACGAGCCGGGGAAGAGCATGGAGAGTCGGTTGCCAGTCACTCCACGGTGTCGCCACTCTTACATACTTTTACAAAGTACAAGTTGGTTCCTTTATTTAGGCTCTCTAGACTACGCCAATTCGGGTGAATCAGCGCATTTCATTTGCAAAATTTTCGAAAATGTATGACTGAATCAATTTGATATTTTTTTGTAAAATTAATTTAAATATTCAAACATAGTGGTAAACTACATTTTTGGAAATGTAATAAATTCAACGAAAATTGAAATATTTGGGTGATTATTCTTATTAACTTATTTTCATTCTAATTTCCCCGACATTTAGATATCTTGCAGCTTTTTTTCATATAATTATTAATTTATTTTTGTAAAATATCGTATTCTTTACAGGACAAAAGCTGAACGTCACACATTCCTCAAAAAATCAACATCTCTTGCATACCAGGAATATTTTTTTACTTCATTAAAATAAATTAAAATGTGTAATTTAACTTCAGAATGAAGGTTCACAGACAATAATCGTAAACAGACAGTCCAATCGGAATTTTTTTTGAGAGAGTGACGTCACCAGCCATCCAGCGGATTAATTTCGAACTAATGATCACGTCACTGGTTAAAACTGCGCGCGACTCCAAGGTGCGCGCGCAACTTGTACTAATTATGCTCAAACTTGGATAAATGAATGCGCGCTTGCGCGCTACTTTTGAAATGGATTGCGGAGAAGAAGAAAATTGCGACTCGAGAGAGGCCCGGAGAAAAATATTTTTGCTGCGTTCTTTTCTCGTCAAAACACATATTTTTTATTTATTTAATGAAATTCTTTTATGTTCCCAAGGATATTGATAGGTAAGTGTGTTAAATATTTTATTTATTCAAATATTCTTGTAAGTTTTCTTTCATCAGCGCTAAATGCTCGATCACTTAAGAAGGATTGGTCATTTTTGTATTGAAAATTATTGATATATGTAGCTTAACATACCTAAAGCATCTGTTTTTTTTTAGTCTTCGGTAATTATTTTTTATTTAAAATAATTAAACGTTATTAACTATTAAATGAGTTGCACTTTTTTTCGTGTAACTTTATTAAATAAGTTAAGATATATGTAGAGTTAAAATATTATTGTTGTTAGTTTTTAAAACTATGTTTTAAACAAATAACCTAACTGATGACCTATAAACGGCCCGTGCAGCTTAAAATGTTCATTGAATGTAACGGTGTAGAGGGAGTGCACATTAAATATGATAGATGCAATATGGTTGTGTTGGGTGCCTACTCAGGTGCTCCCTAATGATCCCTTCTAAATATATATGAATGAACCAGTTACCACCAGATTTGTAGGAATTTTTACTCCCAAAATAATAAATTTTTTAGGCAGGATAATTTTACAGTTTCCAAAAATCATTAGATAAAAATCATTAGATACATTTCATTAAATTGTTTACTTTTTAATTTATGTCAAATGTTACATGTTTTTAGTACCTAATTATTCTTTAATTTTTTTTAAAATCTTGTTTAGCTGTATAGTTAGAGCTGATATTTCCATATAATAAGCACTTTTTGATTCAAAACTTACTATTTCATTTCACTAAATATGAAATATTCCTCCTCCTGATATATTGGCTATTAAAATTTAAGGTCTAACAATACATATTGTAAATTAATTGCTTCGCTTTAGAGCATTTTAAAAATTTTGTGGATTTTTATTCATAATTTTGATGTGTTGTGTTTAAAAAAGCTTTTTCTTCATAGGATGAAGAAATAGTTGAGCTTATTTGTGTGAAAACTCATTCCATAACCTCCATCTCCAAAGGGCCAATTAACACCTGATTTGTTGGAACACCTACTCAAGTGCACCTACAGGGTGTTCCAAAATTGACCGGAATTGTATAGGACGCAATTCCTAAATATTTACCCGGCCCCCGCCAATGAAAAACGGCTAACTAATTTGCCGCCCATTCGGTCGTGCATGAAATCCTGCACCTGTGCTACACAAGAATGTAGAACTTTTAGTTTGTTTTGGTTGAATTTACATCTGATAAAAATTACAAGTTCAACTAGTTTTCAAAAAAAAAAATTTTTTAGGAGGCTGTTCATTTTGGGATAGGTTGTTGCATTATTGTTAAAAAAAACTTGATGTTGACCATCAGTCTATACATAACAATTATTGTATTTTGCTTATTTATGCTGGGCAGGTATGCACGGTTATAAAATAACGCTCGCTATTCGGGGTGGTTGGTGGTCTGTAGCTTTAATGAATAATCCAAATGCAGAAGACTTTGAGACACTTACTAATCAAGAAGGGGGGAAAGAATGGAATCATAAAAAACAAACTCGTCCTCTTGACCAGGTTCTAAATTACGAGCGCGTAATTAGCTGTGTTGGCCGTAATTGACCATAATTGACGACGCCTCGTAACTTAGAACCCTGGTCAAGAGACGAGTTTGTTTTTTATGATCATTCTTTTTTGTGATTATTTTTTAAGATTCTATCTTTTTTATGATTCCATTCTCCCCCCCCCCCCCCTTCTTGATTAGTAAGTGTCTCAAATTTTGAAGCATTTGGGGATGGACTACCCATATTCAAGCTACAGACCACTCCGAATAGCGAGCGTTATTTTATAACCACCCTGATATTCCGGTGTGTGTGCATGATCAGAGACCCGCTTATAAGATTTCGTCAAGTAAGACAGCCACAGAAGGATTTTTTACTGACAGAGAAAGGAAGTACACCCAGGGCAAAGGCGTTAATTGAACCCGCACTCATTACAACGCGCGGACTGCTAGCGTTATGGCCTGCGATCCAAACCACTCGGCCATCGATCCCCACATGACACCCTAAATTGTCTCCGTGTTGGTAGATGGTGCGGTTGGTAGGTTCAGTCTCTACCCTACTATAGAACTATTTGGTCCCAACACATGCACATTTCCACAAACTGTATATTTCCATCGCAAAACGTTTAGCTCCTTCCAATTTTCAAACATCCAGCTCGAATTTGAAACACACCAAATTATTTAAATCGAAATCCAAACACAAAAATTCCATTTTCGTAGTTACTAATCATTTTTAGTAGTTTTAGAAACTGTGATGTAACAGAATCTGCAAATTATAAAATTACTAGGCAATATGTCGATTCAACCAAACCAAACTCAAAACAAATGCATCCCTTCGTCAACACATTTCTCGTGCTGCCCTAGTTCAAGTATGCAACCACGACCAAAACGCGTGATCAATTGGCTTTTTACTATTTTTCGGAGGGGCCGGCTCAATATTTCGGAATTGCATCTATTCCTATTCCGGTCAATTTTGAAACACCCTGTACTTCGCCAATTATTCCTTGAATTGTACAAAATTACTTGCATGACTCTCCCTATATATAAGTTTATTTTTAAATATATTACTCTACGTAAAAAATTTAGCATACAGTGTAGGTACAGCTGTGGAAATAAAAAAGTACCCACTTGAGGTTATTTCATCCGTTAGTCACCCTATAGAATCGGACCTTTTTGAGATAGTGTACAATTAACATTCTGAGTTAATTGCACGTTGCAAAATTTGCATAAGGGGCCGTCTTCATATTAAAAATATTGCGATCTTTGAAATTTCCAATAGCAACACCCCTTTTTTAATCCATATTTCAAATCTCTGACCTATGTAAATACGAAATGCCAAATTTTGTTAGTTTTTAAGCATTATTAGAGAAGTTAGAGACGTTCAAAGTTTAGGTCCCATAATGTTAAAAGAGTTGCACATAAAAAACTATCCCGATCTACAAATAATTAAGATAATAAACGAATTTTTTACTGAAAAGAAATTATAATAACCCAAACAAAATGCATTCAATATTGGGGTATTTAAAACAATTTTTATATTTTAAATAATTATTATATTAATTTTTTTAAAAAATATGAATAGAAACCCCTTAATATTTTTAAAGAAATAAATTTAAGACAAGGAGATTAAGTGAAATCCCAATTTTAAAATTTTTTTATTCATAATTTTCTGAGTAAATCACAAAATATCTTTTAATTACCCTTTAGGGGACTGTGTATAAAAATACGTGTGTAATTGATAAATAAAGACGGCTTTGCATGCATGCTTGCTTGTCATTTTAGAGATGGTCCCCAAAAGGTCCACAAGTGATTCGATTGAATACTCGTCAAATATTCATCCAAATGTAACAAAAACTTAGATTTAAGGGTTTTCAAGAGTGCTTAACATTTATAAGTTATTAAAATTGGGTGTTGCTATTGGAAATTTCAAAGATCGTAATATTTTTAATATGAAGACGGCCCCTTATGCAAATTTTGTATCGTGCAATTAACTCAGAATGTTAATTGTACACAATTTCAAAAAGGTCCGATTCAATAGGGTGACTTACGGATGAAATAACCTCAAGTGGGTACTTTTTTATTTCCACAGCTACCTACGAATACAATTTTGCTTTATATTACTAAGCTGAATATAAAAATACTTAAAAGATATTTTGGTTTTATGATGTTATTCTAGAATTGAGATGTTGTTAACATGTTTTTTAGTTGACTGTTTTTTGGATGGGTAGTTATTTTTTTTATTTGGTTATTATTTTTTAAAATATATCTCACTTTATATTAAAAAATAAATATTTTGCATTTGTTTTCCTACATTGTATAAGTTTTTGATTACAAAAGTGCCGCAATACATTTACTAATGATTAAACAATGTTTTGATACATTTATCAGAAATTATGCCTTTTTCCGTAAAGAACTTGTAGACTGTAAATTATTCAGATCCCCCCCCCCCCCTAAATCATTGGATTATTTAGGAAATTGAGTTATTTTTACTTGCTCTAGAAGCGAACTCTAATTTATTTGAGAAAAAAAAACATTTTATAATCAGACACTTTATTTGTAATAACATTATTTCTAGCTTCTTGTATGTTCTGATATTATACAAACTATAATTGGCTGTGTTATAGAATAATAAGCAAAGGAAATATTAATGTTTTTGTAACAAGGAAAAGCCATTGAAGGAAAAACTACTATATTTAAGATTTCAAAACTTGTAAACACCGAATTCAAAACTTGTAAATGCTTTATTAACTTTAAAACTTGATAATTAATTGCAAATTTATCTACATACTTATTATTTTGAGATGCGGTCTCATTATTGCTAATTCCTTTCTGCTGAAAAACATATTCTAATAATATTTTGAAAAGTTAAATTGAAATGATTAATATGTGGCATTATATATATATGAAATGTATTTATATATATATATAAATATATATATATATATATATATATATATATATTATATATATAATATATATATATATATATATATATATATATATATATATATATATATATATATATATATATATGCCTGAAATTGATATTTATAATTTTCAATACAAAAAAACCCTTTTAAAGATGTAAAATTTGGAATTGTAAATTAAAGGTTTAAATTCTTTTTCATTGTTTTGTGGTAATTTCTGTTTGCATATTTACTTAAATTTGATAATTTTTCTTTATCATATATAAAATTTTATAACAGTAGTTATCATATATTTCAGTAAATATATAAATAATATATTCACTTTTTAAATTAAATAACAAGGCTTGTTTCACGTGGGAACTAGCAACAGCTCCACAGTCTTGTTTTCATTTTTCTCGAATTACTTTTGCATTCTATTTGCTTTAATATTCCAAATAAAATTATCTAAGAATATTATAGTTGTTATATATTTAAACCAATTATTCTAACTTCTTTTGATGCAAGTTATCATTGTTAAATTATTAAAACAACCAACAGCACAGCAAGAAGTTGTCATTTTAAAATATAACAACTAAATTAAATTATTCTTAGAAAACTCAATTTCGAAAAAAAAAAAGTGCTTCGAGAAAAGTGCAAACTAGACCGCGGAGCTGTTGCCAGATCCCACGTAAACAACAAGCCCATTCACGGAATGGTTTCTGGCTGCCTATTTCTAGCCTTCTTTTGAAGCTTTAACACAGTCAATGACGCCTCGTAATTTAGAACCCTGGTCAAGTGCCGCAATCCACTAAGAAAAGCGAAAATTACACGAGCTACGAGACATTTATAGCTGTGCTAAAATCCGCTTTTGGGAGTTAAAAATAAGCAGTTAAAAATGTTTCAAACCAGGCAAAAACAGTATGACCAGGTTTTCAAATTACGAAGCGTTATTAGCTACGTTAAAGCTCCTAAAGAGCTAAAAATAGGCAGCCAAGAAACGACTACACTTGTAGCGCCCCTACCAGATTAATTTGTTACTACGTCAGGGGGGTGGAGACTTTTCGCCTCATTCACCTACGTAAATGCGCAGTCTGTTTAGATTCTTGTCTGTGCATGAATCCGTTGACAAGAAGGAAGTCAATGACCAGGAGAGGAGAAGAATACAGGGGATAAACCGCTTGATTTGGTAGAAGGCTTTCCTTGATATTCTTTTTCGGCGATGATAGCAAAAATCGCCTAAACTGGTGTAAAAAACGGTTACTCGCTTGTTTTTCTTTTGCGGGCAACCTTGATTCACGCCAGAGATCAGTGGACCCGAGTCACACGTTTTTCAGCGAATGAAGAACCGAAGGAAAAACCGGTTTCCTGTCTCCAATGTCCGCCAAGCAGACTAAATTAAGGGAAGACTCCTATGAAATTAAGCGGTTCTTCCCATGTACTCTTCACATGTCATCTCTTGCTAGTCCCAGACAGTCCAGGGTGTGCTGAGGTGAGGCCGGCTGTTGGAGGTATTTCATGCAAAGAGGGAAGGTTGGTAGGCAAGTTAGATACATGTATTTTTGGGCATGTGTGCCTGATCAGATACCCACCCCCCTTAGTCAAGTCAGATCGACACATACACAATATTTTTATTAACACAGGGAGAGAATGTACAGTCAAGGCGACGGCGGGAATCGAATCCCCAACTGGAAAAGTGCTCAGATGATTAGCATAACGGGTTGCGATCAAACATATTAGGCCACCCGGGCCCCATGAGGGTAAATTTACACTCCTTCGTAAAACTTGAAACACTTGAAGTGTCCACAGGCAAGGCGCGAAAGGCAGGTGTTGATAGCTTATTTTTCAGGGTTCTAGTCAAGGTGTAGACAATGGCACATAAACTGTGAGGTTCTTGTTTTGAGACAGTGAATCTTGAGGGCTTTTTGGTAAGGTTCTGAAAATGGGATAACGAACGACATAAAATAATTTAGACTAACTAGTGCATTATTGACTATGAGACCAACGCTGCTTCTGGAGGCACCGGGTTATTGAGGAAGAATTCATTTTCATGCAACATTACGGTTGCCACTGGATAACTCTATCATATCCTAATAAAATCTACATGGTGTCCCAAAATGGAGTACCTGTTTTTAAAAGTTAATAAAAAAGAAATGGATAGAGATATTAACACAATACTTGTAGAAAACGCATGAGTCATTCAGGAATTTGATATGGAATACTTTATCATGATAGTTATGTTTATTACGTTTTTATGTTATTACACTTCATTATGTTCAATTTAACCGAAAGAAGGGGCTTTAATACCGTGTGTTGGCTGTTGAAAGAACTAGGCATGCGTATACACCGAAAAGAAGGACACGTTTTCAGAACTGAACATTTTTGAACACGTATCCTTCTTTTCGGTGCATACGCATGCCTAGTTCTTTCATACAGCCAACACACGGTATTGAAGCTCCATCTTTCGGTTTAATTGAACATAATAAAGTGTAATAACATAATAAAGTGCTCCATATCAAATTCCAGACATGATTCATTCGTTTTCTGCAAGAATTGTGTTGATATCGCTATCCATTTTTTTTATTATCTTTTAAAAACAGGTACTAAATTAGGGACACCCTGTATAAACCGTATTCAAAATTAAAGTTACAAAACTTTTTAATTTCTTAGTTCTTAATTTACATAAATATTATAAAATACTAAATACAAGATGTATAAAAAATAACCTAGACGTACACAAATTAAAAAAAAATTAAAAATACTGGTTTCTGGTGTCATACCTTTCTAACAAAAGATAACTTACTCAGAGTAACGCATTTTAGCGCCCTCTAGAGGATAAAATTCCATTATCAACTTAATAATTGTCTTTTCGCTCCCGTACTTTATCCCTTTCCGGCCGAAAGTTCAAGCTCTTCTAAAATATCGATACCGAAGCAACTGATTTGAACCATTCGTTATTTGTTAAAAAATGACTGTTTTTAAGGAGTTGCTAGCATTGAAGCTGTTTAACGCATTTTTTTTCGATGAAACTCCAAATTTAGTCTCATAATTTTAAATCAGCGCCACCTGACCGCCGATCGAAAAGGGTTAAAAAGTTACCTTCGAAGTCACCATCCCTTTTTACATGGTCCACGACAAATCGTGTGAATCAGCGCACTTTATTAGTGTAACGTGTGTGATTGTTCTCCAATCTAAATCTAGCTGATATTTTTTTTAAAAAATATATACAAGCATATTGGTAAAATTTATTTAAAATAAAAAAATACAAGTACATTGAATACCGAAATAGCTTAGTTATACATTGTTTTTAGTTTGCACTTAGTTACGTTAAAAATGGCTTTTTTAAAAGGTAAACAAAATACTTGACTTAAAAATATGAAAAAGGTGAAACTTACCTGCTTACCTAAACAGGAAAAAACCTGTTAATTGACACAAAAATTAAATTTTTCCAAAACCATCACTTAGCAAGTACTTCTACAATGCACTTGAATTATGAAAAATGACAATATAGAGTATGTTCGTAAGTAAATGTGAATAAGAGACGACCCAGCCCTATTTCAGCAGAGCAACTATGCACAAATGAATAATTTTCATCTGCAGCATTTATACTTTTACAAGTTGAAAGGACCTCACATACCGAAAATGAGACTGGGTGCTGCAAGCTAACTTACTATTTGTCTATAATTTCTTGAAGCTAATACTCCACATGACCGGAAATGCACCGTTGTTTCAGATGCTAGCGTGATAATGAGAGATATTTGATCCATGCATTCAGTGATTAGAATTGGATAAAAAAAACCTTGAAAAATAAGATGCATTTAGTCTATCTCGAATTATATAATGAAACAGTGAATTTATGATTCCAGACTTGGTAACGTGTTAGTAAGGTTTCAGTATGGTAATGGCCTCAGATTGAAATAAAAATTGCAATTTTAATTATTATAGTAAAAGTTTATTTTAATTTTTTCAGCCGATTTCAACAGGAAAGGAAAAAATTTATTGAATTTGAGCAAAAGTGCACTTTTTTCAGAAAATTCAAGTTTTCTTTAAAAATAGAAAAAAATATGAAGAAACTAAGCCTCAGGTGCACACATTGGTTTTGAAGGAAATATATGTTAAAAATTTCGAATTTCTGAGGGTAGTGTAAGTAGAGGTCTTTCACGATCCACAGACACACAGACTCTTTCTTTTAATAATATAGATAAATTATTAAAACCTTTTATACATTTTTTTCATTTGTTTTAAGATCAAATCTACAAGAAAGAAAGATGTCTTAAATCATCACAAAAGAAAGATGTCTTAAAAAATACTTTCAAACAATTATTTGAAAAGGGTTGTAGGATTAATTATGTAATTAAATTTATGAATTATTAAAAATGATTTATTAAAAATTCAGAATTATTAAAAAATATTTTTAAAAAATCACCCCTTCTCCCCCAATTTTTTTTCAGTATTTTCCCCATAATTATGAGTATTGAAGATATAAATATATTTTCTCGGGATGAAAAATAATTCTTGCATTAGAGAGTTAATGGTTAGATCCATGTGTTAATTTACGCTTTAAGATATAACATAAAAAGTTACATGTAATGCGATTTTTTTTAAAAAGGTGAGTTTATTATTAGGTGCTTCATAGCCTTTACAGTAGACTTTCATAATTCTAAAATCATGAATTTGGATATGATATATTGTTCTAAAGTAATTTAAAATGCACTTGCCTACATAATGAAATTCACAAATATATAAGGAAGTTCTAAAAATGTATTATTTAGACCATATTACATATTTTTTAATTAAAAAAAAACTTTAAAAAAATGAATTATTTACTTTTAGCGATTATTCTTCTCAATAGTTTTTAAATATATTAAAATGAACCTTTAAAAGTATCGTAATTTGTTTTAGATGTTGGCGTTTTTTATTGTTACAATCTGATATCTCCAAAAATCGTATATGGATGTAAAGTGGAGTTTTAAATTAAAAGGAAATATGTATAAATACATATTATTGAAAATCCGAAGTTTTTCAAACTGTTTTGTTAGAAACAAGAGAAAAAATCAATGTCATGAAAACAAAATTTTCTTTAAAAAAAAAAAAGCTTTATTTCTTTTAGTTGAAATCGAATACTATCCAAAAAAATCCAATACAAATTTTTCCCCGTCAAGCACCCGAGCGAATATAACTTAAGTTTTGCTTTGGCGCCGTTAAAAGCGATAACGATTCTAGGTTGGCACGAGCCGGGGAAGAGCATGGAGAGCCGGTTGACAGTCACTTCACGGTGTCGCCACTCTTATATACTTTTACAAAGTACAAGTTGGTTCCTTTATTTATGCTCTCTAGTCTACGCCAATTCGTGTGAATCAGCGCATTTCATTTGTTAAATTTTTGAAAATTTCTGACAATCAATTTGATTTTTTTTTTAAATTAATTTTAATATTCAAACAAACTGGTAAACTACATTTTTTGGAAATTTAATAAATTCAATGAAAATTGAAATAGTTGGGTGATTATTCTGATTAACTTATTTTCATTCTAATTTCCCCGACATTTAGATATCTTGCAGCTTTTCTTCATATAATTATTAATTTATTTTTGTAAAATATCTTATTCTTTACAGGACCAAAGCTGAACGTCACACATTCTTCAAAAAATCAACATCTCTTGCATACCAGGAATATTTTTTTACTTCATTAAAATAAATTAAAAGGTGTAATTACTCTTTGTAGAATCACGAATATAAACATATCAAAACTCGATTCTATGTTGATTTAATTTGAAATTTAAATTCCTTATTATGCATAGCTTATTTTGTTGTTATTGCTTATCCCTCGCCTGGTCCGATTTCGTCAGACCAGGTCCATGAATCCGTTGACAAGAAGGAAGTCAATGACCAGGAGAGGAGAAGAATACAGGGGAAAAACCGCTTGATTTAGTAGAAGGCTTTCCTTGATATTCTTTTTTGGCGATGATAGTGAAAAATCGCCTAAACTGGTGTAAAAAAACGGTTACTCGCTTTGTTTTTCTTTCGCGGCAACCCTGATTCACGCCAGAGATCAGTGGACCCGAGTCACACGTTTGTACAGGGAATGAAGAACCGAAAGAGAAACCGGTTTCCTGTCGCTACTGTCCACCAATAAAAAGTCCAAAATATGATTCATGTTCTAATAAAAGAGACACTTGACCGCTTAATATTTTTTCCGAATAACCTTTTAAATCATATAATTTTTTTTCACTTTAAAATCTAAACGAACTTGGTACATTTAAATATATCAGGCATATACTTTTTTAAAAGGGAAATTTTTCATTAGGGTGTGTTAAAGCTATGTTGTGATGTCCCTAGCGACAATTGCCCTTACTAATAGAGGTTTAGAGACGCACACAAGTGACAGAAAATTCACTGTTTATTAAGAAGAAAACTTTGATGAAATGAACCTAATTATCCTGTACAGGTTTATGGATAGATACAATAGTCACCAGCTTATGTGTGATGGTGACCCGTCCTTAGGACGCTTAATTGGTTGGTCACAAATCGGGTTGTAGTTGATGACAGAACTTCTGCGGTCATGCCAGGATTGGTTGGTTGATATACATATATTTTCAGGCTTGTATGCTTGCTCAGAGAGCCGCTTATAAACCTTCGTCAAGTAAGACAGTCACAACACACACATACTCACATATATGTGACAGATGCTGCCATCTATCACGGGCCACCTCCACAATTAAGTCTTGCCCCTGAAGGGGAGGGAAATAGCCTCCAGGAACTTGTACCAGTGGGAAACTGCCCAATGGCCGCCCACAGGACTTTCGGACCCAACATATTTAACCAGCGCGTACTCCGCATATACTCGGTGAGTTTTCAGCGACCAGTACTCGATCGCGAGACCTTCTTATCCGAAGATCGCGACACTGACCACAGGGCGCCTCACAGTCCTTCATGTCGGGAGATTCACATGGCCGGTTAATAATTGTGGTAACTAGATAGGATGGTTGAGTCGATGAGCTCGATAAGGGGTGCTTTTGTGGAGGCGAGGAGTCTTAAATAGAAATAATTCCGCCCTCTAGCGGATAAAATTCAGTTGTCAACTAACTTTTCCCTCCCGTAATTTACAGTAGCCTTAACCCTTTTCGACCGGCGGTCAGGTGGCGCTGATTTAAAATTATGAGACTAAATGTGGAGTTTTATCGAAAAAAAAATGAGTTAAACAGCATCAATGCCAGCAACTCCTTTAAAACAAAGGCATTATTTTTATACAAATAACGCATGGAACAAGTCAGCTGTTCCGGCATCGGTGTTTTTTAAAGAACTTAAACATTCTCTTTAATACCCGCACGATTGTGCGAAACCGGCATGATGGATACGGCCACCATCCTTTTTTACGCAGTCCACGCCAATTCGAGTGAATAAGCTTACTTGATTAGTGAAGAATTTGATTGCACATAACGTAAGGCTTGAAATTTTTATAAAAACAACTTAAATAATCAAACATACTGGTAATTTTTATTGCAAATAATTACAAACCATTACATATACATTGAAAATTGAAATAGCTTAGTGATACATTGAATACAGATTTCCTTAACCTTAAACCTGTTACCCCCCCCCGTAACAAGTTATTCTATTAAAAGTAATTTACTTAATCCGACTTTTTTTCAATGCTATTTTTGATTTTTTTGTTTATTTTACACATTTTATTATAATTATTTTAGTATACCAAGTATATAATAATTTATTAATTCAAAAGACAAATGTAATTTTTGAAGTGAATAGTGATTTTGAATGTAATGTGTTGAAAATAGTGTATTTCAAGAACTCAAAGTTAAAAAAAATAATAAAAAATTAAAAAAGTTTTTGAAAAATATATTTTAACAGATTTATATTATTTTTATTTATTTAGTTTGTTTTCTAATCATTGTTTTTTGTTTGTTATTTTTGTACCGTTAGTTTTTCATTAAACATGTTTTCAATATTGGTAGTTTGTAGTTGGTTTTTTTGTTTTGTTTGCGTGTAAGTGTTGTCATTAATTCAACTTTTGTAGTTAAGTGTTTAAAATCTCTGTTACTATAATTTTTTTATTAAAAATTTTAACTGTTATTTATGTATCATTTTTAATAGTAAAATTTTTTTTTTGTATATTTAATATCATAAATACCTGCTATTTGTTTGTACCTGCTTTTATTTCCTATTTTGTTTTTAATTTTGTAAACTTAGTTACAATTCTTAATAACTATTTATTTACTAATTTTACTGTTACTAAAATCATAAATGTACTTATAAATTAATACTCGTTTGTGTTTAAATTTATTAAAGATTTTTCATTTTTAATTTTTGTGTCCTATTTAGGTGTTTTGGTTCTTCCTGCAACTTAAGAATTAATAATAAGCTTAATATTTAATTTTTTTATAGATATTAAAAAAAAGAAATTTAAAAATAAAAAATAATAAAAATAAAATAAAAATAAATAAAAATAAACAGGTAATTTTGGGTCGTCAGTCTAAAAAGAAGTTGAAAAAAGTGCAACTACAGGAGTTTTTTCATGTTATATATTTTTTTTTTACTAATATTCAAAATATAATTTTTATTTTTTTTTAATTTTAATATATTATTTAATATGAAAATAATTTTAAAATTTATGAAATTTTAGCCAAAAACAAAAATAATATTAAATAATATTAAACATTTGCTATTTTGTGATTATGCTGGCGCGGGCATTTGAACACGAGCAATGAGAAGACATGCACCAAGATGACCAAAATAAATTGTATATGTACAAAACAACACAAATTGACTAATAACCTCAAATTATATTTAATTAGAAAATTTAAATTTTATTTTTTTTCTTTTTTCTAAAAAATAAATTAAAAAAAAAATTAATTAAAATTAAAAAAAAATAAAATAAAATTTCTAATTAAATGAATAATTAAGAATTTAGGTATAAGTAAGTTTTTGTTATGTACTTTTGTATACAATATAAGTTTTTCTTGTCATTTTGTCTCCAAATTCTTTCATTTATGCGCCGCAAGGCCGCCAATGTGTTCAATATTCAAATATGTTTAGTTTTATATCATTTATTTTATTTTAGATTGTAAGTTTCATTTTAAAATTTTTTTATTTCATAAAAAAAATGTGAAATTAATACAAAAAAAAAATTATTTTTATATATTGAGTTTTAAAAAAAAACATAAAAAAATTCAAAAAATTACTTGTGTAGTTCTTTCTTGCACCTTTCCAAGGCCCTATGATCCCTTAAGCATCTATTCAGCGCTTTAATGCATGGTGTTACCGTTTGGTTTGTAACAAAAAAAAAAAAAAAAATTATTTAAATTCCATTTTTTTTTTTTTTTTTTTTTTTTCCCGTGATGATTAGAGCATTAGAGATTCAAATATATTTTTTTGGGACGAACAAAAAAATTCATGCATTAGAGGGTTAATGACATGGTATCTTTAAGGTAGCCTGAATGTCAAATTTAGAGCTAAGAAAACTATTTAGAAAGACTCATCGTGTTTATTTTACAAGCTATAGGTATTTCTCCCTTAAGAAAGGGTTTTAAGGGTTGATACTTGGCGGGTTAAAAACCAAATGTAACTATATTCTATCTGTCTCTTATCAGCCACAATTATAAAACTTATATCCAAGTTTCACAAAACTTATTGCATGGACGATGAAACACCATTTATTTATTAAAAACATACGATTGTCGAACATGTGTTTTATTACTATGTGATATCTAATAAAGGAGACTTGACCGCCTACTATTTTTTTCCGAATAGCCTTTTAAATCATATCATCATTTTTTTTTCCCACCTTAAAACCTAAACGAACTTGGTACTTTTAAATATATCAGGCACCAGCTTATGTGTGATGGTGTCCCGTCCTTAGGACGCCTAATTGGTTGGTCACCAATCGGGTTGCAGTTGATGAAACTTCTATGGTCATGTCAGGAGATTCAGCCGATCCGGCGGCGCAGTGGTTAAGACGTTGGCCTTTGGAGCTACTGGGTCCGGGCTTGAATCCCGTTGAGGCATGGATGTTTGTGTTTGTCGAGTATATGCGGAGTACGTGCTCTTTAAACCTGTTGGATCCGAATGTCCTGTGGGCGGTCATTGCGCAGTTTCTCACGGGTACAGTTCCCTAGAGAAAATTTCCCTCCCCTTCCTTCAGGGACATTTCTAAATTGTGGAGGTGGAGACATATGGCAGCATCTGTCATTTGTGTATGTGTGTGTCTTGTGTTCTACTTGACGATGGTTTATAAGCGGGCCCTTGCGACCAAGCACACAAGCCTGAAAATATATGTCTACCGACCCGGAGATTCACATGGTCGGAAAATGATTGTGCACCCTAGATAGATGGTTGAGTCGAGATCCATTGGGATATGCCTTTGTGGAGGCGAAGAGTCCTAAATAGAAATAATTCCACAGAAGCGAGCACAGTCGACATTCTACCCTGGAAAGAGGCAATACATAATACAGCGGTGGTCAAAATGATAAGGACAATGGAAAAATCGCTAGATCTTTTCGACAAATCATGGCTGAATCATGCATATTTTATGTTATGTTAGCCACAAAAAAGAAGTACACACGTTCAGAAATGTTCAATTCTGACGACGTGTCTTTGTTTTCGGTGTATACGCATGCCTAGTTCCTTCATACAGCCAATACACGGTATTGAAGCGCTGTCTTTCGGTTAAATTAAAATGATTGTGCGCCCTAGGATGGTTGAGTCGATGATCTCTATTGGGGTGAATTTGTGGAGGCGGAGAGTCTTAAATAGAAATAATTCCACAGAAGCGTGCACATTCGGCATTCTACCTTGGAAAGAGGCAATACATAATACAGTGGCGGTCAAAATTATAAGGACAATGGAAAAATCGCTAGATCTTTTCGACAAATCACGGTTGTGAATCATGCACATTTTATGTTATGTTAACCAATAGTAAATTAAACATTTTAAATAAGATTTTTTGAAAATGTACATAAAATTCATAGTTTTTATATGCGTTATAGATTTTAACATAAAGAGAAATTATAAGGACAATTGCATTTTTGTAAGTCAAAATAATAACTTTACATTAAACTAGCAAAGTTTCTGCTTTGTACACGCCATTTCATGCTGTTATGAAGATTTTGCGAGTGTTTGAAAACTTCATTACACTTATCTTCAACCATGTCACTAGGTTCGGTGTACGATAAAGGGAAATTAATCGCTTATGAAAATTCTGAACAAACTGGACTTGAAATAGCATTGAAATTGAATAGATCATAGATTGTAGTATGTAATTTTTTTTGGAAAATCCTGGAAATTTTGGAAAATGGCGCTCAGTAGCATGACAAACGAGAACTGATGTCATTAATTGAAAAGGCATGGGAAAATATCTCTGTGATCACCCTAAAGAAACTAATGACCTCTATGCCGTCATGATTAATAAAGTAATTGGAATAAGGGTGAGCTTATTAATTATTAATTGTTTTGACTTGAAAATTTGGAATGTCCTTATAATGTTGTCCAGTTTCCTCATAATGTATTTTTTGTTTATTATTTTTATAAACTCAAATTTTGTATTTTAAGTTTTTTATTGTTCTTAAATGATTAATAGCATAAATGTATTTTCTGTCGAAATTTATTTTCAATTAATTTAGAAATAATTTTTTTCTGATTAATTTTCAGTTGGCCTTATAATTTTGACCACCACTGTAGCCTTGTAGGGAACACTGATACACATCTCTTGTTTGCATTTGGAGTTGACATCTTTTAGTGCGATTCGTGTGTTGTTGTTTTTATAGGCGTGGGATTTAGATAAAGTGTTTCATTGAGTTAGTATTTAATAATAAAAATGGTTCATTGCTGTGTTCCTGTTTGCAAAAATTTTCAGGAATAAAAAGTGTATCTTTTCAAGATTTTCTGGTTGCGTCCCAGGCTGGATGCAAAACGTTTTAATTTTCTAGTTCTTAATTTAAATAAGTAATATAAAATACTAAATACAGAGTTAATATCTTAATAAAAACAATTTAAATATCCAAACTAATGGTAGTTTTAATAAAAAAAATTACAAAAACATTGAAAACTTAGTGATACATTGTTTTTACTTTGCACTTAGATTCGTTAAAAGTGGTTCTTTTAAAAGGTAAACAATATATTTGACTTAAAAATATAAAAAAGGTCAAACTTACCTTTAAAGGAGGGAAAAACAAGCCAATTGACACAAAATTTTAAATTTTTCCAAAGCCATCACATAGCAAATACTTCCACAAAGCACTTGAATTATGAAAAATGTTAATATAGAGTCTGTTCGTAAGCTTGTGAATAAAAGACGACCCAGCCCTATTTCAGCAGAGCAACTGTTGCACAAATGAAAAATTTTAATCGGCAGCACATACACTTCTACGCGTTGAATGGACCTCACATTCCGAAAATGAGACTGGGTGCTGCAAGATAACTTTCTATTTGTCTAAAATTTCTTTGAAGCTAATACTCCACACGAACGGCAACGGAAATGCACCGTTGCTTCAGATGCTATATGCATTCAGTGGGTTAGAAGTGGATAAAAAAAACCCGTCAAATATAAGATGCATTTAGTCTATCTCGAATTATATTATGAAGCGGCAAATTTATGTTACCAGACTTGTTAACGCGTTTTTTACAAGAAACTTTGATTTTAAGCACAATTTTTAGTTAAAATGACTGTTTTACCCATATTACATGTAATGTAAGCATCAAAATACTCTTGTTCAAACAAAATAACGTTTCAATTTTTCACTTAATGTGAACCTGCTAAAATGTTTATTTAAAAGTATTAAGCTGTAAATAAAAAAAAAAGATAACTTACCAGAGTAACGCGTTTTAGCACCCCCTATCAGATAAAATTCAGCAGTCAATTTACTAATTTTCTTTTCATTCCCATACTTGCAGTAGCTTTAGAGCCATCATCCTTTATTTTAATGGTTTAAGCCAATTCGTGTGAATCAGCGCTTTTAATTAGTGTTGTTGTTTAATTGAAGTTGAATGAAGTTGAATGAAGATGAATGAAAAACAATTTAAATAATCAAACATACTGGTAATTTAGATTTTTGGAAATTTTATAAATACTTTGAAAATTGTAATAATTTAGTGATACATTAAATATTGAATTCCTTAACCTAAATGTAATGGTGTTATTAAGGAGATCTTAAAGTCGAATTTAGCGACAAGAAAACTATTTTAGGAATACTATCAGCCACAATAGAATCTTCATTTTCCAAGGGTTATTTTTCCCTTTCAAAAAGGATTTTTAAAAGTAAATACCAAATATAACTAAAATCTATCTGGCTTCTTATCAGCCACAATTATAATTCTTACACCATTATAATACTTTTTAAAAAACCAGGCAAAAGCCCACTTCTTCCTATCAGCTACAGAACTATAACTCTCTTACCATGCTTAGCTAAAGTACTTGAAAAAATTATTCTGACTAGATTAAACACTTTCTTAGACGCCAATAAGATTATCAATCCTTATCAATATGGTTTTAAAAAAGGACATTCAACACACCAAGTTCATAGAATAGTAAAAATAATTAGAAATGCCTTTAACAACAAAGAAACAGTGGGAGCCGTGTTTTTAGATATTGAAAAAGCTTTTGATAGCGTCTGGCATGAAGGTCTAATTATAAAACTTGTCAAACAAAAATTACCAAAACCACTAATACATATTATTAACTCTAGTTGATTTTTGATTTTTTGATTATGTTTTATACACTGCTCAAAATAATTAGGAGAGTGCATGGTTTAAAACCTATCACCCCCAATGATTTCATTTGGAATCATCAGCTGACAATTTTTTTCTCAGTAAGTTGAGCTCGGCCTCACATGTATCGTTAGTACGAAGAATCATGTCTTTTGAAGAATTTCAAAATGTTTGTTTTAATGAAAATATGAAATCAATGATAAAATAAAATTCGGTGTAAAGTGCAGAAACCACTTCAGTCAAAAAAATCCTAAAACTCGTTTTCAATGAAAATAAGCGTAGAAAGGCCAAATGCTTGTTGGGTGCAAGAACTACGTTAGTCTGTTGAGTAGTTCCGTACATACAGGACGTTTGTTTCGAGTGTTGAGTGCAGAAATAACGGAGGAGTTATTACGTTTTTTCTCCCTCCTGAAAAATTTGAAATTTGTGACTGACGTTGTTTATGCACTCACCGATTCAATTGTTTTGAGCAGTGTATATTGGAGGTCTAATTAAGAATCCAATTTTTTGTCCTTGGGGCGCCGCTGCTGGTTGCTTCGGTAGGACTTTTTTCAGTTTTTGCATACTTGCTCCCTAAAAGGTGGGTTTAATTTTGCGCTAAATTAAAGTGCTTAGAAAAAGAACGAGCTAAGTGACTAAAAGTTGAAAACGAGAAAAAGAGCTTTAAAGTTTTTAGATTGCACTTAGATATGTTAAAAATGGCACTTACAAAAGGTAAAAAATATACTTGACTTAAAAATTATGAAAAAGGAGAAACTTAGCTTTAAAGGATTGAACAACATGTTAATTGACAAAAAAAATCAAAAATTTCCCAAAACTACACATTTCTAAATCATCGTTAGTTCTTCCACAAAGCAATTAAGAAAAATGACCATATAGAGTGTGTTCGTAAGATCGTGTGAATAAAAGACGACTCAACCCTATTTCAGCAGGCAACTATACACAAATGAATAATTATAATCGGCAGCATATATACTTTTACAAGTTGATTGGACCTCACATTCCGAAAATGAAACTGGGTGCTGCAAGATAACTTACTATTTGTCTATAATTTCTTGAAGCTAATACTCCACATGACCGGAAATGCACCGTTGTTTCAGATGCTAGCTTGATAATGAGAGATAAATTATCCATGCATTCAGTGATTAGAAGTGGATAAAAAACCCTTGAAAAATAAGATGCATTTAGTCTGTCTCGAATTATATAATGAAACAGTGAATTTATGTTTCCTGACTTGGTTACGTGTTAGTAAGGTTTCAGTAAGGTAATGGCCTTAGATTGAAATAAAAATTGCAATATTAATTATTATAGTAAAAGTTTATTTTAATTTTTTCAGCCGATTACAACAGGAAAGGAAAAAAGTTATCGAATGAAAGTGGTGTACTTTTTTCAGAAAATTCAAGTTTTCTTTAAAAATAGAAAAAATATGAAGAAACTAAACCTCAGGTGCACACATTGGTTTTGAAGGAAATGTATGTTAAAAGTTTCGAATTTCTGAGGGTAGTGTAAGTAGAGGTCTTTCACGATCCCCAGACTCTTTCTTTTAATATTATAGATAAATTATTAAAACATTTTATACATTTTTTTTCATTTGTTTTAATATCAAATGTTCTACAAAAGAAAGATGTCTTTAAAAAAATAATACTTTCAAACAAGTATTTGAAAAGGGTTGTAAGATTAATTATTTAATTAAATTTGCGAATTATTAAAAATGATTTGTTAAAAATTCAGAATTATTAAAAATTATTTTTAAAAATTCACCCCTTCTCCCCCAATTTTTTTCAGTATTTTCCCCATAATTATGAGTATTAAAGATATAAATATATTTTTTCGGGATATAAAATAATAATTCTTGCATTAGAGAGTTAATGGTTAGATCCATGTGTCTTTTTACGCTTTAAGATACAACATAAAAAGTTACATGTAATGCGATTTTTTTTAAATGTGAGTTTATTATTAGGTGCTTCATAGCCTTTACAGTACCCTTTATTAATTCTAAAATCATGAATTTGGATATGATATATTGTTCTAAAGTAATTTAAAATGCTCTTGACTCCATAATGAAATTCAAAAATATATAAGGAAGTCCTAAGAAATGTATTATTTAGTCTAGATTACATATGTTTCTAATTCAAAAATTCCATGCAAAACTTTTAAAAAAAAAATGAATTATTTACTTTTAGCGATTATTCTTCTCAATAGTTTTTAAATATATTTAGATAAACCTTTAAAAGTATCGTAATTTGTATTAGATGTTGGCGTCTTTTACTGGAACAATCTGATAACTCCAAAAATCGTATATGGATGTAAAGTGGAGTTTTGAATTAAAAGGAAATATGCATAAGTACAAATTAATAGAAGATCCGAAGTTTTTCAAACTGTTTTGTTAGAAACAAGAGAAAAAAATTAATGTTATATATAACAAAATTAAAAAAAAACCACAAAGCTTTATTTTTTTTAGTTGAAATCGAATACTATCCAAAAGAATCCTTTACAAATTTTCCCCCGTCAGGCATCCGAGCGAATATAATTTAAGTTTTGCTTTGGCGCCGTTAAAAGCGATAACGATTCAAGGTTGGCACGAAACGGGGAAGAGCATGGAGAGCCGGTTGCCATTCACTCCACGTTGTCGCCACTCTTACATACTTTTACAAAGTACAAGTTGGTTCCTTTATTTAGGCTCTCTAGTCTACACCAATTCGTGTGAATCAGCGCATTTCATTTGTAACTTGTTAGAAGTATTTTTGACTGCATATAGTAGATATTTTTAAATAAATATCAATTTAAATATTCAAACATACTGGTAAACTACATTTTTTGGGAATTTAATAATTACAGTGAAAATTGAAATAGTTTGGCGATTATTCTGTTTAACTTATTTCCATTCTAATTTTGCCGACAATTAGATATTTTAGAACTTTTTTTTATATCATTAACTTATTTTATTTAAAATATCTTATTCTTTACATTACAAAAACTATACGTCACACATTCCTAAAAAAATTCGACATCCTCTCCTCGTACGCAACAGGATTTTTTTAAACTTTATTGCTATAAATTGAAAGGCGTAATCAAAACACGTCTTTGTACTAACACTAATATAAAAATATCAAAACTAACAAATTCCATGTTGATTTAATTTGAAATTTAAGGTAGGTGAATAAACAAAAATTCTAAAATTTTTACTATTACTTTAATCTTTTTCAAATTTGGCACAGTGACTTCAAATGTAACGAACAATGCTTTTTGGGCAACACCTTAAAAAAAGGTTTACTTCAACACTTCTAGCATAGAAAGTTTTACATTAATTTACCTGAAATTTTTCACAGATGCTATTTCAATATATATCTGTGCCATGAACCTCCAACATCTAGTGTAAAAATACAAGTTTTTTTTTTAATGTCCAAGTGTAAGTTAATCGAAAGAATCATTTTTTTGTGGTTAATTTATAACATTTTTCTTATTAACTTTTTTTCTTGTAATTTGTATGTAACTCTAGCCCTTTTCGACCGGCGGTTAGGTGGCGCTGATTTAAAATTACTAGACTAAATTTGGAGTTTTATCGTAAAAATGCGTTAAACAGCATCAATGCCAACAACTCCTTAAAAACAAAGCCATTTTTTATACAAATAACGAATGATGCAAGTCAGCTGCTTTAGTATCGATATTTTTGAAGAGCTTGAACATTATCTTTACTACCCGCACGATCGTGCGAGCCCGGTTGGAAAGGGCTAGAGTGTCATTGCATGTATCAGTTCAAAACGAAGAATTTAACAAAAAATTAATGTCCATAGGATGAAAATGCAATGTGGTGGACTTGTTAGCGTAAACCTTTTTTATTTAGTGGAAAAACGCCGTTTAAAATAAATAAATTATATTTAAATAAAAACAAAATCCTAAATAGCATTATTCATTATACTTGAAATCACCATGCCAAATTTGGAAAAGATTAAAGTAATTGTAAAATTTTTAGAATTTTGGGAAATTTTGGGTATTCGCCTACCTTAAATTACTTAATATGCATGGCTTATATTGTTGTTGTTGCTTATCCCTCCTCTGGTCCGGCTTCGTCCGACCAGGTCTATGAATCCGTTGACAAGAAGGAAGTCAGTGACAAGATGAGGAGAAGAATAGATGAAGAGTATAGGGGAAAAACCGCTTGATTTCGTAGAAGGCTTTCCTCAATAGGCCTCTTTGGCAATGATAGAGAAAAATCGCCTAAACTGGTGTAAGGAAACCGGTTACTGGTCTTGTTTTTCTTTCGCGGCTATCCTGATTCACGCCGGAGATCAGTGGACACGAATCACACGCTTGTATAGCGAATGAAGAACCGGAAGAAAAATCGGTTTCCTGTCTTCAATGTCCACCAAGCAGACACAACTTCAGGAAGACTCCTAATAAATTAAGCGATTCCTCCCCTGTACTCTTCACATGTCATCTCTTGCCAGTCCCAGACAGTCCAGGGTGTGCTGAGGTGAGGCCTGCTGTTGGAGGCATTTCATGCAAAGAGGGAAGGATGGTAGGCAGGTTAGATACATGTATTTTTGGGCATGTGTGCCTGATCAGATACCCACCCCCCTTAGTCAAGTAATATCGACACATACACAATATTTTTACTAACACAGGGAGAGAATGTACAGTCAGGGCGACGGCGGGAATCGAATCCACAACTGGAAAAGTGCTCAGACAATTAGCGTAACGGGTTGCGATCAAACCCACTAGGCCAACCGGGTACCAAGAGGGTAAATTTACACTCCTTCATTAATCTTGAAACACTTGGGGTGTCCACTGGCAAAGCACAAAAGGCAGGTGTTGATAGCTTATTTATACCAAAATAGCTCAGTTATACATTGTTTTTAGTTTGCACTTAGTTACGTTAAAAATGGCTCTTTTAAAAGGTAAACAATATACTCGACTTAAAAATATGAAAAAGGTGAAACTTACCTTTTAAGGAAGGAAAAACCTGTTAATTGACCCAAAAATTTTAATTTTTTCAAAACCATCACATAGCAAGTACTTCCACAATTCACTTGAATTATGAAAAATGACAATATAGAGTGTGCTCGTAAGATCGCGTGAATAAAAGACGACCCAACCCTATTTCAGCAGGGCAGCTATACACAAGTGAATAATTTTAATCGGCAGCACATATACTTCTACAAGTTGAAAGGACCTGACATTCCGAAAATGAGACTGGGTGCTGCAAGATAACTTTCTATTTGTCTATAATTTCTTGAAGCTAATACTCCCAATACCCCCCCCCCCCCCCCTTTTTCGAGGAAAGGTAGCTGGTTTGCTGCAAATTAGGGTGGTGTAGTTTTTAAAATATATACACACAGTAGAATTATCTATGCACCTTTACACACTAAATCGAAAGCGAAATAGGCATTTTTTTTAAAAACTGTACTCTTTTACATTCAACTTCGAAATCCGGGAGGAGGGGGGTGCAATTGTCCTCGCAGTGCAAATGCTTGCTACGAAATAAAAGTACTACATATACTTTAGAGATTACTCATTGATGTTAAGTATTTGTTTTCTTTCTTTAAAAAAATCGGATCTTCATAATATTTTTTTATACCGAATACTGCTTTTAATTGGCCGTAAAATTCGCCGTTCTAGGCTACAGCCTACTTAGCCTATTTAGAAATCCGGCCCCGTCCACATGAACGGAAATGCACGGATTGTTACAGATGCTAGCGTGATAATGAGAGACATTTGATCTACGCATTCAGTGATAGAAGTGGATAAAAAAAAACCGTCAACTATTTTCTTTTTCGACCGGCCGGCGGGCGGTCAGATGGCGCTGATTTAAAATTATTCGACTTAATTTGGAGTTTTGTCAAAATAAATGCGTTAAACAGCATTAATGCCTGCAATTCCTTAAAAACAAAGTCATTTTTTATACAAATAACGAATGGTACAAGTCAGCTGCTTCGGTATAGATATTTTTGAAGACCTTGAACATTCTCTTAACTACCCGCACGATCGTGCGAGCCCGGTCGGAAAGGGATAAAATGTATTTAGTCTATCTCGAAATACATAATGAAACAGTGGATTTATGTTTCCAGGCTTGGTAACGTGTTCCAAAATAAAGGAAATTTGATTTAAAGCACAATTTTTGGATAAAATGACTTTGTTCTAGCAATACTGCAAGTAATCATCAAAATACTTTTGTTCAAACAAAATAACTTTTCAATCTCACAAAATATCAACTTGCCAAAGCGTCTATTTAAAAGAATTCGGCTGTAGATAAAAAAAAAAAAAGATAGCTTAATCAGTGTAAGCCGATTTAGCTGATGAAATTTCGTTGTCAACTTACTAATTGTCTTGTTACCCCCGTGCTTTATGGAAGCTTTAGGGTCACCAAACTTTTTTTTTATAGTTTCCGCCAATTCGTGCGAATCAGCTTATTCAATTTATTTGTTTGGTAGTGGTCTGCAACTTAATTTGGTAGAAATATTTTTTTTTTCAAAAAAAACTTAATTAATCAAACATACTGGTAGACTACATTCTTGTAAACTTTATAAATACATTGAAAATTGAAATGGTTTATTAATACAGTTGGTATTGATTTCCTTAAGCTAATAGACCGGTAGCCCAGAGCCCCCACACCTAAGTCACTTTCTAAAGGATGAAATGTATCAGGTTCTGAAAACAGAAGATTCGATTCATTTTATAATTTAGAAAATGACTTAGGTCTGGGGGCCCTGGGCTATCGGTCTATAAATGAAATGATATTTAAAGGCGGTCTATAAGTCAAATTTATCCACACAAAAAAAACTATTTTAGAAATACTCTCAGAGCCACAATGGGACTCTTTATTATCCAGCGATAGGTATTTTTGAAAACTAAACTCTTTCTGGCTTATTATCAGCCTCAATTATAAATCTTACACCAAGTTTCATAAAACTTATTACACGGATGATAATATACAATTTATATATTAAAAACGTACAATTGTGGAAGACGTGTTTTATTACTATTGTGAAATCTAATAAAAGAGACACTTGACCGTCTATTACTTTTTCCAAATAGCCTTTTAAATCGTATCATCATTATTTTTTCCTCTTTAAAACCTAAACTAGCTTGGTACTTTTAAATACATCAGGCATATACTTTTTTGAAAGGGGAATTTTTCATTAGGGTGTGTTAAAGCTATGCTGTGATGTCCCTAGCGATTATTGCCCATACTATCTTATGGAGGTTTAGTGGCGCACACAAGTGACAGAAAAGGCACTGTAAGGAAACACTGATAATGAATCTAATTATCCCGTACAGGTTTATGGATAGATATAACAGTCACCAGCTTATGTGTGATGGTGAACCGTCCTTAGGACGCTTAATTGGTTGGTCACAAAACGGGGTGTAGTTGATGATAGAACGTCCATGGTCATGTCGGGAGATTCACATGGCCGGAAAATGAATGTGCGCCCTAGATAGGATGGTTGAGTCGATGAGCTCTATAGGGGAGAGTGTTGTACCTTGGGACAATTTTAACATTTTAATTTTTTTCTTCGATAATTATAATAAAAAAAAATTTTAAACCAGCATTTCAACACACCAATATATTCCTCTATAATATATATTTTTAAATTCTGGCAGCTTGAAATTAAAAAATTGCCACTCATTTAAAGTAGAGAGGATAAACTGTCCCTAGGTACAACATGATGTTGTACCTTGGGACATACTTTATAATTCAGTCAATAGTCATACACTTGAACTAATTTGTGTCGGGAAACAAACTTCATTGTTTTTTCAAGGAAATACACAAAATAAAACTTCATAATTCAAGAATAATTTAAATTATATAGCAAAATTGCAAGTCCAAATTATTTAACATTATATGATGATACAATATGCTTAACTGTCCCAAGGTACAACACACTACATGGTTTAAATAAAAGCAAGATAGTGGCCAATCTAAATACATTTTCATTATTTTGTCATAACCAATATATTTAAAAATCTTCTCTTTTATGAAGAAAATAAAATGCAGTTTACTTTTTGTAAAAGTACAAAGGTAAAAAATTATATTAGAATGAGAAAAATATTTACTTTGGGGTAATGAAATATTATTTTTTGTCACCACGTCATCAATACAATGATGCTAGTGTTAAATTTCATTTTGATTATGTGTGTTGGTTAAGGATACTATTAGAAATAAACAACGTTTGAATATTGCCAATAGATTCTTAGAAATTGTCAGTGTCCCAAGGTACAACACTCTCCCCTACACTCTAAAAAATGAATGCTCACTCAAAAACGACGAAATTTTAATTAATTTTGACGATTCCATTACTGGCAAATGCTCCGAGTTTTCGTTTCCTCAAAGTGAGGAAATTTGAAACGCCATATTTTGAGGATTTGAATGTAGTCTAATCTAAAGAAGTATTTCGTCATTTTTGAGCATGTGAGTACAACAATGAGATTCTAATCTCCTCAAAATCAAGATACAGAATCGTCAAATCACGATCGTAAAAGTCTTGTCTTAAGCTTGAAGCCCAGAGTTGATATTTTAATAAAAACAATTTAAATAATCAAACATAATGGTAGTTTTATGAAAACAATTACAAAAACATTGAAAAATTAGTGATACATTGTTTTTCGTTTGCACTAAGATACGTTAAAAATAGCTCTTTTAAAAGGTAAACAATATATTTGACTTAAAAATATGAAAAAGGTCAAACTTACCTTTGAAGGAGGGATAAACAAGCGAATTGACACAAAATTTTAAATTTTTCCAAAACAATCACATAGCAAGTACTTCCACAAAGCACTTGAATTATGAAAAATGACAATATAGAGTAGGTATGTTCTTAAGAAAGTGTGAATAAAAGACGACCCAGCCCTATTTCAGCAGAGCAACTATGCACAAATGAAAAATTTTAATCGGCAGCATATATACTTCTACACGTTGAATGGAAATCACATTCCGAAAATGAATTATTTACTTTTAGCGATTATTCTTCTCAATAGTTTTTAAATATATTAAAATAAACCTTTAAAAGTATCGTAATTTGTTTTAGATGTTGGCGTGTTTTATTGTTACAATCTGATATCTCCAAAACTCGTATATGGATGTAAAGTTGAGTTTTAAATTAAAAGGAAATATGTATAAATACATATTATTGAAAATCCGAAGTTCTTCAAACTGTTTTGTTTGAAACAAGAGAAAAAAAATCAATGTTATATATAACAAAATTAAAAAAAAAGCTTTATTTCTTTTAGTTGAAATCGAATACTATCCAAAAGAAACCGATGCAAATTTTCCACCGTCAGGAACCCGAGCGAATATAACTTAAGTTTTGCTTTGGCACCGTTAAAAGCGATAACGATTCTAGGTTGGCACTAGCCGGGGAAGAGCGTGGAGAACCGGTTGCCAGTCACTCCACGGTGTCTCCACTCTTATATACTTTTACAAATTACAGGTTGGTTCCTTTATTTAGGCTCTCTAGTCTACGCCAATTCGTGTGAATCAGCGCATTTCATTTGTAATTCTTTTTGTAATTGCACAGACCGACCTAATCGGAGATCGGAGATCGGAGAGAGAGATCGGAGATCGAATTAACTGTTGTAGTGTCGACGCGGAGCGTCCTTACTAAGCATCGAAAAAAATCCCAGAAGGGGCGAAACGGTTCAAGGGGGAAAAAAGTGGTCATCAGACCGGTATGAACAGAGTGGGGGTCCTAGGACCATGCCTAGATCCATTCGCTACCATGTCGGATCGTGATGGATCATACGAGGGCGTTTAAAATCTTGCATGGCAAACTGGTCGTATTTTATAATTTGGGCTATGTTGTCGTGCTCTGTAGCCTCCACAGTCTCGAAGTATTTGTGTGAGGCAGATAAAATGGCTGAGTCGATCGGGTCAATTCCGAGATCCTTATGAATAATGGTGTTCCTGACATACCACGGGGCGTTTGTAATATTCCTCAGGGTCTTGTTTTGGAACGTTTGCAATTTTTTGCGGTGGCATTTCTTAGCGGTTGCCCAGACTGGGGACGCGTACATAATGACTGGTTTGATCATTGACTTGTAGAGAAGCACTTTGTTCCGAAGAGACATCTTGGAGTTTCTGCCTAGAATAGGGCCCAGGCTGATGGTTGCGCCTGTCGCTTTGGCAATGGTTTGTTTTATGTGTTCTTTGAAGCTCAATCTACAGTCTAGATGAACACCGAGATATTTGGTATGGGGCTGGTTAAGGATTTCTGAGTTAAAGATCTCAAGATAGGTGTCGTAGTGGGTTCTGACTTTATGATTTCGGAAGAGAACTGAAACGCTTTTTTGGGCGTTGATCTTAATGCGCCAATCTTCGCACCACTGTTCAATAGGGTGGGCCGAAAAAACCTTTTTATTTTATTTCGGATCGCTATAGTGCGGAAAAGTTGCCATTGGTAAAGACATGAAAAATGCACTAATTATTATTTTTTTATTACCATATCTTCCGTTCGCGCAACGCCTTCAAAGTTGGCGAAAAATTGTTAAAAACCGTAATTTTTTATAATTTTTTTAAAACAAGGCAGATGCTTTTAATTACGTTCCCATATCATGAATTAACTACTAAAAGTATGTAAAATCCAAATATTATGGCACTTATTAATAATAAATGCTATAATATATCGTATAATATATTTATTATACATTTGTGTCAGATCTTCCGACCACTCAACGTAGTATAAAATTCGGAAAATTCGTATTTTTTGCTAAATTTCAAAGTTTTAACTTTTTGTAAATATTAATCATACAACATGATATAGGAAAGCAATTAAAATCATATATCGGGTTAAAAAAATTATGAAAAATTACGGTTTTTGACAATTTTTGCCAACTTTAATGGCATTGCGCGAACGGAAGATATAGTCATAAAAAAATAATAATTAGTGCATTTTTCATGTCTTTACCAATGGCAACTTTTCCGCACTATAGCGATCCGAAATAAAATAAAAAGTTTTTTTCGGCCCACCCTACTGTTCAACCGAGTACAGGGCATTTTGCACTTTCTCAAAGGCTATGTTGCCTCTCTTGGATTTGGCCAAGATTGCAGTGTCGTCTGCGAATTGGGCTGTGATGGTGTTGTCGGAGGTCGGGAAATCGTTGATATAGAGATTGAATAAGCTGGGTGAAAGTGAGCTGCCCTGGGGAACTCCAGCTTTTATTGCTTTTATCTCGGATAGGGTGTTGTTTATCCTTACTTGAAAGCATCTGTTGGTAAGGAACGCAAGAATGATCTTATTTCCTCGACATTTAGATATCTTACAGCTTTTTTCATATAATTATTAATTTATTTTTGTAAAATATCTTATTCTTTACAGGACAAAAGCTGAACGTCACACATTCCTCAAAAAATCAACATCCTCTCTCTTGCATACCAGGAATATTTTTTTACTTCATTAATATAAATTAAAAGGTGTAATAACTCGTTGTACTATCACGAATATAAACATATCAAAACTCAATTCTATGTTGATTTAATTTGAAATTTAAATTCCTTATTAGCATAGCTTATTTTGTTGTTATTGCTTATTCCTCGCCTGGTCCGACTTCAGAATGAAGGTTCATGAGTCCGTTGACAAGAAGGAAGATAATGACCAGGAGAGGAGAAGAATAAATGAAGAATACAGGGGATAAACCGCTTGATTTAGTAGAAGGCTTTCCTTGATATTCCTCTTTGGCGATGATAGCGAAAAATCGCCTAAACTGGTGTAAAGAAACGGTTACTCGCTTTGTTTTTCTTCTGCGGCAACCCTGATTCGCGCCAGAGATCAGTGGACCCGAGTCACACGTTTGTTCAGCGAATGCAAAACCGAAAGAAAAACTGGTTTCCTGTCGCTAATGTCCACCAAGCAGACACAATTACGGGACGACTCCTAATAAATTAAGCGGCTCCTCCCCTGTACTCTTCAAATGTCATCTCTTGCCAGTCCCAGACAGTCCAGGGTGTGCTGAGGTGAGGCCGGCTGTTGGAGGCATTTCATGCAAAGAGGGAAGGTTGGTAGGCAGGTTAGATACATGTATTTTTGGGCATGTGTGCTTGATAAGAGATTCACCCCCCTTCGTCAAGTAAGATAGACACAGACACAATATTTTTACTAACACAGGTAGAGAATGTACAGTCAGGGCGACGGCGGGAATCGAATCCACAACTGGAAAAGTGCTTAGATGATTAGCGTAACGGGTTGCGATCAAACCCATTAGGCCACCCGGGCCCCATGAGGGTAAATTTACACTCCTTCATTAAAATTGAAACACTTGAGGTATCCACTGGCAAGGCGCGAATGGCAGGTGTTGATAGCTTATTTTTCAGGGTTCTAGTCAAGGTATACACAATGGCACATAAACTGTGAGGTTCTTGTTTTGAAAGAGTGGATCTTGAGGGCTTTTGGGTAAGGTTCTGAAAACGGAATAACGAACGACATAAAATAATTTAGACTTACTAGAGCATTATTGACTATGAGACCAACGCTGCTTCTGGAGGCTCCGGGTTAGTAAGAAAGAATTTATTTTCATGCAACATTTCGGTTACCACTCAAGAACTGCATCATATCCTAATAAAATCTACTGGGTGTCCCAAAATGGAGTACCTGTTTTTAAAAGTTAATAAAAAAGAAATGGATAGAGATATTAACACAATTCTTGCAGAAAACGAATGAGTCATTCAGGAATTTGACATGGAATACTTTATTATGATAGTTATGTTTATTACGTTATTATGTTATTACACTTCATTATGTTCAATTTAACCGAAAGAAGGGGCTTCAATACCGTGTGTTGGCTGTTGAAAGAACTAGGCATGAGTATACACCGAAAAGAAGGACACGTTTTCAGAACTGAACATTTTTGAACTCGTATCCTTCTTTTCGGTGTAAACACATGCCTAGTTCTTTCATACAGCCAACACACGGTATTGAAGCTCCATCTTTCGGTTTAATTGAACATAATAAAGTGCAATAACATAATAAAGTATTCCATATCAAATTCCAGACATGATTCATTCGCTTTCTGCAAGAACTTTGTTAATATCTCGATCCATTTTTTTATTATCTTTTAAAAACAGGTACTCCATTTGGGACACCCTGTATAAACGGTATTCAAAATTAAATTTACAAAACTTTTTAATTTCCTAGTTCTTAATTTAAATAAATATTATAAAATACTAAACACAAGATGTGTAAATAATAACCTAGACGTACAAAAAATGTTTCAAAAAATTCAGAAATACTGGTTTCTGGTGTCATACCTTTCTAACAAAAGAAAACTTACTCAGAGTAACGCATTTTAGCGCCCTCTAGAGGATAAAATTCCATTATCAACTTAATAACAGTCTTTTTGCTCCCGTCCCGTACTTTATAGAAACCTTCAAGGTCACCATCCTTTTTTACATGGTCTACGCCAAATCGTGTTAATCAGCGCACTCCATTAGGGTAACGTGTGTGACATACTCCAATCTAAATCTAGCTGATATGTTATTTAAAATAAATATATACAAACATATTGGTAAAATTTGTTTAAAAAAATACAAATACATTGAATACTGAAATAGCTTAGTTATACATTTTTTTAGTTTGCACTTTATTAGTTAAGTTAAAAATGGCTCTTTTAAAAGGTTAACAATATACTTGACTTAGAAATATGAAAAAGGTGAAACTTACCTTTAAAGGAAGGAAAAACCTGTTAATTGACCCAAAAATTTAAATTTTTCCAAAACCATCACATAGCAAGTACTTCCACAATGCACTTGAATTATGAAAATTGACAATATAGAGTGAGTTCGTAAGATCGTGTGAATAAAAGACGACTCAACCCTATTTCAGCAGGGCAACTATGCACAAATGAATAATTTTAATCGGCAGCATATATGAATCGGTGAGTGCAGAAACCACTTCAGTCCAAAAAATCCTAAAACTCGTTTTCAATGAAAATAAGCGTAGAAAGGCAAGATGCGTGTTTGGTGAAAAAACTACGTAGTCTGTTGAGTAGTTCCGTAAATACAGGACGTTTGTTTCGAGTGTTGAGTGCAGAAACAACATGAGTCCAGTGACTGACGTTGTTTCTGCACCCACCGCCTGATCGCGTGACGAGTCTTGTCAGGTTCCTTGCCGAGCATGCGGCGTGTGATTAACACCCTAAGGTGAGGCTTGTATTGAAGCCAGTTCAGTCAAGTGTTTCAACGTGTTCTAAGTTAGTTTTCAACGTCTACTGTCAGTCTTTTGCAATGTGTCAGTGAGTCTCACAAGCAGTGAGAGTGATAATGAAACAGCACCCAAGAAGAGGAGGAGGAATGAAGAGAGTTTCGAAGAAACGCGATAAGAACATCTAAAGTACGTGGGGTTGAACACATCAACTGGAAATGGCATCTCATTCCATCTCGATCAACAGGGGTGCTGCTTGTAAGTGTAAATTACAATGCTTTACTAACTTGAGCGATGATGAAAAATCTGAATTTGTTGCTAATTTGAATCAGTTCAAATCAAAAGATGAGCAAGATATTTTCTTGCAACGATTGATTGAAAAACACGCCATGAAGCGCAGCGTGCCAAAAGAAGCAAAATTCAAGTTTGCTCCCACCCGATATAAAGAGTTCCGCTATAACTCTGAAGAAAACATGCATTTTCATTGAAGGATTACAATAGCACAGCTATCAGTTGCTGAGACTTGCTTTCCGTAACGTTGATATTGATTTTCCTTCAAGTATTGCAGCCTACCCATCAGGGAAAGTTCCAATCAACATAAAGAAAATGGAAGACATCCAGAAAATGATTCATATTCCATGAATTGTTCATATTCCTGAAAACTTCAAAGTTTTTTATGATGAACTATTTACCAGGTCAACCACTGAACACGACGATGATACTATCGTCGAGAATGATCTATTTTAAGAGCGTTTCAGTTTGTTATTTTCCTGTCTTATGACTTTGCAATACTGTAACTTCAATTCTCATGTAATTTGGAAAAATATACATTTGTAATTTTTGTGTGAAATTAATTAAAATTAATATTATTAACAAAAATCGAAACAAAATTAATAACAAATACAAACTTTTAACGAATGGTTATCTCTTTCCAAGTTTCCTACTGTCTGTAAAAACAGTTGAGTGCAGAAACAGCATTAGTCCAAATCATAGTTTTAATTCTCCTGAGCCTAATTTATGTGGCAATTAGGTAATTTTTTTTTATAACAGCAGCACAAAAGCCTGTTATGACAAAGGAAAAATAAGGTTCTCAAATATTTTAAAATTTGTAGGAGTTATTACGTTTTTCCTCCCTCCTGAAAAATTTGAAATTTGTGACTGACGTTGTTTCTGCACTCACCGATTCATATACTTCTACAAGTTGAAAGAACCTGATATTCCGAAAATGAGACTGGGTGCTGCAAGATAACTTTCTATTAGTCTATAATTTCTTGAAGCTAATACTCTACATGATGAACGGAAATGCACGGATTGTTTCAGATGCTAGCGTGATAATGAGAGACATTTGATCTACGCATTTGATCTACGCCCTTTGTTTTCTATTGGTCAACCAATTTTTAATCCAACGGATAACGGCTGTTTCTTTTCCAAATCTTCGCATCTTATATAACAAAGCTTCATGAGGAACTTTGTCAAAAGCCTTTTGGAAATCGATGTAAATAATATCAACCATATTGCATTTATCAATCTCTACAGTAACAGTGTCATAAAACTTTAAAAGATTAGTTGTACAAGATCTACCCTTTCTAAAGCCATATTGATTATCTGAAAGTAAATTATTAGTTTCCAAAAAAGTCATTATGTGCCTCATCAATAACGTCTCAAAAACTTTACCTAAAACAGATGTAAGACTAACTGGTCTGTAATTACCCGGATCAGATTTTGGCCTCTTCTTGTACAATGGAGTAACATTTGCCAATTTCCAGTCTGCTGGCACCTGTCCAGAAATAAATGATCACCTAAAAATAGTCAGAACTGTGCCCCTTAACTCTTCTGCACATTCAACTAAAATTTTAGGATAAATATCATCAGACCAAGGTGCTTTGTTAGGTTTCATAGTTTTCAATAGATGAACAACCTCCTCTTTAGAAAAATCACACTCGATACATACCTGTTCTTCAGTTACTTCCCCTGAAACACGAAATTTTTTAAAATCTTTATTAAAAACACTAACAAAAAAGTCATTCAAAAGATTTGCCATTTTCATGTCGTCATGGATTAACTGCCCTTGACTACCTTTAAATGGTCCAATAGAGTTACCCTGCTTTACATTACCTCTCGCATAAGCGAAAAAATCTTTAGGGTTATTCTTAATATCCCTAGCGAGATTCTCCTCTAATGCAGATTTATGTTGCCTACTCATATTCTTAAACTCTCTCCTAGCAACTCTGTAAGCTTCCTGATCAGCTTCTCTAGCAGATTGTTTAGCAATTTTGTAAGATTTCTGCTTTAACCTAAGGGACTTTTTAATATCCTTCGAAAACCACATTGGATACAATTTCCTTTGGGAACTTTTATTCTAGAATTTAACATGTTTTTTTCACAACATCATTTAGTTTAACCTTAAAGTCATCCCATAGTTCAAAAGTATGGGTACCTACCAGCCCTTTATCAAAAGCTAATGCAACATCCTGTCTCAGGTTGTCAAAATTAACATCTCTGAAACATGGAACGACTCTTACACTACTATTCTGTATGACCTGAAAAATAATATCAAATTTAATACTATTATGATCATTCTCCCCTAAGTGATCACTGACAATAAGGTTATGCACTCTATCTTCACAACTGCTTAAAACTAAATCCAAAATAGCATTACCTCTAGTACACTTCTTTACTAACTAGTACAAAAAACAATCATCTTAGACCTCAAGAAAATCTAAACCCTGACAGTTAGCAATCACGTTATTGTCCCAGTAATGTTTGGAAAATTGAAATCCCCCATAATCATAACTTCATTTTTGTGACAAATCTCTCTTATGAGGTTATACAGTACGGTATCTTGCTCCACATTACTGTTGGGTGGTCGATACACATTACCTACAACCAGATGATTACCATTAACATTAGTCAACTTAACCCATACAGAGTCAATACCTTGAGAGTCACTCTTGAAGTTTAACTCAATGCAGTTTAAGTTCTAATATACAACAGCACCCCAACCCCTTTCTTATTTAATCTATCACGACGGAAGAGATTGAAACCTTTAATGGTGAAAAAATCATGTACATCATCAGCATTCGCCCAGCTTTCTGTGATACCAATAATGTCGAGATCCTCCATTGCAATGATTCCCCTCAACTCATCCATCTTGTTTCTAATACTTCTAGCATTGCAATAGAAGACCTTCAATGTAATTTTTCCACATTTACTCGAACCTTTGCCCCCGTTACTATTACCTCTTCAGGAATTCCCCACGTTGGCCATCACCCTGGCCACTCCTCCGCCAAACATACCAAGTTTTTTGAAGCAAGACTGTTCATTACTAGCCTGCTTACCTCATTTACTCCTCTAGTGCTCAAGTGCACTCTGTTTCTTGCCATCCACTCAACTTGGCAACCCTGAAAAGCGTGTGTTGCTTTTTTGATGAGCGGGAACTGTGTCACTGAGTTCGTATTTAAGATTAAAAACGGTTCATTGATGCGTTCCGGTTTGCAAAAATGGCAAGAAATAAAAGGTGTATCTTTTCGCAATGTTCTGATTGTGCCTAGTCTGGATGGCACACACTCGATGGTGTGACCGTGTGACACGTTTTTTTAAAAAAAAAGAGTAACGTGAACATTCATGTTGGTATTCCATAGGTCCGGTAGTTCTTATTTTTGGTTATGTTTTATATATTGTAGGTCGAATTAAGAATCCAATTTTTTGTGCTTGGGGCGCCGCTGCTGGCTGCGTCGCAAGGTCGGATTTTTTTTTTTAGTATTTGCATATTTGCCATTTTGTACCGAGGTACTTGAATTCTTTAACAATTCCAAAGGAATGTCCATTTATCTTCAAAGGGTCACTATAGTTTACAGTTGAGTTTGAAAACTCCATGAAATCTGTCTTGTCTTCGTTGATGAAAAGACCCATATTTATAGCAGAGGCCTCAAGGGCTTGAATGGCAAATTTAACAGCCCGTTTCCTGATTTTCCTGTGCTATCGATGTCGTCTGCATAGGCAAGTATTTGAAGAGATCTGGCTCCAAATAGTTCCTCCTCGGTTTAATCCGCTATCTCGAATGCATTTCTCCAACGCCAGATTGAAAAGCAGACAAGCAAGAGAGTTTGCACTTTTATGTTAAAAATGGCTCTTACAAAAGGTAAAAAATATACTTGAACTTAAAAATTATGAAAAAGATGAAAATTAGCTTTAAAGGATGGAATAACATGTTAATTGACACAAAAATCAAATTTTTTTTTCCATAACTACCGTTTCTAAAAAATCGCAAGTTCATCCACAAAGCAATAATAAAAAAATGACCATAAAGAGTGTGTTCGTAAGATAATGTGAATAAAAGACGAACCAACCCTATGTCAGCAGAGCAAAACTATATACAAATAAATAATTATATTCGGCAGCAAATACAGGGTTAGCAAGAAATAAGTTGCCCACTTCAGAGGGCTGTAGAATACGTTCTATTTGTCCAAATGAGATAAAATTTGAACTACAGATGATTCAAATGATGCGCTTCACATTTTTCAAAAATAGAGTACAAAATTTTGCCATTAGATGGCGCTGTAATACTAATGGTACTTATTTGCATATACTGAAAATGCGAAAGAGCAAATTGTTGAAAATGAAGGGGGGCATATTGAACAGTTGTAATGCTACTTTTTTTATTATTATGTAACATTTATGAAGCACATCAAATGTTTTATGGTGTATTACAACGCCACCTATCGGCAAAATTGCGTACTTTATTTTTTTTAAATAAATGAGAAGCGCATCATTTGAAATATCTGTAGTTAAAATTTTATCTCATTTGGACTAATAGAATGTATTCTACAGCCCTCTGAAGTGGGCAACTTATTTCTTGCTAACCCTGTATACTTCTACAAGTTGAATGGACCTGACATTCCGAAAATGAGACTGGGTGCTGCAAAATACCTTTCTATTTGTCTATAATTTCCTTGAAGCTTTTACTGCACACGAATGGAAATGCTTCAGATGCCAGCGTGATAATGAGAGACATTTGATCAATGGCTTCAGTGATTAGAAGTGGATAGAAAAAAAAAACGTGAAAAATAAGATGTATTTAGTCAACTCGAATTACATAATAAAACAGTGAATTTATGGTGCCAGACTTGGTAACGGGTTCCAAAATAAAGGAAATTCGATTTTACGCACAATTTTGTTTTCATGAAATGACTGTTCTGGCAATACTACTTGTAAGCATCAAAATGCTTTAGTCCAAACAAAATAAGGTTTTTCAATATTTCACTAAATACCAACTTGCCAAAACGTTTATTTAAAGGTATTCGGCTGTAGATAAAAAAAATAGCTTACTCAGGAGTTCTGCGTTTTAGCTCCCTCAAGCGGATAAAATTCCGCTGTCATTTTACTAATAGTTTTGTCACCTTCGTACTTGTAGTACCTTCCTACAGGGTCATCATTACTTTCGATTTTTATGGTCTACGCGAATTTGCGTACACCAATACATTTAACTTGTCGTTTCAGATTTTTCCAGACTACAAGGAAGATATTTTTCTTTAAAAAAAACCTAAATAATCAAACATACTGGTAAACTACATTTTTGGAAATTTTATAAATACATTGATAAATTGAAATATAGTTTAGAGATTATTCTGATTAATTTATTTTCATTGTATTTTTCACGACATTTAGATATTTTACATTTTTTTATATCCTTATTTTTATTTTTGTAAAATATTTTATTCTTTACAGGACAAAAGCTATACGTCACACATTTCTAAAAAAATTCAACATCCTCTCCTCGTACACAACAGGAATATTTTTGTACTTTATTTCTATAAATTAAAAGGTGTAATCAAATCACGTCTTTGTAGTAGCACGAATATAAAAATATCAAAACTTAATTCCATGTTGATTTAAATTGAAATTTAAATTACTTATTATGAATGGCTTATATTGTTGTTGTTTCTTATCCCTCGTCTGGTCCGACCTCGTCAGACCAGGTCCATGAATCCGTTGGCAAAAAGGAAGTCAATGACCAGAAGAGGAGAAGAATAGATGAAGAGTTCAGGGGAAAAAACGCTTGATTTCGTAGAAGGCTTTCCTCAATAGGCCTCTTTGGCAATGATAGCGAAAATTCGCATAAACTGGTGTTAGGAAAAAGCGGTTACTCGCTTTGTCTGTATAAAGTAGATATTTTTAAAAAAATTAATTTAAATATTCAAACATACTGGTAAACTAGTTTTTTTTGGAAATTTAATAAATACAGTGAAAATTGAAATAGTTTGGTGATTATTCTGCTTAACTTATTTCCATTCTAATTTTCACGACATTTAGATATTTTGCTGCTTTTGTATATCATTAGTAATTTATTTTTGTAAAATATCTTATTCTTTACAGGACAAAAGCTGAACGTCACACATTCCTCAAAAAATCAACATCCTCTCTTCGTACACAACACACATATATTTTACTTTATTTCTATAAATTGAAAGGCGTAATCAAAACACGTCTTTGTACTATCACGAATATGGAAATATCAAAACTCAATTCTATGTTAATTTAATGTGAAATTTAAATTACTTATTGCGCGCACGGCTCATTTTGTTGTTATTACTTATCCCTCGTCTGGACTGACTTCGTCAGACCAGGTCCATGAATCCGTTGACAAGGAGGAAGTTAGTGACCAGAAGAGGAGAAGAATAAATGACGAGTTCAGGGGAAAAACCGCTTGATCTCGTAGAAGGCTTTCCTCAATGGGCCTCTTTGGCGATGATAGCAAGAAATCGCCTAAACTGGTGTAAAGAAACCAGTTACTGGCTTTGTTTTTCTTTCAAAGCAACCCTGATTCACGCCAGAGATCAGTGGACACGAGTCACACGTTTGTACAGCGAATGACGAAAAGAAAGAAAAACCGGTTTCCTGTCGCCAATGTCCGCCAAGCAGGCGCAATTACGAAAAGACTAAAATGCACTTGACTACAGAATGAAATTCACAAATATATAAGGAAGTCCTAAAAAATGTATTATTTTGCATTGATTATCTATTTTTCTACTTCAAAAATTCCATGCAAAACTTTAAAAAAATGAATTATTTACATTTAACGATTATTCTTCTCAATAGTTTTTAAATATATTAAGATAAACCTTTAAAAGTATCGTAATTGGTTTTAGATGTTGGCGTTTTTTATTGTTACAATCTGATATCTCCAAAAATCGTATATGGATGTAAAGTGGAGTTTTAAATTAAAAGGAAATATGTATAAATACATATTATTGAAAATCCAAGTTGGTTCCTTTATTTAGGCTCTCTAGTCTACGCTAGGGTACCTTCAATACACTGTGTGCTGTTCAGGATAACGACAAGGAGCTTAGCAGGTGAGCCATGCTAAAATCGTTATCGCTCAGCCAAACTCGCCAATAAAACAAAACTAGTTATTTTCCCAGTTTTACGCATATAAACATTATGTTGTTGCTTAGTTTGGAAGAATTTTGGAAATGTAATAAATTCAACGAAAATTGAAATAGTCGGGTTATTATTCTGATTAACTTATTTTCATTCTTATTTCCCCGACATTTAGATATCTTACAGTTTTTTTTCCATATAATTATTAACTTATTTTTGTAAAATATCTTATTCTTTACAGGACAAAAGCTGAACGTCGCACATTCCTCAAAAAATAAACATCCTCTCTCGTGCATACCAGGAATATTTTTTTTACTTCATTAATATAAATTAAAAGGTGTAATAACTCTTCACGAATATAAACATATCAAAACTCAATTCTATGTTTATTTAATTTGAAATTTAAATTCCTTATTAGCATAGCTTATTTTGTTGTTATTGCTTATCCCTCGCTCGCCTGGTCCGACTTCAGAATGAAGGTTCATGAATCCGTTCACAAGAAGGAAGTCAATGACCAGAAGAGGAGAAGAATAAATGAAGAATACAGGGGATAAACCGCTTGATTTTGTATAAGGCTTTCCTTGATATTCTTTTTTGGCGATGATAGCGAAAAATCGCCTAAACTGGTGTAAAAAACGGTTACTCGCTTTGTTTTTCTTTTGCGGCAACCCTGATTAACGCCAGAGATCAGTGGACCCGAGTCACACGTTTGTTCAGCGAATGAAGAACCGAAAGAAAAAACGGTTTCCTGTCGCTAATGTCCACCAAGCAGACTCAATTACGGGACGACTCCTAATAAATTAAGCCGTTCTTCCCCTGTACAAAACAAATGTCATCTTTTACCCGTCAAAGACAGTCCAGGGTATGCTGAGGTAAGGCCGGCTGTTGGAGGCATTTCATGCAAAGAGGGAAGGTTGGTAGGCAAGTTAGATACATGTATTTTTGGGTATGTGTGCTTGATCAGATACCCACCCCCCTTCGTCAAGTAAGATAGACACATAAACAATATTTTTACTAACATAGGGAGAGAATGTACAGTCAGGGCGACGGCGAGAATCGAATACACAACTGAAAAAGTGCGCAGACGATTAGCGTAACTAGTTGCGATCAAACCCACTAGGCCACCCGGGCCCCATGAGGGTTAATTTGCACTCCTTCATAAAACTTGAAACACTTGAGTTGACCACTGGCAAGGCACAAAAGGCAGGTGTTGATAGCTTATTTATACCGAAAGAACTTAATTATACATTAGTTTGCACTTAGTTACGTTAAAAATGGCTCTTTTAAAAGGTAAACAATATACTTGACTTAATAATATGAAAAAGGTGAAACTTACCTTTAAAGGAAGGAAAAACCTGTTAATTGACCCAAAAATTAAATTTTTTCCAAAACCATCACATAGCAAGTACTTCCACAATGCACTTGAATTATGAAAATTGACAATATAGAGTGTGTTCGTAAGATCGTGTGAATAAAAAAAGACTCAACCCTATTTCAGCAGGGCAACTATGCACAAATGAATAATTTTAATCGGCAGCATATATACTTCTACAAGTTGAAAGGACCTGACATTCCGAAAATGAGACTGGGTGCTGCAAGATAACTTTCTTGTTGTCTATAATTTCTTGAAGCTAATACTTCTCATGCAGGGCCGGATTTAAAGATTTGCTGCCTGTAGGCTACCCTGTCCCAATACCCCCCATCCCCCTTTTTCGAGGAAAGGTAGCTGGTTTGCTGCAAATTAGGGTGGTGAAGTTTAATAAATACACACAGTAGAATCATCTATGCACCTTTACACACTAAATCGAAAGCGAAATAGGCATTTTTTTTTAAACTGTACTCTTTTGCATTCAACTTCGAAATCCGGGAGGAGGGGGGTGCAATTGTCCTCGCAGTGAAAATGCTTGCTACGAAATATTAGTACTATATATACTTTAGAGTTTACTCATTAATGTTAATTATTTGTTTTCTTTCTTTAAAAAAATCGTATCTTTGTAATATTTTTTTATACCGAATACTGCTTTTAATTGGCCGTAAAATTCGTCGTTCTAGGCTACAGCCTACTTAGCCTATTTAAAAATCCGGCCCTGTCTACATGAACGTAAATGCATGGATTGTTTCAGATGCCAGCGTGATAATGAGAGACATTTGATCTACGCATTCAGTGATAGAAGTGGATAAAAAAAACCCGTCAACTATTTTCTTTTTCGACCGGCGTTCAGATGGCGCTGATTTAAAATTATTAGACTTAATTTGGAGTTTTGTCGAAATAAATGCGTTAAACAGCATTAATGCCTGCAATTCCTTAAAAACAAAGTCATTTTTTATACAAATAACGAATGGTACAAGTCAGCTGCTTCGGTATAGATATTTTTGAAGAGCTTGAACATTCTCTTAACTACCCGCACGATCGTGCGAGCCCTTTCGGAAAGGGATAAAATGTATTTAGTCTATCTCGAAATAAATAATAAAAAAATGGATTTATGTTTCCAGGCTTGGTAACGTGTTCCAAAATAAAGAAAATTTGATTTAAAGCACAATTTTTGGATAGAATGACTTCGTTCTAGCAATACTGCAAGTAATCATTAAAATACTTTTGTTCAAACAAAATAACGTTTCAACCTCACAAAATATCAACTTGCCAAAATGTTTATTTAAAAGAATTCGAGTGTAGATAAAAAAAAAGATAGTTTAAGGGGTCACAGGAGTCTTAAAAATGTGCAAAGAAGGCACTACAAAACATAGTTTGATCTTTCATGTCATTTTTGAACTACTCAATGTATAATTTTTTTTATATGTAATTCTACAAGATTTATTTATTATAAAACAAGTTTTAAAATTTATGAAACTCTAGCCAAAACTAAAATAAATGATATTAAACATGAAGCTATTTGAACACATTGTGATTAGGCTTGCGAGGCAAATTGTGAGGTCAAAATTGAAAAAATGACCAAGAAAATGACTTTATATTGTACAAATATGTACAAACTAGGACTTATACCTAAATTCTCAGCTCAATTTTAATTAGAAATTATTTTAAAAAAAGTTTTAAATCAAAATTTTAAAATTTTTATTAATTTTTTCAGAAAAAAGTTCTTAAAATAATTTCTAATTAAAATTGAGCTGAGAATTTAGGTATAAGTCCTAGTTTGTACATATTTGTACAATATAAAGTCATTTTCTTGGTCATTTTTTCAATTTTGACCTCACAATTTGCCGCGCAAGCCTAATCACAATGTGTTCAAATAGCTTCATGTTTAATATCATTTATTTTAGTTTTGGCTAAAGTTTCATAAATTTTAAAACTTGTTTTATAATAAATAAATCTTGTAGAATTACAAATAAAAAAATTGTACTTATACATTGAGTAGTTCAAAAATGACATGAAAGATCAAACTATGTTTTGTAGTACCTTCTTTGCACATTTTTAAGACTCCTGTGACCCCTTAATCAGTGAAAGGCGTTTTAGCTGATGAAATTTCCTTGTCAACTAACTAATTGCCTTGTTACTCCCGTGCTTTATAGAAGCTTTAGGGTCACCAAACATTTCTTTTATAGTTTACGCTAATTCGTGCGAATCAGTGTATTTAATTTTTTTTAAGGTTGAATCCAACATAATTAGGTAAAAATAACTTTTTTTTAAAAAACAACTTAATTAATCAAACATACTGGTAAACTACATTCTTGGAAACTTTATAAATACATTGAAAATTGAAATGGTTTATTAATACAGTTGGTATTGATTTCCTTAAGCTAATAGACCGATGGTCCAGGGGCCCCACACCTAAGTCACTTTCTAAAGGATGAAATGTATCGGACCAGGTTCTGAAAACCGAACCTAATTCGATTCATTTCACACAAAAAAAATACTTTAGAAATACTCTCAGCCAATATGGGACTCTTTATTATCCAGCGATAGGTATTTTTCATAACTCAACTCTTTCTGGCTTATTATCAGCCGCAATTATAAATCTTACACCAAGTTTCATAAAACTTATTACACGGATGATAATATACAATTTATATATTAAAAGCGTACAATTGTCGAAGACGTGTTTTTCTATTGTGAAACCTATTGTGAAATCTAATAAAAGAGACACTTGACCGCCTATTATTTTTTCCAAATAGCCTTTTAAATCATATCATCATTATTTTTTTCCTCTTTAAAACCTAAAATAACTTGGTACTTTTAAATATATCAGGCATATACTTTTTTGAAAGGGGAATTTTTCATTAGGGTGCGTTAAAGCTGTGCTGTGATGTCCCTAGCGACTATTGCCCATACTATCTTATGGAGGTTTAGAGGCGCACACAATTGACAGAAGAGGCACTGTAACGAAACATTGATAATGAACCTAATTATATTGTACAGATTTATGGATAGATACAACAGTCACCAGCTTATGAGTGATGGTGAACCGTCCTTAGGACGCTTAATTGGCTGGCCACAAATCCGGTTGTAGTTGATGATAGAGCTTCCATGGTCATGTCGGAAATTCACATGGCCGAAAAATGAATGTGCGTCCTAGATAGGATGGTTGAGTCGATGAGCTCTATACACTCTAAAAAATGAATGCTCACTGAAAAACGACCAAATTTTCCTTAATTTTGACGATTCCATTACTGGCAAATGCTCGAGTTTTCGTTTATTCAAAGTGAGGAAATTGGAATCGTCATTTTCATGAGGATTTGAATGTCATCTAATCTAAAGAAATATTTCGTCATTTTTGAGCATGTGAGTACAACAATGAGATTCTGTTTCCTCAAAATCAAGATACAGAATCGTCAAATCACGATCGTAAAAGTGAGGATTTGCATTTACTCAAAAGTCACGCGATAGTTTGACGAAACAATCCTCAAAATTAACGCATGGGGCTTGAGGATTCATGAATCGTCAAAAATGTAAGTGTTATTTCTGAGAGTGTAAGGGGTGCCCCTGTGGAGGCGAGGAGTCTTAAATAGAAATTATTCCACACAGAAACGTGCACAGTCGGCATTCTACCTTGGAAAGAGTCAATACATAATACAGTGGCGGTCAAAATTATAAGGACAATGGAAAAATCGCTAGATCTTTTTGAAAAGTCACAGTTGAATCATGCACATTTTATGTTATGTTAACCATTAGTAAACTAAGCATTTTAAATAAGGTTTTTTGAAAATGTACATAAAATTCATAGTTTTAAAATGCGTTATACAATTTAACATAGAGAGAAATTATAAGGACAATAGCATTTTTGTAAATCAAAATAATAAATTTACATAAAACTAGCAGATTTTCTTCTTTGTACGCGTCATTTCATGCTGTTATGAAGATTTTGCGAGAGTGTTTGAAAACTTCATTACACTTATCTTCAACCATGTCACTAGGTACGAAGCTTTCGGTGTATGATAAAGGGAAATTTAGTAGTTAGTATTTAAGAATAAAAATGGTTCATTGCTGTGTTCCTGTTTACAAAAATTTTAAGGAATAAAAAGTGTATCTTTTCACGATTTTCCGGTTGCGCCCCAGGCTGGATGCGAAACATTTTAATTTTCTAGTTCTTAATGTAAATATGTAATATAATATACTAATTACAAGATTTAGCAATGGTTTGTTTAAATAATTAAGTAGACCTAGACGTACACAAATTTACAAAATATATATATATAGGTGTCACACTTTTCCAACAAAAGATAGCATACTCAGAGTGACGCATTTTACCGGATAAAACTCCATTATCTTGTCTTTTCACTCCCGTACGTAATAGTTACCTTCAATGCTACCATCCTTTTTTTACATGTTGTACCGCCAATTCGATGGAACATCGCACTTAATTGTCTTAAGTGTTAAGCCCAGAGTTGATATTTTAATAAAAACAATTTAAATAATCAAACATAATGGTAGTTTTATGAAAAAATTGCAAAAACATTGAAAAATGAAACTGGGTGCTAAAAATAACTGACTATTTGTCTATAATTTCTTGAAACTAATACTCCACATGACCGGAAATGCACCGTTGCTTCAGATGCTAGCGTGATAATGAGAGACATTTGTTGATCCATGCATTCAGTGATTAGAAGTGTATAAAAAAAACTTGGAAAAGTAAGATGCATTTAGTCTGTCTCGAATTATATAATGAAACAGTGAATTTATGTTTCCAGACTTGGTAACGTGTTAGTAAGGTAATGGCCTTAGATTGAAATAAAAATTGCAATTTTAATTATTATAGTAAAAGTTTATTTTAATTTTTTCAGCCGATTACAAAAGGAAAGGGAAAAAGTTATCGAATGAAAGTGGTGTACTTTTTTCAGAAAATTCAAGTTTTCTTTAAAAATAGAAAAAATAAGGAGAAACTAAGCCTCAGGTGCACACATTGGTTTTGAAGGAAATGTATGTTAAAAATTTCGAATTTCTGAGGGTAGTGTAAGTAGAGGTCTTTCACGATCCACATACTCTTTCTTTTAATATTATAGATAAATTATTAAAACATTTTATACATTTTTTTCATTTGTTTTAATATCAAATCATCTACAAAAGAAAGATGTCTTAAAAAATAATACTTTCAAACAAGTATTTGAAAAGGGTTGTAAGATTAATTATTTAATTAAATTTACGAATTATTAAAAATGATTTGTTAAAAATTCAGAATTATTAAAAATTATTTTTAAAAAATCACCCCTTCTCCCCCAATTTTTTTTTCAGTATTTTCCCCATAAGTATGAGTATTAAAGATATAAATATATTTTTTCGGGATATGAAATAATAATTCTTGCATTAGAGAGTTAATGGTTAGATCCATGTGTCTTTTTACGCTTTAAGATACAACATAAAAAGTTACATGTAATGCGATTTTTTTAAAAAGGTAAGTTTATTATTAGGTGCTTCATAGCCTTTACAGTAGACTTTATTTATTCTAAAATCATTAATTTGGATATGATATATTGTCCTAAAGTAATTTAAAATGCACTTGACTACATGATGAAGTTCACAAATATATAAGGAAGTCCTAAAAAATGTATTTTTTTAGCCAAGATTACCTATATTTCTACTTCGAAAATTAAATGCAAAACTTAAAAGAAAAAGGAATTATTTACATTTAGCGATTATTCTTCTCAATAGTTTTTAAATATATAGGAAAATAAACCTTCAAAAGTATCGTAATTTGTTTTAGATGTTGGCGTTTTTTATTGTTACAATCTGATTTCTCCAAAAATCGTATATGGATGTAAAGTGGAGTTTTAAATTAAAAGGAAATATGTATAAATACATATTATTGAAAATCCGAAGTTTTTCCAACTGTTTTGTTAGAAACAAGAAAAAAAATTCAATGTAATATATAAAAAATTTTTAAAAAAAAAATCCAAAGCTTTATTTCTTTTAGTTGAAATCGAATACTATCCAAAAGAATCCGATGCAAATTTTCCGCCGTCAGGCACACGAGCGAATATAACTTAAGTTTTGCTTTGGCACCGTTAAAAGCGATAACGATTCTAGGTTGGCACGAGCCGGGAAAGAGCATGGAGAGCCGGTTGCCAGTCACTGCATGGTGTCGCCACTCTTATCTCTTACAAAGTACAAGTTCGTTCCTTTATTTAGGCTCTCTAGTCTACGCCAATTCGTGTGAATCAGCGCATTTCATTTGTATAATTCTCTAAAATGTTTGACTGATTCAATTTGATATATTTTTTTATAAAATTAATTTAAATATTCAAACATACTGGTAAACTACATTTTTTGAAAATTTAATAAAAACAGTGAAAATTGAAATAGTTTGATTATTCTGATTAACTTATTTCCATTCTAATTTTGCCGACATTTAGATATTTTAGAGCTTTTTTTATATCATTAACTTATTTATTTAAAATACTATCTTATTCTTTACATTACAAAAACTATACGTCACACATTCCTAAAAAAAATCAATATCCTCTCCTCGTACACAACAGGATTTTTTTTTTACTTTATTGCTATAAATTGAAAGGCGTTATCAAAACGCGTCTTTGTACTAGCACTAATATAAAAATATCACTACTCAACTCCATGTTGAATTAATTTGAAATTTAAGGTAGGCGAATACCCAAAATTCTAAAATTTTTACTATTACTTTAATCTTTTCCAAATTTGGCACAGAGATTTCAAATATAACAAACTATGCTTTTTGGGCAACACCTAAAAAAAAGGTTTACGCCAACACTTCTAGCATAGAAAGTTTTACATTAATTTACTTGAAATTTTTCACAGATGCTATTTCAATATATATCTGTGCCATGAACCTCCAACATCTAGTGTAAATATACAATTTTTTTTTTAAATGTCCAAGTGTAAGTTAATCGAAAAAATCATTTTTTGTGTGGTTAATTTATAACATTTTTTTTAATAACTTTTTTTCTTGAAATTTGTATGTAACTCTAGAGGGTCATTGCATGTATCAGTTCAAAACGAAGAATTTAACACATAATTAATGTTCATAGGATGAAAATTCAATGTGGTAGACTTGTTAGCGTAAACCTTTTTTTTTAGTGGGAAATCACCGTTTAAAATAAATAAATTATATTGAAATAAAAACAAAAGCCTAAATAGTATTATTCATTATATTTGAAATCACCAGGCCCAATTTGGAAAAGATTAAAGTAATAGTATAAATTTTAGAATTTTGGGAAATTTTGGGAATTCGCCTACCTTCAATTACTTATTATGCATGGCTTATACGTATTGTTGTTGTTGCTTATCCCTCCTCTGGTCCGACTTCATCCGACCAGGTCCATGAATCCGTTGACAAGAAGGAAGTCAGTGACCAGTTGATTAGAAGAATAGATGAAGAGTACAGGGGAAAAACCGCTTGATTTCGTAGAAGGCTTTCCTTGATATTCCTCTTTGGCGATGATAGCGAAAAATCTCCTAAACTGGTGTAAGGAAACCGGTTACTCGCTTTGTATTCCTTTCGCGGCAATCCTGATTTACGCCAGAGATCAGTGGACCCGAGTCACACGTTTGTTCAGCGAATGAAGAACCGAAAGAAAAACCGGTTTCCTGTCGCTAATGTCCACCAAGCAGACACAATTACGGGGCGACACCTACTCAATTAAGCGGTTTCTCCCCTGTACTCTTCACATGTCATCTCTTGCCAGTCCCAGACAGTCCAGGGTGTGCTGAGGTGAGGCCTGTTGTTGGAGGCATTTCTTGCAAAGAGGGAAGGTTGGTAGGCAGCTGAGATACATGTGTTTTAAGGCATGTGTGCTTGATCAGATACCCACCCTCCTTTGTCAAGTAGGATAGACACATACACATTTATTTTACTAGCACAGGGAGAGAAAGTATAATCAGGGCGACGGCGGGTATCGAGTCCACAACTGGAAAAGTGCGCAGACGATTAGTGTAATGGGTTGAGTTCAAAACCCATTGGCCACCCGGGTATCAAGAGGGTAAATTTACCTCTTTCATAAAACTTGAAACACTTGAGGTGTCCACTGGCAAGGCGCAAAAGGCAGGTGTTGATCGCTAATTTTTCAGGGTTCTAGTCAAGGTATACACAATGGCACATAAAACTGTGAGGTTCTTGTTTAGAAACAGTGACCTAGGGCTTTTCGCTCCCGTACTTTATAGTTACCAGGTCACTATCCTTTTTCACATGGTCTACGAGAAATCGTGTGAATCAGCGCACTTCATTAGTGTAACGTGTCTGATTGTTCTCCAATATAGATCTAATCTAGCTGATATATTATTTAAAAAAATAATATACAAGATATTGGTAAAATTTATTTAAAAAAAATACAAATACATTGAATACGAAATAGCTTAGTTATACATTGTTTTTAGTTTGCACTTAGTTACGTTAAAAATAGCTCTTTTAAAAGGTAAACAATATACTTGACTTAAAAATATGAAAAAGGTGAAACTTGCCTTTAAAGGAGGGAAAAACAAGCTAAATGACACAAAAATTTAAATTTTTCCAAAACCATCACATAGCAAGTACTTCCACAGTGCACTTGAATTATGAAAAATGACAATATAGAGTGGTGCTCGTAAGATCGTGTGAATAAAAGGCGACCCAACCCTATTTCAGCAGGGCAACTATACACAAATGAATAATTTTAATCGGCAGCATATATAATTCTACAAGTAGAAAGGACCTGACATTCCAAAAATGAGACTGGGTGATGCAAGATAACTTTATTTTTGTCTATAATTTCTTGAAGCTAATACTCCACATGCAGGAGGCATTTTTTTTAAACTGTACTCTTTTACATTCAACTTCGAAATCCGGGAGGAGGGGGGTGCAATTGTCCTCGCAGTGAAAATGCTTGCTACGAAATATTAGTACTATATATACTTTAGAGTTTACTCATTAATGTTAATTATTTGTTTTCTTTCTTTAAAAAAAATCGTATCTTTATAATATTTTTTTATGCCGAATACTGTTTAATTGGCCGTAAAATTCGTCGTTCTAGGCTACAGCCTACTGAGCCTACTTAGAAATCCAGCCCCGTCCACAAGAACGGAAATGCACGGATTGTTTCAGATGCCAGCGTGATAATGAGAGACATTTGATCTACGCATTCAGTGATAGAAGTGGATAAAAAAAACCCGTCAACTATTTTCTTTTTCGACCGGCGGTCAGATGGCGCTGATTTAAAATTATTAGACTTAATTTGAAGTTTTGTCGAAATAAATGCGTTAAACAGCATTAATGCCTGCAATCCCTTAAAAACAAAGTCATTTTTTATACAAATAACGAATGGTACAAGTCAGCTGCTTCGGTATAGATATTTTTGAAGAGCTTGAACATTCTCTTAACTACCCGCACGATCGTGCGAGCCCGGTCGGAAAGGGATAAAATGTATTTATCTCGAAATACATAATGAAACAGTGGATTTATGTTTCCAGGCTTGGTAACGTGTTCCAAAATAAAGGAAATTTGATTTAAAGCACAATTTTTGGATAAAATGACTTTGTTCTAGCAATACTGCAAGTAATCATTAAAATACTTTTGTTCAAACAAAATAACTTTTCAATCTCACAAAATATCAACTTGCCAAAGCGTTTATTTAAAAGAATACGGCTGTAGATAAAAAAAAAAGATAGCTTAATCAGTGTAAGGCGTTTTAGCTGATGAAATTTCGTTGTCAACTTACTAATTGTCTTGTTACCCCCGTGCTTTATGGAAGCTTTAGGGTCACCAAACTTTTTTTTTATAGTTTACGCCAATTCGTGCGAATCAGCGTATTTAATTTATTTGTTTGTTAGTGGTCTGCAACTTAATTTGGTAAAAATATTTTTTTTTTTTTTTTAAAAAAACTTAATTAATCAAACATACTGGTAGACTACATTCTTGTAAACTTTATAAATACATTGAAAATTGAAATGGTTTATTAATACAGTAGGTATTGATTTCCTTAAGCTAATAGACCGGTAGCCCAGAGCCCCCACACCTAAGTCACTATCTAAAGGATGAAATGTATCAGGTTCTGAAAACCGAAGATTCGATTCATTTTATAATTTAGAAAATGACTTAGGTCTGGGGGCCCTGGGCTATCGGTCTATAAATGCCATGATATTTAAAGGCGGTCTATAAGTCAAATTTATCCACACACAAAAAAAACTATTTTAGAAATACTCTCAGCCACAATGGGACTCTTTATTATCCAGCGATAGGTATTTTTCATAACTAAACTCTTTCTGGCTTATTATCAGCCGCAATTATAAATCTTACACCAAGTTTCATAAAACTTGTTACACGGATGATAATATACAATTTATATATTAAAAACGTACAATTGTGGAAGACGTGTTTTATTACTATTGTGAAATCTAATAAAAGAGACACTTGACCGTCTATTATTTTTTCCAAATAGCCTTTTAAATCATATCATCATTATTTTTTTCCTCTTTAAAACCTAAAATAACTTGGTACCTTTAAATATATCAGGCATATACTTTTTTTAAAGGGGAATTTTTCATTAGGGTGCGTTAAAGCTATGCTGTGATGTCCCTAACGACCATAACCCCTACTATCTAATGGAGGTTTAGAGGCGCACACAGATGACAGAAAAGGCACTGTAAGGAAACATTGATAATGAACCTAATTATCCTGTACAGATTTATGGATAGATACAATAGTCACCAGCTTAAGTGTGATGGTGAACCGTCCTTAGGATACTTAATTGGTTGGTCACAAATCGGGTTGTAGTTGATGATCGAACTTCCATGGTCATGTCGGGAGATTCACATGGCCGGAAAATGATTGTGGGCCCCAGATAGGATGGTTGATGAGTCGATGAGCTCTATACACTCTAAAAAATGAATGCTCTCTCAAAAACGACGAAATTTTCCTTAATTTTGACGATTCCATTACTGGCAAATGATCCGAGTTTTCGTTTCCTCAAAGTGAGGAAATTGCAATCGTCATTTTTATGAGGATTCGAATGTCGTCTAATCTAAAGAAATATTTCGTCATTTTGAGCATGTGAGTACAACAATGAGATTCAGTTTAATCAATATCATGATACAGAATCGTCAAATCACGGTCGTAAAAGTGAGGATTCGCGTTTACTCAAAAGTCACGCGATAGTTTGATGAATCGCCAAAATTAACGAAATGAGGCTTGATGATTCAAGAATCGTCAAAAATGAAAGTGTTATTTCTGAGAGTGTAAGGGGTGCCTTTGTAGAGGCGAGGAGTCCTAAATAGAAATAATTCCACAGAAACGCGCACAGTTGGCATTCTACCTTGGAAAGAGTCAATACATAATATAGTGGCGGTCAAAATTATAAGGACAATGTAAAAATCGCTAGATCGACAAATCACTGTTAAACCATGCACATTTTATGTTCATTAACCAACAGTAAATTTAGCATTTTAAATAAGGTTTTTTGAAAATGTACATAAAATTCATAGTTTTAAAATGCTTTATAAATTTTAACATAGAGAGATGTTATAAGGACAATTGAATTTTTGTAAGTCAAAATAATAAATTTACATAAAACTAGCAAATTTTCTTCTTTGTACACGTCATTTCATGCTGTTATGAAGATTTTGGCGAGAGTGTTTGAAAACTTCATTACACTTATCTTCAACCATGTCACTAGGAAAAGAAGCTTTCGGTGTTTGATAAAGGGAAATTAATCGCTTATGAAAATTGTGAGCTAACTGGACTTGAATTAGCAGTGAAATTGAAGAGATCATAGGCTGAAATATATATATATTTTTGGAAAATACTGGAAAATTTTGGAAAACGAAAACACCCAGGAAGACCATCTTCTGTGTCTCCGAAAGAAAAAAAACGAATTATAAGTAGAGTTTGCTTCAAAAAGTAAACATCGATGGAAATAAAGCGTGAACAGGACTTGAAATACAGTTCTCGAACCTTTCGACATGTTTTACAAATGCGAAACAGATTTGATACTGAAAATTGAAGTCACGGCTCCCTCTTACAAAAACCCAAAAGAGACTGAGGATGGAGTTTGCTAAAAAGGACATTTCTATGGGCGACAAAACTTAATGATGTTTTTTTCAGATGAAAAGAAGTTTAATCTAGACGGACCTGATGGGTTTAAGGATGGGTTAGGGATGGTGCAAATTCGAATGCTTGGTTTGGGTGAAGGACTTGGAACCAGGCTCTTGTGACTTAATCTTCTCTGGGCTTATTTCAATTGGTTTTTTTTTTTTTGGTTTCTCGTCTTTCCTTATCAGTTTTATTTCCTCATTTTAATGATTTTACGATATTTCATGCTCGTTGTGTTTGTGTTTCCCCCGGTGTCAAAGTACTAACGCTTTATAACTCAAGTGAACTACATCACCAGACTTTGCCATTCAGGCAACTCCATTATTCACTGTGAAAACTGTATGAGTCGGAGACAAAAGCGCCTGCGGTGCTGGTTCTTCAATAAATTCAAAACGTCATCGGGTGTAAGTATTTTGCATCAATTGCAAGTGTTTTGTACAGATGTGGAAATAAAAAAGTACCCACTAGGGATTATTTTGGCCGTTAGTCATCCTATAGAATCGGACCTTTTTGACATTGTGAACAATTAACATTCTGAGTTAATTGCATGACACAAAATTTGCATAAGGGGCAATCTTCATATTAAAATTGTTACTAACTTTAAAATTTCCAATAGCAACACCCCTTTTTGAATCCATATTTCAAATCTCTGACCTATGTTAATACGAAATGCCAAATTTTGTTAGTTTTTAAGCATTATTAGAGGAGTTAGAGACGTGCAAAGTTTAGGTCCCATAATGTTAAATGAGTTGCACATATAATTAAGATAATGAAACGAATTTTTTACTGAAAAGAAATTATAATAAATCAAACAAAATGTATTCAATATTGGGGTATTTAAAATATTTTTTATATTTTTAAATAATTATTATATTAATTTTTAAAAAAAAATATGAATAGAAACCCCTTAATATTTTTAAAGAAATAAATTTAAGACAAGAAGTTTAAGCGAAATCCCAATTTTTAAAATTTTTTATTCATAATTTGCTGAGTAAATCACAAAATACTTTTTAATTACCCTTTAGGGGACTGTGCATAAGATTACGTGTGTAATTGATAAGTAAAGACGGCTTTGCATGCATGCATGCTTGTCATGTTAGAGATGGTCCCCAAAAGGTCCACAAGTGATTCGATTGAATAACTCGTCAAATATTCATCCAAATGCAACAAAAACTTAGATTTAAGGGTTTTCAAGAGTGCTTAAAATTTCTAAGCTATTAAAATTGGGTGTTGTATTGGAAATTTCAAAGATCATAATATTTTTAATATGAAGACGGCCCTTTATGCAAATTTTGTATCGTGCAATTAACTCAGAATGTTAATTGTACACAATCTCAAAAAGGTCCGATTCTATAAGGTGACTTACGAATGAAATAACCTCAAGTGGGTACTTTTTTATTTCCACAGCTGTACAATGCATCAATACATGTGTCCGCAGCTGCAAAATCATGGTTTGACGTTTTTTCTGTAAAACTTTTGACTGTGGTCAGCTAAAAGTCCCGATCTAAACCCAATCGAAAATTTGTGGGGTATTTTGGCGCATGAAGTTTACAAATATGGCTCTCAGTACCATAACAAACGAGAACTGGTATGTCATCAGTTGGAAAGGCATGGGAAAATATCCCTGTGATCACCCTAAAGAAACTAACGAGCTCTATGACGTCAAGATTAATTAAGTAATTGGAATAAGGATGAACTTATTAATTATTAATTGTTTTGGACTTGAAAATTTGGAATGTCCTTATAATGTTGTCCAGTTTCCTCATAATGTATTTTTTGTTTATTATTTTTATAAACTCAAATTTTGTATTTTAAGTTTTTTATTGATCTTTAATGATTAATAGCATAAATGTATTTTATGTCGAAATTTATTTTCAATTAATTTTAAAATAAATTTTTTCTGATTAATTTTCAGTTGGCCTTATAATTTTGACCACCACTGTACCCTTGTAGGGAACACTGATACACATCTCTTGTTTGCATTTGGAGTTGATATCTTTTAGTGCGATTCACGTGTTATTTTTATAAGCGTGGGATTTAGATAAACTGTTTCACTGAGTTAGTATTTAAGAATAAAAATTGTTCATTGCTGCGCTCCGGTTTGCAAAAATTTTAAGGAATAAAATGTGTATATCTTTTCACGATTTTCTGGTTGCGTCCCAGGCTGGATGCGAAACGTTTCAAATTCCTAGTTCTTAATTTAAATAAGCAATATAAAATACTAAATACAAGATTTCGCAATGGTATGCTTAAATAATTAAGTAGACCTGGACGTACACAAATTTACAAAAATAAAAAATATAGGTGTCTGGTGTCACACCTTTCTAACAAAAGATAGCTTACTCAGACTAACGCATTTTGGCGGATAAAATTCATTATCTTGTCTTTTCACTCCCGTACGTAATAGTTACCTTCAAGGCCACCATCCTTTTTTTACATGTTGTACCGCCAATTCGTTTGAATCAGGGCATTTAATTTTCTTTATGTTTGAAGGTCAAACCCTAGTTGAAAATTTAAAAAAAAAACAATTTAAATAATCAAACATAATGGTAGTTTTAAGAAAAAAAAATACAAAAACATTGAAAACTTAGTTTTTAGTTTGCACTTACAGTGACTCAAAGAATTGAGGATACTCCTTAGCTTTTCTTGGCAAATCCATTTTCTTCGAATAGAAATTACGCCATCCCAAGTGTGTTTTTCCTTTAACACAAAGGAAAAGGATTAAATTATAGTACAAATAACGAAGTTAAACTTGCTGCAGAAACTTCTCGAATCATTGGCAGAAGTGTATGTACTGAAACTGTGAGAAATGTGATTAGTGAAGCTGGATATAAAAGTCGAGTAGCTAGAAAGAAACCGTTTATAAGCTTGCAAAATTAAAAGAAGCGCTTAGAGTTAGCAAAAACTTATCAATAAATAACTTTTGGAAGAAAGTTATATATAGTGAGTTATACGTAGTGATGAAAGCAAATTTAAAATTTTCGGTAGTGATGGTCATCGAACCGTTAGGAGAAAGCCCAGCTCTGCTCTGGATTCCCGAATTTACGTCCAACTTTTAAACATGGTGGCGGCTGCGTTATGGGGTTGTATGCCTTCAAATGGTGTAGGAAATTTAGTTTTCATTGATGAATATTGGATCATAAAATCTATATGGATATACTTCAGAAAAATCTGAAAGGAAGTTAAAAAAAAATTTGATTAGATCGAAGCTTTATATTCCAGCATGACATTAACGCCAAACACATGGCGGGTAATGCTGAATTGTAGTGTCTTTTTCATTGCAAGCAGCAATTGCACACACCTCCACAATCACCTGATATCAATGTTATCGAAATTTTTTAAGTCACGTTCGAAACTGCGGTCCAAAGACAAGGAAGGAAAGTTATTAGGAGGACATTTGGAACAAAAGCCATTTAAAGCAAGAGTTATAAGAAGAATGGGGTAAAATATCTCCAGATGCCATGAAAAAATTGGTTGATTCAGTCCCAAGACGTTTGGAGGACATTACAAAAGCTAAAGGACATGCAACCAAATATTGGCTGTTAATTTATTTGCTATATTTTGCAAAACTTTATATGGTGTATCCATAATTTTTTGAGGTAAAAATATGCCTATGCTTATTTAGAATACACGTAAATTTTTTTAATTTTAGTTATTTCTTTGTAGATTTTCCTTATTTGTATTGTAATTGAAGCCTTCTATTATGTGTTAAAATATAAACACGTTTTGTCTTCTACATAACATAAAATATCTGTTAGAAGTTGGATTTATCTGGCAAAACTAAGGTGTATCCTCAATTCATTGAGTCACTATAGATACGTTAAAAATGGCTCTTTTAAAATTTAAACAATATACTTGATTTAAAAATATGAAAAAGGTCAAACTTACCTTTAAAAGAGGGAAAAACATGCTAATTGTCACAAAATTTTAAATTTTTCCAAAACCATCACATAGCAAGTACTTCCACAAAGCACTTGAATTATGATAAAGACTTGAATTATGGTAAAGACATGAAAAATGCACTCGTTTTTATTTTTTTATTAATTAATCTTCCGTTCGCGCAATGCCATCAAAGTTGGAAAAAAAATTGTCAAAAACCGTAAATTTTATATTTTTTAAAAACACGAAAGATGTTTTTAATTGCGCTCCTATATCGTGAATTAACTAATAAAAGTAGTAAAATCAATATATATGCACTTATTATACATTTGTGTCAGATCTTCCGGCCACGCAACCTAATACAAAATGAGGACTATCGTATTTTTTGCAAAATTTCGAAGTTCCACCTTTTTGTAAATTTTTTTGTACTTTTGTGCATAGATATTGATTTTAAGTATTTTTAGTAGTTAATTCATGATACAGAAAAGCAATTAAAAACATCTATCGTGCTTTAAAAATATATAAAAAATATGGTTTTTGACAATTTTTTGACAACTTTGATGGCATTGCGCGAACGGAAGATAAATTAATAAAAAAATAATAATTAGTGCATTTTTCATGTCTTTACCAATGGCAACTTTTCCGCACTATAGCGATCCGAAATAAAATAAAAAGTTTTTTTCGGCCCACCCTACGACACAGCCCTATTTCAGCAGAGCAACTATGCACGAATGAATTTTAATCGTTAGTATATATACTTCTACACGTTGAATGGACCTCACATTCCGAAAATGAGACTGGGTGCTGCAACAATTTTTGGATAAAATGACTGTTTTAGCCATACTTCATGTGAAGTAAGCAACAAAATACTTTTGTCCAAACAAAATAACGTTTCAATTTTTCACTAAATGTGAACTTGCCAAAATGTTCATTTTAAAGTATTAAGCTTTAAATAAAAAAAGATAACTCACCAGAGTAACGTGTTTTAGCGCTCCCTAGCAGATAAAATTCAGCAGTCAATTTACTAATTTTCTTTTCACTACCATACTTGCAGTAGCTTTAGAGCCATCATTCTTTATTTTAATGGTCTACGCTAATTCGCGTGAATCAGCGCATTTAATTAGTATTGCGTAAAGCGGTGTTATCCAACAAGAATGTAAGTATTGTTTAATAAAAACAACTTAAATAATCAAACATACTGGTAACTTAGATTTTTGGAAATTTTATAAATACATTGAAAATTGTAATAATTTAGTGATACATTAGGTATTGAATTCCTTGACCTAAATGTAATGGTATTATTAAGAAGATCTTAAAGACAAATTTAGCGACAAGAAAACTATTTTAGGAATACTATCAGCAACAAGAGAATCTTCATTTTCCAAGCGGTATTTTTAATTTTTAAAAGGGATTTTTAAAAGTAAATTATTAGCGGGTTTAATACCCAATATAACTGAACTCAATCTGGCTTCTTATCAGCCACAATTATAAATCTTACACCAAAGTTTCGTAAAACTTATTACACGGAATAATAAAACACAATTTATTTATTAAAAACGTTCGATTGTCGAGGACTTGTTTTATTACTATTGTGAAATCTAATTAAAGATACACTTGAACCCCTATTTTTTCCAAATAGCCATTTAAATCATATAACCATTATTCCCCCCCCCCTTTAAAACGTAAACTATCTTGGTACTTTTAAATATATCAGGCATATACTGTTTTGAAAGAGAAATTTTTATTGAGGTATGTTAACCCTCTAATAGAACCCTCTAATAACCTCACTCTTTAATTTTGAATACACTTTTACTACTGTCATCTATGAGGATTATTAGTAACTAAAACTTTAAAACGAAATGTAATATATGAAAAAAACACAGATTTGTCTAGGAGGAGCTCTAATTTAATTGAATAAAGTGGATTATGTTACTTGTTACCAAACGGTAACAGTATATGCATTCGACGGCTATAGTTATGCTGTGATGTTCCTAGCGACTATTGTTCCTGTTATCTAATAGAGGTTCAGAGGCACAAATTAGTGACAGAAAAAGCACTGTTTATTAGAAGAAAACATTAACAATGAACCTAATTATATCCTGTACAAGTTTGAGGGTAAATACAATAGTCACCAGTTTATGTTATGGTGAATTGTCCTTGAGACGCTTAGTTGGTTGGTCACAAAACGGGTCATTATTGGTGACAGATCTTCCATGAACATGTCAGGAGATTCACATGGCTGGAAAATGATTGTTCGCCAAAGGTAGGATGGAAGAGTCGATGAGCTGCATTGAGAGATCTTTGTGGAGGCGAAGAGTCCTGAATGGGGGACATTCGCGGCCATATCCACCTGAGCTTCAATTCCAAAACGCTGTGGAAAACAAGCAGTTAGACAGGTTCGAGCAACAGGAAAACATTAGTACGTGCTTCGAGAGCTGTATAGGATAACATTGGCACTTGTTTCGGGAGCTGTAGCATAACAAACCGCGTGACATCACATGAATGTTCCCCATAGAAATAATTCTACAGAACCGTGTCACGTTCGGCATTCCACCTTGGAAAGAGGCAATATTTAATAGCTTGCTGGGGGCACTGATACACATCTCATGTTTGCATTTGGAGTTGACATCTTTTAATGCGATTCGTTTGTTGTTTTGTTGAGATAAAGGTAAAACAGTTTCACTGAGATTGTATTTAAGAATTAAGATGGTCCATTGATGTTTTGCGGTTTGCAAGAATGGCAAGGAATAAAATGTGTCTCTTTTTACAATTTTCTAATTGTGCCTTAGGCTGGATAGCACACACTCGATGGTGTACTTCATAGTAGCTTTATGGTCACCTGAATCAGCGTATTTAATTTATTTGTTTTTGCTGATTCAGAAGAGTTGTCTGTCTAAAACAAATTTAAAAAAAAAACCCCAACAACTTAAAGAATCAAACATGCTGGGAAACTACATTTTTGGAAATTTTATAGATACATTAAAAATTAAAATAGTTTAAATAGGTCTAAAAGTGAAATTTGACCACAAGAAAACTATTTTAGGAATATTCTTAGCCACAATGGGGCTCTTTATTATCCAACGATATGTATTTTTCATAACTAAACTCTTCCTGGCTTATTATCAACTACAATTATAAATCTTACACCAAAGTTTCATAAAACTTATTACAGGGACGATAAAATACAATTTATATATTAAAAACGTACAATTGTCAAAGTCGTGTTTATTACTGTTGTGAATCTAATAAAACAGACACTTGAACGCCTATCATTTTTCCATATAGCCGATTAAATCATATCATTATTTTTTTCCTCTTTAAGGGGGTTCAGTACCCTAAAATCGGTGAAAAAATCAAAACAAAAATTAATGGCTTAAAATACTATTACAACCTTTATTAATAATGTCACAAAGTATCAAGACGATTGGAAAAATATTTTTGACATTAAAATCCATTTTTATGTCAAGGCTTCGTAAGGAAGTGGGTTAATAAAAACTCTAAACGCGTTTTTCTCAGAACTTGATTTTTTGAACTTCGATGTACCTTTTCTCAAAAACTATGCTATGTTTTCTCGTAAACTTTTTTTATATGATGAAATACATAGTATAGATTAATCTAAGGTTATAAATTTTAATAAAACTAAAGTGGAAAAACTTTTATGGGGCGAAAAAGTGAAAAATTTCATGATTTTTTGGGTACTTTAAAACTTATTTTATTTTAAAAAATCTAACCGTTATTTAAAAAAAATAACCTCAGATTAATATATATAAGGTTGGTATAAGTCACACAGAAAATTTTAAGATAATCTGATCAGTAGTTATTGTGAAAAGGTACATTGCAATTGGCCAATTTAACATTACCGATATACAACATACCGAACCCCCTTAAGACCTCAACTAACTTGGTACATCATGCATATAGTTTTCTGTCATATACCTTTTTGAAAGGGAAATTTTTTATTAGGTTATGTTAAAGTTATATTGTTATGTCCCTAGCGACTATTGCCCCTATTAATAGCGACAGTAAAAGCACTGTTTATTAGAAGAAAACATTGATAATGAATCTAATTATCCTGTACAGGTTTATGGATAGATACAATAGTCACCAGCTTCTGTTATGGGGAATCGTCCTTAGAACGCTAAGTTAGTTGGTCACAAATCGGGTCGTAGTTGATGATAGATCAGCTTCCTATGGCCGGAAAATGATCGTGTGCCGTAGATACGTTGGTTGAGTCTATGAGCTCCATTGGGATGTCTTTGGGAAGGCGAAGAGCCCTGAATAGAAATAATTCGACATTAGCGTGCTAGGTCGTCATTCTACCTTGGAAAGAGGCAGCATCTAATAGCCTTGTAGGGGGCACTGATGCACACCTCTTGTTTGCATTTGTGGTTGACATCTTTTAATGCGATTCGTTTGTTGTTTTGTTGAGGTGGGAGATTTAGATAAAACCGTGTCACTGAGTTCGTTTTTAAGATTAAAAATGGTTCATTGATGCGTTCCGGTTTGCAAAAATGGCAAGAAATAAAAGGTGTATCTTTTCGCAATGTTCTGATTGTGCCTCAATCTGGATGGCACACACTCGATGGTGTGACACGTTTTTTTTTTAAAAGAGTAACGGTGAACATACATGTTGGTATGCAAAAGGTCCGGTAGTTCTTATTTTTGGTTATGTTTTATATGTTGAAGGTCTAATTAAGAATCCAATTTTTTGTGCTTGGGGCGCCGCTGCTGGCTGCGTCGCCAGGTCGGATTTGTTTTTTAGTTTTTGCATATTTGCCATTTTGTACCAAGGTACTTGAATTCTTTAACTATCTCAAAGGAACATCCATTTATCTTCAAAGGGTCACCATAGTTTACAGTTGAGTTTGAAAACTCCATGAAATTTGTCTTGTCTTCGTTGATGGAAAGACCCATATTTATAGCAGAGGCTTCAAGGGCTTGAATGGCATCTTTAACAGCCCGTTTTCTGATTTTCCTGTGCTATCGATGTCGTCTTCATAGGCAAGTATTTGAAGAGATCTGGCTCCCAATAGTTCCTCCTCGGTTTAATCAGCTATCTCGAATGCATTTCTCCAACGCCAGATTGAAAAGCAGACAAGCAAGAGAGTTTGCACTTAGATATGTTAAAAATGGCTCTTACAAAAGGTAAAAAATATACAGTGGTGGCAAAAAGTGTGGACACTTTTTGAAAGTTTCATATTTTTCAACTTTGTGTGATTACAGAATATATTAATTGCATATCAAATTAAACAATTGTATATCAAATTAAAAGTAATTTAATCTCTATGAGGACCACTGTGTGCAGATCACTGAAGCAGTCTATGAGACCTTTGGTCCCATATAATCTATATCCATGGACACAACATCATCATCATCAAAGTAATTTCATGTAGAATTAACAATAAATACAGTATTACAATATCTGTATTATGAATAAGTTAAGCAACTAATAGTACGATACGTCAAAGTTTTGCAAGTCATTGAACCACCATTTTGTATTGGAATTTCAGCATAAGAGAATCCATTGACAGTGCTTGTTTGTTCAACTAAAATGAGCCTAACTTTATTTCTAATACAGATACTTTAATTCTGGTTTTTTAATGAAATTCTGCATTAAATTACCTTTAACTTAATATATAAATGTTTGTATTTAAGCGAAATTTAATAGATGCAAGAACACAGGTAACAGTTGAAACACATGAAACTTTCAAAAAGTGTCCACACTTTTGGCCACCACTGTACTTGAACTTAAAAGTTATGAAAAATATGAAAATTAGCTTTAAAGGATTGAATAACATGTTAATTGACACAAAAATCCAAATTTTTCCAAAACTACCGTTTCTAAACCATCGCAAGTTCATCCACAGAGCAATAATGAAAAATGACCTTATAGAATGTGTTCGTAAGATAATGTGAATAAAAGACGAACCAACCCTATTTCAGCAGAGCAAAACTATATACAAATAAATAATTATATTCGGCAGCATATATACATCTACAAGTTGAATGGACCTGACATTCCGAAAATAAGACTGGGTGCTGCAAAATAACTTTCTATTTGTCTATAATTTCCTTGAAGCTTTTACTGCACACGAATGGAAATGCTTCAGGTGCCAGCGTGATAATGAGAGACATATAATCAATGGCTTCAGTGATTAGAAGTGGATAGAAAAAAAACGTGAAGAATAAGATGTATTTAGTCAACTCGAATTACATAATGAAACAGTGAATTTATGGTGCCAGACTTGGTAACGGGTTCCAAAATAAAGGAAATTTGATTTTAAGCACAATTTTATTTTCATGAAATGACTGTTCTGGCAATACTACTTGTAAGCATCAAAATGCTTTTGTCCAAACAAAATAAGGTTTTTCATTATTTCACTAAATACCAACTTACCAAAGCGTTTATTTAAAGGTATTCGGCTGTAGATAAAACAAAATAGCTTACTCAGAGTTCTGCGTTTTAGCTCCCTCAAGCGGATAACATTCCGCTGTCATCTTACTAATAGTTTTGTCACTTTCGTACTTGTAGTATCTTCCTTCAGGGTCATCATTACCTTCGATTTTTATGGTCTACGCGAATTTGCGTAAACCAATACATTTAACTAGTTGTTTCAGATTTTCCAGACTAGAAGGAAGATATTTTTCTTAAAAAAAAATCTAAATAATCAAACATACTGGTAAACTACATTTTTGAAAATTTTATAAATACATTGAAAAATTGAAATAGTTTAGAGATTATTCTGATTAATTTATTTTCATTGTAATTTTCACGATTTTTAGATATTTTACATTTTTTTTATATCCTAATTTTTATTTTTGTAAAATATTTTATTCTTTAGGAGGACAAAAGCTGAACGTCAAACATTCCTAAAAAAATCAACATCCTCTCCTCTTGCACAACAGGAATATTTTTTACTTTATTTCTATAAATTGAAAAGCGTCAACAAAACACCTCTCTGTCCTATCACGAATATAAAAATATCAAAACTTAATTCTAAATGTTGATTTAATTTAAATTTTAAATTACATATTATGCATAGCTTATTAGGTTTTTGTTGCTTATCGATCGTCTAGTCCGACTTCGTCAGACCAGGTCCATGAATCCGTTGACAAGGAGGAAGTCAGTGACCAGAAGATGAGAGGAATAAATGAAGAATACAGAGGAAAAACCACTTGATTTAGTAGAAGGCTTTCCTCAATAGCCCTCGTTGGCGATGATAGCGAAGAATTGCCTAAACTGGTGTGAGGAAACCGGTTACTCGCTTTGTATTCCTTTCGCGGCAACCCTGATTTACGCCAGAGATCAGTGGACACGAGTCACGCGTTTGTACAGCGAATGAAGAACCGAAAGAAAAACTGGGTTCCTGTCTCCAATGTCCACCAAGCAGACTAAATTAATAGAAGACTCCTATTAAATCAAGCGGTTCTTCCCGTGTACTCTTCAAATGTCATCTCTTGCCAGTCCCAGACAGTCCAGGGTATGCTGAGGTGAGGATTGCTGTTGGAGGTATTTCATGCAAAGAGGGAAGGTTGGTAGGCAGGTTAGATACATGTGTTTTTGGGCAAGTGTGCTTGATCAGATACCCACCCCCCTTCGTCAAGTAATCAAGTAAGATAGACACATACACAATTTTTTAACTAACACAGGGAGAGAAAGTACAATCAGGACGACGTCGGGAATCGAATCCACAACCGGAAAAGTGCGCAGACGATTAGCGTAACGGGTTTCGATCCAATGCACTAGGCCACCTTTCGACCCAACGCACTAGGCAGGAAGGAGTGAAAACCTACCCAAGAGGGTAGGTTTTCACTCCTTCAGAAGACTTGAAACACTTGAGGTGTCCACTGGCAAGGCGCGAAAGGCAGGTGTTGATAGCTTATTTTTCAGGGTTCTAGTCAAGGTATACACAATGGCACATAAACTGTGAGGTCCTTGTTTTGAAACAGTGGATCTTGAGGGCTTTTGGGTAAGGTTCTGAAAACGGAATAACGAACGACATAAAATAATTTAGACTAACTAGTGCATTATTGACTATGAGACCAACGCTGCTTCTGGAGGCACCGGGTTATTGAGGAAGAATTCATTTTCATGCAACATTACGGTTGCCACTGGAGAACTCTATCATATCCTAATAAAATCTACAGGGTGTCCCAAAATGGAGTAGTTGTTTTTAAAAGTTAATAAAAAAGAAATGGATAGAGATATTAACACAATTCTTGCAGAAAATGAATGTGTCATGTCTGGAATTTGATTTTAATACTTTATTATGTTAGTTATGTTTAATATATTATTACACGTTGTGGCTGTATGTGTGTTGGCTGTATGAAGGAACTAGGCATGCGTATACACCAAAAAGAAGGACACGTGGTCAGAAATGAACATTTCTGAACACGTGTTCTTCTTTTAGGTGTATACGTATGCCTAGTTCTCTCATACAGGCAACACACGGTTTTGAGGCGCCATCTTTCGGTTAAATTGAACAAAATAAAGTGTAATAACATAATAATGAATAAATATAACTAACATAATAAAGTGTTCAATATCAAATTCCAGACATGACTCATTCGTTTTCTGCAAGATCTGTGTTAATATCTCTATCCATTTCTATTAATTTTTAAAAACAGGTACTCCATTTTGGGACACCCCGTATAAACTGTATTTAAAATAAAAGAAACGAAATGTTTTAATTACCTATTTCTGAATTTAATTTAAATAAATATTATAAAATACTGAAAACAAGATTTGGCAATGGTATGCACAAAAAATAAAGTAGACCTAGATGTGCACAAATTCACAAACATTTAAAAATATCATTGTCTGTTGTCATTCCTTTCTAACAAAAGATAGCTTATTCAGAGTAACGCATTTTAGCGCGCTCTCGCGGATAAAATTCAGTTGTCAACTTACTAATTGTCTTTTTTCAGTAGCCTAACCCTGTTGTAATTTACAGTAGCTTTAACCCTTTTCGACCGGCGGTCAGGTGGCGCTGATTTAAAATTATGAGACTAAATGTGGAGTTTCATTGAAAAAAATTAGTTAAACAGCATCAATGCCAGCAAAAATTTTAAAAGTCATTTTTCATACAAATAACGAATGGAACAAGTCAGCTGTTTCGGTATTGGTATTTTTAGAGAACCTTAACATTCTTTTTAATACCCGCACGATCGTGCGAGCCCGGCCGGAGAGGGATACAACCACCATCCTTTTTTACGTATTCTACGCCAATTCGAGTGAATCAGCTTACTTGATTAGTGATTGGTCTTGATAGTTCATATCATATCGTAAGGTTTGAAATTTTATTAAAAATAACCTAAATAATCCGGCATACTGGTAACTTATAAAATAATTACAAATACATTGAAAATTGAAATAGCTTAGTGATACACTGAGTACAGATTTCCTTAACATTAATGCTAAACGTCTAATTTAGAGCTAAGAAAACCATTTAGAAATACTCATCGTGTTTATTTTACAAGCTATAGGTATTTTTCCCTTGTGAAAGGGTTTTTAAGGGTTGATACTTCTCGGGTTAAAAACCAAATAGTAAACTCCCGATTATCCGCGGGTGGATTATCCGCTTTGCGGATTATCCGCGGGCCGCGATCCCCTCCCCTTTCTCTTCAAAAATAATAATTTTAAAAAGCACAAAGAAATGAAATTTTTACTTTTTTAATACGTGTTGGAAAAATGCATTCCAAGAACAGCGAATTAATTTTAAGAACAACGAACACATTCAAAAACGGTGAATATATTTAAAAAACAAAGAATACATTAATAAGAACAACGAAGACATTAAAATAAGGATGACTGTAGGAAACCTGTTGTGTCCCAAAATGTGTTCGGCCAGATGCACTTCACGTGCCGATTTTTGTCAAAAAGCGTCACTTGTAAAATAAACTGCTAGGAATTTTATTGAACTGCTTTGCGTGATTTTGATAGTGAAATGAGTGAGAAGCGAAAAAAGGTTGTTTTAACAATTGAAGACAAACTTCAATCACAAATAAGAATGAGGAGTTGCAAGGCTAAAAAACAGAAACGATTACTGACTTTTTGGTAAAATTGTAAATCTTCATCCTCCCGTTACGTTTTTTTTTTCTTACGGTACTACGATAACTGTATTTTACTGTTATAACACCAGAAGCAATTTTGTGGATATTTTCTGTACTTTTGCGGATTATCCGCGAATTCGCTTATCCGCGGACGCCACGCCACCCAATTCCGCGGATAATCGGGAGTTTACTGTATAACTAAATTCTATCTGTCTCTTATCAGCCACAATTATAAATCTTACATCGAAGTTTCATAAAACTTATTGATTGGACGATAAAACACCATTCATTTATTAAAAACATACGATTGTCGCATATATATTGGGGGTATATACATATGTATTGTATTTGTGGGGTATTTTGGCGCATGAAGTTTACAAATATGGCGCTCAGTACCATAACAAAGGAGAACTGATGCCATCAATTGAAAAGGCATGGGAAACTATCCCTGTGATCACCCTAAATAAACTAACGAGCTCTACGACGTCAAGATTAATTAAAGTAATTGAAATAAAGGTGAACTTATAAATTATTACATAATTGTTTTTACTTTTTTGAAAAATTGGAATGTCCTTATAATGATGTCCAGTTTCCTTACAATGTTTTTTTTTGTTTATTATTTTTACAAACTCAAATTTTGTATTTTTGTTTTTTATTGTTCTTAAATGATTTATAGTATAATTAAGTATTTTATGTCGAAATAAATTTTCAATTAAACTTAGAAATAAAATTTTGCTGTTTAATTTTCAGTTGGAATTATAGTTTTGACCACCAGTGTAGCCTTGAAGGGGACACTGATATACACTTCTTGTTTGCATTTAGATAAAATTTCACTGAGTTATTTAAGAATAAAAATGGTTCATTACTGTAAAAATTTTAAGGAATAAAAAGTGTATCTTTTCACGATTTTCTGGTTGCGTCCCAGGCTGGATGGCACACTCTTGATGGTGTACACGGGTTCTTTTAAAGGGAAAGTGATTTGTTGGTATGCAAAAGGTCCGGTAGTTCTGAGTTTTGGTTATGTTTTATATATTGGAGGTCTAATTAAGAATCCAAGTTTTTGCCCTTGCGGCGCCTCACAGTGGGACCAAATTAAAATCTACCGCGCCATAATTAATTCAGCTTCCCCTATCCGTCAAATCACCATCAAGAGTTGTGTAGGAGTTATAAATTGCATAAAATTTAATTGTAAAGTGATGCTAGGAACAATATAGATTGACATTGCTTATTTTCCTCTTAAAACTTTTTTCTTTTTGTTTAAATCTTGATTCAAATGTCCTTGTGTCTAGACGGTAAGTTATCGGTTGAACTAGAATATCTTCCATGAATTTAATTTTTGCATGCACAGTGGATAAACCGCATGAAATAACAGCCTCATTAGGTATGCGTCTTTTTCACTTCCACTGAATTTTTAGAGTTGAAACTGTCTCTATAATTTTATATTAGTTTCATTATTTGTTAACTTCTCAATTGAAGGTTTAACTCTTGAACGTTTCGTGAAATGGTTAGCTACTTTTCTATACATAAAAACATAAGAAATCTCATAAGATTGCAAGTTATTGCAAGGAAAACTTTAAGGAATATGTTCAATGAACTTGATATACATTGCGTTAAGGAATAAGCAAAACTTGTTCTACGATATCAATTGTTACATTATGTCGCTAGATGTCGTTTTTTTTATTTGCAATTCAGATATGTTCGTGATAAATTTTTCTGCTTGAATAAAGTTTAAAAAAGTAACCCTAAATTTCAGTTTATATCTTATTTATAGAATCTTGGCTGCAATGCTTTGCTTATTCTGATTAACCTATTTTCATTCTAATTTTCATGACATTTAGATATTTTACAATTTTTTATATTCAATTTTTTTGGTAAACTGTCTTTTATTCTTTACAGGACAAAAGGAAAACATCACTCATTCCTAAAAAAATCAACATTATCTCTTCATGCATAACAGGAATATTTTTTTAAACTTTATTTCCATAAATCGAAATGCTTAATCAAAACACGTTTTGCTCTATCACGAAGAAAAAAATATCACACCTTAATTCGATGGTGATTTTATTTGAAATGTAAATTCCTTCTTTTGCATAGCTCCTTTTCTTGTTGTTTGTCTCTCGACTGGACTGACAAAGCCGGAACAGGTCCATGAATTCGTTGACAAGAAGGAAGTCAATGACCAAAGGAGAAGAAGAATATGCAGGGTGTCCCAAAATGGACTGTTTTAAAAGTTGATAAAAAAAAGAAATTTAGAGAGAGATTAACACAATTCTTGCAGAAAACGAATGAGTCATTTTTGGATTTCGATATGGAACACTTCATCATGTTAGTTATGTATATTGCGTTATTATGTTATTACACTTTATTATGTTCAATTTAACCGAAAGATGGCGCTTCAATACCGTGTGTTGGCTGTATGAAAAGCCTACACTCCTTGCCAACCTAAGTTGCGGAAATAGAAATACGCTATGGAGAAGATCCTTCTGCACATGTAAAGAGTTCCATAAATTAATTGTGAATCCATCCAGAAAACAAGTTTAAAACATTAATCTCGTTTAAGGTCTAACAGATTTGAATATTATTTGAGAAAATTTCGCAATGTTATCTGAATGAAAAGTGTATTTTGGTTAAATTGTATTAAGATCATTTTGTATGTAAATATTACCTTACAAGAGTTTCAAACTAACGGACAAATCGTGCTTTTCCCTCTGCCTTTTTACAATTTTTTTTACCCAAGTTAGGTTAGCAAGTTAGGTTAGCAGAGTGTAGGCTTCTTTTTGGTGCGTATACGCCAAAAAGAAGTACACGCGTTCATAAATGTTCAGTTCTAACCACGTGTCCCTGTTTTTGGTGTATACACTCTTAAAACAAAAGAGTGAATTCCACTCCAGTTGGAGAAGTGCATTTTCGATACTGGAAAGGAGTGAATATTATCTCAAACTGAGTTGCAATCACTCGTTTGGAGTGATCCTGTCGGAGGTTTAACACACAAAGGATCCTCTCCAAAAGGAGAAGTGCATTTTCCAGACTGGAGGAGTGAAAATCAATCAGACTGAGTTAAAATCGCTCGTTCGTTTTAAGAGTGTACGCATGCCTAGTTCTTTCATACAGCCAATACAAGGTATCGAAGCGTTATCTTTTGATTAAATTGAACATAATAGAGTGTAATAACATAATAAACATAACTAACATAACAAAGTGTTCCATATCAAATTCCAGACAAGACTCATTCGTTTTATGCAAGAATTGTGTTAATATCTGTATCCATTTCTTTTTTATCAACTTTTAAAAACTGGTACTCCATTTTTTTACACCCTGTATATTCCCACTCTAGCAACTCAGACTGTCCAGAATATGCTGAGGTAAGGCCTGATCTTGGACGCATTTCGTGCAAAGGAGAAGGGTTTCACTCCTTCAGCGAACGTGAGACACTTGACGTGGCTAATTCTTTCGAATTAAAATAAAAAGTCTACACTTCTTGCCAACCTAAGTTTGGTAAATAGAAATATGCTATGGAGAAGATCCTTCCGCGCATGTAAAGAGTTCCATAAATTATTTGTGAATCCCTCTAGAAAACATGTTTAAAACATAATTTCTTTTAAGGTCTGACAGATTTTAATATTATTTGAGAAAATTTGGCAATTTTATCAGAATGAAAAGTGTATGTTGGATAAATAGTATTAGGATCTTGTTGTAAGTAAATATTACCTTACATGAGTTTCCAACTAACCCTAACGGCCAGTTTGTCACAGTTACGTCGCTGCAACGTAACTTTTTGCCACTCTAGGTCACAGTCGCAATATGACAAGTATGTAACATCACTGTGATATTGCATAAGTCGCCGTCACCATGTCACTGGTATGCGATATCAAATGGATGTAATTATAGTCCAGTTGCAGGGCGACATATTCTTCGAGAATTGTGCCTTTTGAGAAACATTTATGAAACTTTCAGGGTTTGTACACTAGAGCAAGACGATCATTTTTTGATATGGACGTCGGCTGGGTTCCGACCCGTTTGGCCGCCATCTTGAAAAATGGCGGAAAATCTGTTTTTGATCATAACTCCTGAACCGCTTGTCCAAATAAAATGAAATTTGGTTTAAAATGATCGCATTTGTTTTCTAAATCTTTTATATAATATGTTTTATGGGGTTTTATCCAGCCGTTAATCCGCTACGTGGCTTTATTTCAGAAAATCATGTAATATTTAACGCGTTTACTTATTTATCTGGACACACATAAAACTTCGCTAATAACATGTATATGCAAAGTTGTTGGTCTTTTTATTGTTTAAAAAACAGTTTTTGTTTGATGCAATTCGGAGCAGTACTTCTTTAGATACGCTATATGTAATACGTACGTGGGGCTGGTGGAACCGTTTCGGCTTCTATCCGCTGTGTGTTTATGGCGCTGGCGTCGCTTGGATGCGTTATGGTCTTGTGGGAATTGTGGATATGCTGTTTTTAATACAGGCAAACACTTCGAAACAATTTCATATAGGATGTTTTTGTTTATATATCATTACCAATTTATAACATATTGCAGGAAAAGATGAAGATAAAGTTTTTATTTGACGTAAATTAAATAACAATGCATGATATCATAAATTTATACTATTTAAGAAAGTTTTAATTTTTGCGTATTTTGTTTTATATTACCACCTAAGTCCATTTAAGATTTAAATTCGAAATCTTAAGAAATATTTACTTAGTTTCCCTATTTTTCTTTAAATACGGTTTTATGTGATTAAAACCAATTTTTGCTTCAAAATTGAGTACTCGCATGACCGGTAAAAACTTAGCTGTGTTCAATAAATGCATTTTTTAAAAACATTTTCTGAATTTAAGTTTCGTTTTCAAAAAAAAAAAAAAAAAACATTTTGTTTAAAGTTTACCGTCAGTACCGGAGTCTTAGATGCTAATACAATGTTAAGCAAATATTTTACAATTTATCTTAATGAAAATGACGCGTAAATTAAAAAAAAAACGAAACTACTGCATACTAAGCCAATCGGAAATCAAGAAGGGAATTGTAGCCCAGTTAACTCCCGCATCGTAATTGGTTATCCAATGCTGGCTACGAGCCTGGTCAGGGACCCCTTTTTGCCATAGAGGCATCAAACAGTATTGAATTAATTTTAAGTTTGTTTTTTAAAGGTTTGTTTTCATATAGCATAATTTTTTCAATTAAAAAAATGTAGAATATAATGCAGTTTTAAAATTTGTCTCTGGTTTTTTTAGTTTTCATGAAAAGATTTTTTCTCTTGAAGTGTTGGGTGCTGGCGAGCCCAGTCGCTTAAGGTGTTCGCCTTGCATGTGTAAGGTCCCAGGTTCAGGTCCAGGCATTGCCAAAATAACTATCGAATTTAAACGGCCCGTGGAGTAAAAAAAATTGTCATAACGACCGTGCAGAGGAAGTGCATGTTAAATATGATCCAAAGCCCCAACGCTGCATCAATGTCTCCCTTAACGGTTACCCCACGTAAATCCTGGGCCAGTTTGACTCTCGATCAACCCCTGTATGCCATTGCTAAACAAATACAATGGATGTGGCCGCAAGGCTCTAGTAAAGAGAATTTCGTGATTCTTAAAGGAGGTTTGCACATTGAAATGGCTAGTTTCAAAGTGGCTGGTGATTGATTATGTGGCAGTGGGTGGTTGGATTCAAATGCAAGTTGAGGCAGGTATTACCACAATTGGGACCTCTGAATCATATCTAAAGGTTTCGCATCAATCATGCACGCGACATGCCCATCAGGTCTCCTTAGCTGCTTTGTATGTTTTGCAAAAACGCGCATACTGCTTATACATCGGGGCAACCGATGATCAAGAGCCATTGGACTTTGCTTTGTGGTGCACTGCCATGGCTGCGAAATACCCGCAATAAATACTGGGCAACGACAATGACACTAGAACTCACCATATTGCTATTTGTGCAATCTTTAAGAGCGTCCAACTACACTTTGTACGTGCAAGCGCTGACGGAGCTTGTCCCACGGTTTTTCGCGTTCGACCACACACATTTTGCCAGCTGGATTTCCATAAGCTTAGGAGTTAGCACAATTGCCTTCAAGACTTCCTGAAGTTGCAAAACAGTTCGTATCTGGGAATTTCACTGTAAAACGTATAACACTTGCATACGTAAATAATGAAAACAAGATTGAGCTGTTTCATTTTCTAATTCAAGCTAGCTAACTTGAATATCGATAGTAGAAATTAGTTAATAATTACTAACGGTGAATCAGTTGTCTGTTTTTCTGCTCGTGAATTGACTTTTCTATCTCTTTGCACGCATGAAGACGCTGACACCAGAACTATGCTTCATTTTGTGATGCTTTAAACACTGGAAAATATTGATCATAACGGTAGATACAGACCTGGTGGTGCTATGTCAGTCTGGTTGGTTTTCGCAAGAAGAATCGAAGGTAGATTTTGGAAAAGGCAACGATTTCCGATACATACCACAGCCCATACAATAAGTGCTACTCTTGGCCTGAGAAATCGCATGCTCTGTTAGGATTCCACGCATTCACAGGCTGTGATGCGACTTCGGCATTTGTTGGGCGGGGAAAGAAGACTGCTTGGAACGTGTGGAATAGTTACCCCGATGTAACACCTCCTTCCTAACTCTATGGCCAGCAATACCAGAACCATTGCAATGTGGTTGGACCAGAAATGATGGAAAGAGGGGCTTCGGCCACTGTGGAGAACTCTACCTGACGTTTCAAAGAAATGTCAAGAGCAACTCCTTAAATGTGGCTGCAAAAAACTTGCAAAGGGAGGTGTAAATGCAAACGCCTAGGACTAAAATGCACCGAACTCTGCTCCTGTGACTGCAAAAACTAAAATTTCATATTAAGAAACTAAGAATTTTTGTTAAACAATTAACGATGATTTGCAAGAAAATTTTACCAGGCGAAACTGATAATTCTGGTACATTTATTTGAATAAACAAAATACAAGGCAAATGAAGGACATATTCCTGAACAATTTATGTGAACGATAAATTGAGTTACACCAGAAGTAAACTTACAATTTTTCAGCTAACGTTTTTATTTGGAAATGTAGTGTTAATTGTACCGACAAAAAGTCGTCATCTATGGAATAGTCAGTGTGCTTACGCTTGTACTTGTTGGCAGTATATTTTTTTACAGCATCGACGTATTTTGCGATCATATGACGCCACACTTATCGATCAGTAGTCATATTACCTATAGCGTATCTAAAGAAGTCCTGCTCCGAATTGCATCAAACAAAAACTGTTTTTTAAACAATAAAAAGACCAACAACTTTGCAAATACATGTTATTAGCGAAGTTTTATGTGTGTTCAGATAAATAAGTAAACGCGTTAAATATTACATGATTTTCTGAAATAAAGCCACGTAGCGGATTAACGGCTGGATAAAACCCCAAAAAACATAATATATAAAAGATTTAGAAAACAATTGCGAACATTTTAAACCAAATTTCATTTTATTTGGACAAGCGGTTCAGGAGTTATGATCAAAAATAGATTTTCCGCCATTTTTCAAGATGGCGGCCAAACGAGTCGGAACCCAGCCGACGTCCATATCAAAAAATGATCGTATTGGTCTAGTGTACAAACCCAGAAAGTTTCATAAATGTTTCTAAAAAGGCACAATTTGTCACACTTGCAGCCGGACTATTATGCGATCTTGCAGTGACATAATATTGTGACTTGTATGTGATATCGCAGTGATGTCATCTTAATCCCAGTCATAATGGGGATATCCCACAGATGTCGCAATTTGCTAATGTAGTGACATTACATTGTGGCATGCATGCGATGACACAGAGATGTCGCTTTAATGTCCGTCACAATGTAACTTGTATGCGATATCAAAGGGATGTAATTATGCGATCTTGCAGTGACATAACATTGTCACTTTTGTGTGATATTGCAGTGGTGTCATCTAAATACCAGTCACAATGGGGATATCCCACAGATATAGCAATTTGCTCTTGTAGTGACATTACATTGTGACATGTATGTGATGACACAGAGATGTCGCTTTAATGTCCGTCACGATGTGACTTGTTGCGATATCAAAGGAATGTAATTATGCGATATTGCAGTGACATAATATTTTGACTTGTATGTGATATCGCAGTGATGTCATCTAAATCCCAGTCACAATGGGGATATCCCACAGATGTCGCAATTTGCTCTTTTACTGACATTACATTGGGACATGTATGTGATGACACAGAGAAGTCGCTTTGATGTTCGTCACAATGTGAGTTCTATGTGATATTCCAGTGATAAACCCGGGTGAACAGATAAAAATATTATTATAGTTGTCTTTTATTTTTAAATTAGTATTCATTTCAACTTCTTCTTCTTCTTCTTCTTCACAAGCTCAACAACCTTTTGCAGGCCAAGGCTGACTCGCTGATCCTCCTCCAGTTGGCCCTATTAGCCGCAATGGCTCTCCATCGGTTGACTCCCATTATTTTGAGGTCCCTTTCGACATCGTCTAACCATCGTGTGGGTGGTCGTCCCCTACGTCTTGTACCTTCAATTTTGGAAAAAGTCACTTTATTGGTGGGAAAGTCCTCGGGACATCTGTACAGATGGCCCAGCCACCTAATTCGGGATGCTTTTATAGTTCTCACTATGTCGGTCCCGCCAAATTTACCGAATTTTCTGTAAATTTCATAGTTGTAAAGTATTCTCCACTCATTGTTCTCCTTAATAGGTCCAAATATTTTCCTTAGCAATTTCCTTTAAAATATTAGCAATTTTTCTTCTACTGATTTATTGAGGGTCCAGCATTCACTTCCATATAGGACAATAGGTCTGATTAAAGTCTTATAAATGCTCAACTTGGTGTTTACAGAAATAAATTTAGACTCAAATTGGTTTCTGAGGCCATAAAAACTTCTATTAGCCATGAAGATTCTATTATTTATTTCAATTTTTAGATCATTGCTTCTTGAGATCAGAGTTCCCAGGTAGGTAAACTGTTTTACAGTTTCGAAAGTGTAGTTACCTATTTTTAAAGGGGACAAATCAGGAGAATTATTTGATGAAATCAAAAACTTTGTTTTGTCTGCATTTATAACAAGTCCCATCTCCCTTGCCGAGCTCTCAAGGGCTACGAAAGCATTGACAACAGAGCTTTTTGTTCTTCCAATAATGTCAATATCATCGGCAAAGGCAAGTAGTTGGATAGTTTCTTTGCAATATAGTACCACTTGTGTTTAAACCAGAGTCTCTAATGGCCTTTTCCAGAGCTATGTTGAACAGTAAGCAAGAAAGGGAGTCTCCTTGTCGAAGGCCCTTTTCAGTGAAAAATGGTTCTGAGAGACTAGACAAAATTTTAACTCTGCAAGAAACTCTTTTTAGAGTTATTCTAGTGAGACTAACTAACTTCTTTGGGATGTTAAACTCCAACATAGCTTCTAATAGTTTTTCTCGGATGATGCTATCATAGGCCATATCAAATGGATGTAATTATGCGATCTTGCAGTGACATAATATTGTGACTTGTATGTGATATCGCAGTGATGTCATCTTAATCCCAGTCATAATGGGGATATCCCACAGATGTCGCAATTTGCTAATGTAGTGACATTACATTGTGGCATGCATGCGATGGTAATGGGACAAAATATCGCGGCCGAAATATCGCGGGCCAAAATATCGCGGCCGAAATATCGCCGGCCGAAATATCGTGCGCCCAAAATATCGCGAGCCAAAATATCGCGTGCCCATAATATCGCGTGGACAAAATATCGCCGTAAAGTAAAAATGGAGTGGATTTAGTGGATTTTATGGTGTTTGGCAATGAGAGGGAGTTCGATAGTAAAATGATATTACTTATCGAGTACATTGCGATGAAGTTCGGTTTTACCTTATATTAGACCTGGATTTTTATAAAAATGTATTTTAGGTCATGCATTTTTATGCATTTTTTTTGTTATGACCATTTAGTCACGAGGTGGGTTTAATGGGTTAAGGTTTTATATTTGAACTTGATTTTTATAATAGATATAATGGAGTTCGATGGTAAAATGGTATTACTTATCTAGTAAATTGTGATGAAGTCCGGTTTTACCAATTCGAGCCTGGATTTTTATAAAAATGTATTGAAAGTCATTCATTTTTATGCATTTTTTTGTTATGACCATTTAGTCACGAAGGGGGTTTAATACTCCTGTCCCTGTAATGGAGTCCCGTAAAAATTTTTGTTCTGATTAGGTTTATCAACAGAATCGAGTCAAGCACATATGGGAGAGTAAAAAAAACTTGGGTAGACATCACCATATGGTGAAATTTTTTTTTTAGACGCCATTTTCCAAAATGGCGGACGCCGATTTCGTTTTGCATGTATTTCTGCTTCTGTGACCATTATACTCATCATTTAGGTGGCTAATTATATGTTTTTATAGGCAAAGAATCGATTAAGATGGTTTTTAAAGTTACATGACTAATATTTATCAAACAAAATAAGTTATTTGCTATTTTAAACAAAATATCGGAACAAAAGTAGTAAACAAAAAATGCTTTATTTGGAAAGTAATATTCACACTTCAGGGCACTGTTTTGGATGAAGGATATTATGTGCCCACCTTATAAGTCCATCAAGACCCTGATGAGTAGGCAGATTTTCAGGATGGGAAAGTCATTGATACGTCATATGATTTTGTGGCATGCATAATATACCTTGAGTACATATTTAGTATAGAGGTTCTCTGGGCAAAAACATATCTCGGCATGCTTTAACATCCATAAAATTATTGTAATCTGAGAGCAAAAATAATAGCGAGAGCCACCTCTGTAAGGTGTTACAGAAAAATGTCTCTAAGATCATGGGAGTCTGCATCGGGCTTGATGAAGCTTTAGCACACCATTTTCTTCTCTGCTCCATCTATATTTTGCTAGCAGTAGTCTTTTATAAGGAAAATAGTTCGGCTATATTTTTAATCCTTTCGCTACGAAGTATTTTCGCTTCCTCGTAATATTTGATGGGAATAACATTATCGAATCCTTAGTTGTTCGGGCGTTTCAGTAATGAAAAGGTTAAGCATATATTCCGCGATTCAAAGTTACTGGTAGTAACTGGTAATACTTTTAGTGCAGATAATTTCGTTCCAATTGTACACATGACATCACAAACTCTAAGTATGTGTTCCTAGATTAAATTATTGTAACTAGCAATGCAACACCGAGTTGTTCCCCAAGTGTGGCAACAAGACACAAAGACAAAGCATTTCATCACCGACTCATTTCATCTCATTTTTAATCAAAGTTCTTAAGTACATTACTGAATAGTTTAAATGAACATCGGACGATGAGAACAACAACATTGGTGACCATTGATATCTCAGTTATCAGTGACAGTTTACACGGTATTTTATACCAAACTCAAAATTATGGCAGGGATTATTATAGTTCTGCTACCTGCTTCTTCAACGAAGGCTTAAAGATTCGAGCTTCTTAACCTTTCTTTAGTTTTAAGCTGTCAAACTTGTGACATAATTTAAACCATGTAAGCAATACCCGTGACGTCATGCACGGTACTGCATCTGATCAAGTTTCTCCTCTAGTTCAGTCAAAAGTATATGCTATAGAAGTTTACTTGAGCAGTCACTAGTGCCGAAGAACATGCTTTGTAGTAAAAATAGATCATATAGAAAAATGTTCTTCATTGTTTAACCTCTTGCTTTGCTGTACAGCAGTACTCTTTTTTGAAAAGGCAGTGTTGCCTTAACTATTATTTTTCTTTTCAGTTTGGGAATCTTGTCATGTTTCTGATGTTTTGTTTACTCAACAGTAAATTTTAATTTTTCATATCTGTCGTTTCCATACACTTTGGCATTCATCATACGGAGAGCATCTTATCTACAAATACATATTTGTACTGATAAAATTAGGAAAATGAGTTTGGATGTATGTTTCATATGAATTATTACCCCTTAGTGTTTATAAATGTATGCCGAACATTAATTCTTTGATTTGAATTTGCTAAAAAATTTAACTACTGAAAATGTGAAAGTCTTTGCCCAAAACTTAATTTAGAATTGAGAATTTTAAAGTGTAACGTAATAGTTTCCTTGTTAAATTTCTAAAATGCCCATCTTAATTATAGCATCTTCAAAATTATCCATCAGTAAGTCTGACTAGATCTAAGATCTTGGCATAGTGGAATCTATTCTTAACTGATTTAGCTGTTTTTACATCAAATACATTGCATTCAATTAGTGCTCCCGTCCTACTATTTCCTGGAAGAAACTTTCTAATATTGTACATTACTAAATTACCTGTCATGTTAATATAATCAGGGAATTCAGATATCTTGTTTATTACATGGCAATGATATGGATACATATTGCTAGTCTGAAAATACCGGATAATCTTGTCCTTTCAGCTACGAAAAAATATTCTGAAAAATTGTGAATACAAAAAATGTTATACCCTTTATTAATGGCTTGGGAATATGAATGAAAGAAATCCCAGATGCATGATAGTGGAAGTCGCAGTTAGTAAAAGCGAATAATATCTACCTCATGTTGGAACAATTATACTGTCATCGCATTCTAAAGGTATATACAACGTTTAGTTAACGCGATCGTCGCCCCTCCCCCCCAAACTGTGTTTTACCATACATCTTTTAGGCAGTCTCGTTACAAAGTAGATCTTCCTTAACTTTGAAATTTTACGAAAACCATACTTTTTGGCTGGACCTGAAAGACCATTATAAGGACGAGAAAATTGTGAAAATCATTTATGAAGAAGGATAGTGTACTTACGTGTGATGACAATATAGGAATCAAGTAACGAATTAATTTTACTCAGAGAAACCAAGAAAAATAGGAACTCAATGTATCTTTTACTTGTGTGTCGTCACAAAATCATGCAAGTGGCTTGTCGAAAATTTTCCCGCCTTGTAAGTAAATCGACTCAGCCAGGGCATGAAAATCCACAAATCGTGTGCTTCTGAGGCGGGCACGCTATTCCTCCCAGCATCTGAGCCTTGAAGCGTGAATATTACTTTTCAAATAAAGTTTGACAAGTATTAGTCAGGTAACTTTAAAAACCCTCTTAGTCGATTCCTTGACTTCTAAAACCTATAATTAGTCACCTGAATGATAAGTTTAACTGCCATAGAAGCAGAATACATACAAAACGAAATCGCCCGTTGCAGACTCCCATGAACTGAGAGCCATTTTTCTGTAACACCATACAGAGTTGGCTCTCGCTATTAATTTTTGCTCTCGGATTACAATAATTTTATGGATGTTAAAGCATGCCAAGATATGTTTTTGCCCAGAGAACCTCTAGGCTAAATATGTACTCGAGGTATCTTATGCTTGCCACATAATCATATGACATGTGTGTCAATGACTTTCCCATCCTGAAAATCTGCCTGCTCATCAGGGTCTTGATGGACTTATAAGGTGGGCACATAATATCTTACATCCAAAACAGTGCCCTGAAGTGTGAATTACTTTCCAAATAAAGCATTTTTTGTTTACTACTTTTGTTCCGATATTTTGTTTAAAGTAGCAAATAACTTATTTTGTTTGATAAATATTAGTCGTGTAACTTTAAAAACCATCTTAGTCGATTCCTTGCCTATAAAAACATATAATTAGCCACCTAAATGATGAGTATAACGGTCACAGAAGCAGAAATACATGCAAAACGAAATCGGCGTCCGCCATTTTGGAAAATGGCGTCTAAAAAAAATTTTCACCATATGGTGATGTCTACCCAAGTTTTTTTTACTCTCCTATATGTGCTTAACCCGATTCTGTTGATAAACCTAATCAGAACAAAAATTTTTACGGGACTCCATTACAGGGACTGTATTATAATGGGTTAAGGTTTTATATTTGAACTTGATTTTTAGCTCGATGGTAAAATGGTATTACTTACCTATTAAATTGTGATGAAGTTCGGTTTTACCTATTAGAGCCTTGCCGGCCCTCCGACGTGGTGGTTAGTGCCCATGGAGCTGCTGGGCTCTGGTTCGAATCCCGGTAACGGCATGGATGTTTCTGCTTATCAATAAATGTTGTTATTTGTCTATGTGCTTGTGTCGTCCTTCTTTGTGTGCCTCTTGTGACTGTCTCTACTGGCGAGCTGGGTAATGGGCTGTAAAGCCTACGCTCTCTCTTCTAGAGGGCGCAACCACTGTCATTTACTTATTAGAGCCTGGATACCTGGATTTTTGTAAAAATGTATTTTAAGTCATGCATTTTTATGCATTTTTTTGTTATGAGCATTTAATCACGAGGTATGTTTAATGGGGCAAGGTTTTATATTTGAACTTGATTTTTATAAACCCTATTAAATTTGGCCAATATATGGCGTCGACTAAAGTAAGTGGATTCGTGTGTGATTTTCAAGATAGGTATGAGATGGTAAATTTGTATAGTGCTTTGAACAAAGTGCGTATATAAATATTATATATGCTGTACGGTAAGTTACGTATAGTTTGTTTGATACGATATGTGTGGTCTGTTTGGGAGTATTTATTATTGTTGGAAATATAATTAAGGTTGAAAGTTATTTTAAAAATTTTCTTAATCAAATTTTTTTTTAATATTTGTTCATTTGGGTTAAAAGAAATGATTAAAATGTATCTTATTTTGTAAATTCACGATTTCTTTATAAAAATCGTAAGCGTTGTCCGATGTGCGGCTTATTCGTGCTGGTTAATTCTGTTTTCAAATAATTAAGATTGTCTAAGTCTATTTTTGAATGAATTTCAAGGTTGTTTCTGAGCATTTAAATTAGTATTTTATTATAAAAAGTTTATTATTTCAGATTGGACAAAATAGTTATCAATAGTTGAATCTGGTTGTAAGAAAATTTATCACTACTTAAGTGATGTTCACAATGCATTGATTCAATTTTATTATTTTTTACAAATTAAACATATTCGATTCCTTTATATTATTTTTACATTTTCATATCATTATATATGGAAACTTTTACCAAGTTGGGTAGCTGAAATATTTCTATACGTTTTGAACTCATTTAGACCATTTAGTAAAACGCAAATTTTCTTTCAAAAACTCATCATTAAAGTTTACCCGGTTTTAGGATTTCTTCGAAAGGTGTTTAAGAGTTTCAATAGTGTATCAATTACTACTGTCAAATAACTCTCCGTTTAATTTATATCAAAAATCGCCAATGGTTTAAGTAGCAAGTACAAGTAATTCTTATTGATCTATAAATATTTTTTTTATCATCACTAACGACAGCAACTGGTCACTACTTAAATCTGAGTAAAACGGTTTATGGAAGAAAAACGCAGACACACAGGTATATGGAACCTGGGGGGCTCAAAGGGTCAACTCCTCTGTCGTTTCGACAAAGGAACTTTTCTTTATCCCCCCCCCCCCTTTTTTTTTTGCTCAAAACTCTGAGACTCTGAACAGATGTCTGCTTCTTTGTGTTGAGTTTTCGAAATCCCGTAGAGGCTAAACATAATTATAGGTTAACTACCCTCTTCTATACATAGACATATTTGTTTAAGCCGGCTTCTTTTATAAATGGTTTGTTTACGCGCGCAAGTCCAGTTCGCGTTCTATTGTATCATTTTATCAGACAGGGCTCAAGCGTACGATGGAGTCAAAGTCTGTTTTATTTGTATTTTAGCTAAAAGGAAGACTTTTCTTTAAAAATGTGTGTGATATACATACCATTTGGCATCATCATGTTTCTGATCATAATTTATAAAAATAATAGGGATGACATTTATTGGGGTTAATAAAAAATATTTTAAATAGAAAAAAAGTTTAAAGAAATTATGATGTGCTTTTGGGGTTAAGGCTTTTTGATATCATAAATGGCTATTTACGATCAGAAAAAAAATTCTAAAATAATGATGCCAAATTGTGATTGGGACTGAAAGGGTTAACAGCCTGCTCGTCGGTGCAATGGTTAAAGTGCTAGCCTCTGGAGCTGCTGGGCACGGGTTCGAATCCCGGTTAAGGCGTCGATGTTTATGTTTGTCAATAAATTTTGTTATTTGTCTATGTGTACTTCTTTGTGTGTCTATGACTGTCTCTTCTGGTGAGCGGGGTAATGGGCTAAAAAGCCTACAATCTTCCCTTATAGAGTTCGCAATAATTGTCATTGGTTAAAGGGTTAATAAAAATATTTTTTCTTATAAAAATCACATAAAAGTTATACTTTTGACCCAAAAAAACTCACTTGAGCCTGGGTTTTATTATCTGTTTGTTTTTTAAGGTTTTTTTTTCAATAAAACTTGCCCGGATTTTTTTGGGTTTGTGGGCGGATCGTAAACACTGGTAAAACAGCAGTTTGACATTCCTTAGAACAACTCGTGTTTCATCTATCTTCTCTAAGCGTGTTTGTGGCATGTTGCAATGACTTAAAATAAAATTAATTAAATGAGTTCAATCAGCGCTCAATTTTGGGCCCTTTGCTGTTAATAATTTGTATAAATGATTTTGGTAATCTGTGATTATTTGAAAAATTAATCATATATTTAGATGATACTAATTTGGTATATTCAAGTAAAAACTACAACTTATTAAAGGAAATTATAACAGGGGTGAAACTTTTCCGGGGGTACCCCGGAATTCCGGATTTTTTTAATATTCTTCCCTCGGAACTCCGGGTTTTATTTTTGACCAAAATTTTTTTTAACTGTTTTCAAAAAAATTAAGTTTCTACTTTTTAAATCACATTTGCATCAAATCGCATTAGCTCTGCACTTTTCACGGAGATCGGACAAGAGTACGTGCCTTTGTGACGTCATACAGTGTGTCGACAGAATCGGGATGCTAAGGAAAAGTCTGGAGAAGTCAAGGAAATTCGTTATGTCTTTTAAAAATCAGGGAAAAATTCATTAGGTGACATTTCGCACCAAACAATCGATAATCGCCAATATCTCGCTATTACTACTCTGATCCAAAGACGACAATCGTGTAGCTCAAGTGCGACGATAATTCAAACCTACCTACCAAAGACGACAATCACCATAGCAACCGGTGAAGAAAAGGGGGGGGGGGAAGGTTCTTTCGTTTTCACTGCCTGTAGCTCCGGTTCAGGCCAAGTCAGACGACCAGGATATTTTTTTCTGAACAAGTGTAATACTCGCTGCTTCCTTGAGTTTGTAGCTCCGGTTCAGGCTTAGTCAGACGACCAGGATATTTTTTCGGATTAAGGGGTCTAAGGAGTCTTAAAAATGTGCAAAGAAGGAACTACAAAGTATAGTTTGATCTGCCATGTAATTTTTTAACTACTCAATATACAAGTATAATTTTTTTATATGTAATTCTACAAGATTTATTTATTATAAAACAAATTTTAAAATTTATGAAACCTTAGCCAAAACTAAAATAAATGATATTAAACATAAAGCTATTTTGACACATTGTGATTAGGCTTGCGCGGCAAATTTTGAGGTCAAAATTGAAAAAATGACCAAGAAAATGACTTTATATTGTACAAATATGTACAAACTAGGACTTATACCTAAATTCTCAGCTCAATTTTAATTAGAAATTTTTTAAAAATAAATTTAAAATCAAAATTTAAAAAAATTTATTAATTTTTTTAGAAAAAAAAAGTTCTTAAAATAATTTCTAATTAAAATTGAGCTGAGAATTTAGGTATAAGTCCTAGTTTGTACATATTTGTACAATATAAAGTCATTTTCTTGGTCATTTTTTCAATTTTGACCTCAAAATTTGCCGCGCAAGCCTAATCACAATGTGTTAAAATAGCTTTATGTTTAATATCATTTATTTTAGTTTTGGCTAAAGTTTCATAAATTTTAAAATTTGTTTTATAAAAAATAAATCTTGTAGAATTACATATAAAAAAATTATACTTGTATATTGAGTAGTTAAAAAATTACATGACAGATCAAACTATACTTTGTAGTTCCTTCTTTGCACATTTTTAAGACTCCTTAGACCCCTTAAGTGTCGTACTCGCAGCGTCCTTGAGTGGTGATCACAAAAACAGCTTGATTGTTAACACTTTATATACGGGCGTCGACTGACCCATAGACTAAGAACACTCTAAGTTTCAAACTCTCATTGGAGAATTTCTATATTGAAATTGACATAGAAACTAGCGCGCCCCCTTTGTGTCTAAGGGAACTAATGTAATGGTTTCTGGCTGCCTATTTGCAGTCACCTTTAGGAGATTTAACAGAGCCAATGACATCTCGTAATTTGGAACCCTTATCAAGTGACGATAGGGATCTATTTTTTACTACAACTTATTTTCGACTTTATTTTTGAATATATACAGCTACTCATTGACTTTTATATCCCTCGTAGGCCCATCCTCAGGATATTTGACCTTTTGCTTCTTTTTCTCCATTAATAAACCTACAGACTGACTACGCTTGTCATTTTAGACATGGTCCCCCAAAGATCCACAAGTGATTCGATTGAATAACTCGTCAAATATTCATCCAAATGTAACAAAAACTTAGATTTGGGGGTTTTCGAGGGTTTTTCACATTTCTAAGTAATTAAAATTGGGTGTTGCTATTGAAAATTTTAAAGTTCGTAACATTTTTAATATTAAGACGGACCCTTATGCAAATTTTGTGTCATGCAATTAACTCAAAATGTTATTTGTTCACATAGTCAAAAAGGTCCGATGTAAAAGGATGACTAACGGTTGAAATAATCACTAGTGGTTAACTTTTTTTTAACAGAGAACATTCCGAAGAAACAGTAGCCCTACAATTGAAAGTACAATTATGCCAATCAACAAATCAACATTTAATAGTGTTTAGTTGCTTTCGACACGTTAGAAGAGCTAGGCATTAGATTAAGTTGCTGGTCTAGAGTCTACGGGTCAGTTGACGCCCGTAGTTAAAGTGTTAAAATACTTTTTGTTTTACATTTGGACCTTTTTTCTACTTCGGCATTTACTGGGGTTTCTGATTTTAGATAATTTGTAGCTTTTTTTAATGGAGTGTCGGCGTATACACGCTTTATATATTTAGATTTTTATGTTGGGTAGTACATTTCTAGTGGAATTTTTTCTGGAAAAGTACGTGAATTTTTTTCTTAACAAAAAAGCCCAAAAGTTGAGGATTTCAATCCCAAAAAGGCAGTCAAGGTTTTTTTTCTTTCAAAACCTGATGCCTAAATTTCTAGCCTGATAAAACTGCCAAACAGCTAAAACTTTAAAGTAATACACTAAATGAATGACCGCAAAACAAACAAGTTCATAGATAAATCTGATGAATATGACCCCCTAGCATAATAAATAAAAGAAAATGTACTTATTTTAAAGTGTATATAAATATATTAAAAGTGCATTTAGTAGCTTAGTATTATATAATTATTAAAATTTATATTGTCGTGATAGCTTTTTTGTTTTTTCAAACCAAGCATTTGGTTTGGATTTCAGCTTTTTTGTTCAACAAGCACTAACATCCCTGTATATCGTAAAATTTTCTATACTTAAGGCAAGACAGAATTTATGTAAGTCTATAACATATGGTAAAATTTAAGGGAAATTTTCAAACGGATTGGGGGAAATGTTTGGAGTAAAAAAATCTTCTGCACCCCTGTGTAACTGTATGCAGTTATTTGATGATTTAAAAACCCCATAAGTTTTTCAACAAAATCAAATGTATTTATTTTTCACACTTTTACCTCGACTTAGTTATCTCTCCCCCCCCCCCCCCCCACAAGACTCGATTTTAGTTTTTTCAGGATTTTTTAGTGGAGGGCAGTTTCACCCCTGTTATAAACTCTGTTCTAATAAAAGTTTAAAAAAAAATTGAATCAACAAAATGACTTTAGGTAGGCGAGTACCCAAAATTCTAAAATTTTTACTATTACTTCAATCTTTTCCAAATTTGGCATAGTGATTTCAAATATAATGAACAATGCTTTTTGGGCAATTTTTTGTATTTAAATATAGTTGATTTATTTTAAACGGTGTTTTTTACTTAAAAAAGGGGGCTTACGCTAACACTTATAGCATAAAAAGCTTTACATTAATTTACCTGAAATTTTTTACAGGTGCTATTTCAATATATATCTGTGCCATGAACCTCTAACATCTAGTGTAAATATACAATATTTTTTTTCAAAAAATGTCCAAGTGTAAGTTAATAGAAAAAATCTTTTTTTTTTTTGGGGGGGGGGGTTAAATTGTGATCCAGAAAATTTTTATAACCCTATTTTAACTATAAGACAACTATACGTGTACAGCTGTGGAAATAAAAAAGTACCCACTTGAAGTTATTTCATCCGTTAGTCACCCTAATAGAATCGGACCTTTTTGAGATTGTGAACAATTAACATTCTGAGTTAATTGCACGATGCAAAATTTGCATAAGGGGGCGTCTTCATATTAAAAATATTACGAACTTTGAAATTTTCAATAGCAACACTCTATATCAATAACTTAGAAATGTTAAGCACTCTCGAAAACCCTTAAATCTAAGTTTTTATTACATTTGAATGAATATTTGATGATTATTCAATCGAATCACTTGTGGATCTTTTGGGGATCATCACTAAATGACAAGCAAGCATGCATGCAAGGCCGTCTTTATTTAGCAATTACACATGTAATCTTATACACAGTCCCCTAAAGGGTAATTTAAAAATAATTTGGGATTTACTCAGCAAATTATGAATAATTTTTTTTAAAAAAATTGGGATTTCGCTTAAACTTCCTGTCTTGAATTTATTTCTGCAAAAAAATTAGGGGATTCTATTCATATTTTTTTAAAAAATTAATATAATAATTATTAAAAAACATAAAAATTGTTTTAAATACCCCAATATTGAATGCATTTTGTTTGGGTTATTATAATTTCTTTTCAGTAAAAAATTCGTTTCATTATCTTAATTATTTATAGATTGGGATAGTTTTTTATGTGCAACTCATTTAACATTATGGGACCTAGACTTTGCACGTCTCTAACTCCTCTAATAATGCTTAAAAACTAACAAAATTTGGCATTTCATATTAACATAGGTCATAGATTTGAAATATGGACTCAAAAAGGGGTGTTGCTATTGGAAATTTTAAAGTTAGTAACATTTTTTATATGAAGATGTCCCCTTATGCAAATTTCATGTAATTAACTCAGAATGTTAATTTTTTAGAATGTCAAAAAGGTCCGATTCTATAGGATGACTAACGGCAGAAATAATCACTAGTGGGTACTTTTTTATTTCCACAGCTGTACAATAGTCTCTTCTATATTTATATAAAAACAGTTCATTCTGCACCCTTAAAGACCCTGATGTAAACTACAATCTAAGAAATACAACTATACAATAAACCTAAAGCAAATAGTGAAGTTAAGTATTTTACCCTATATAATTTTTACCGTTCTGTAGTATGTTTATGTATCTCGTGTGTTCGATCGTTTGCAAGATTTTGTTATATATTTTTTTTTTGTTTTGTTCCCCTTTTATTTGGAAATAATCTGATCTTGTTTTACTTTTAATTGATGATTTTAATTGCATAATTTTATGTGTTGTCTGGAAGGGCCAGGGGGGGCCCCTTGACAACCTATGTATTCTGCTTCAAAAAATAAAGTTCCTTTCATTCTTTAAAAAAATATCATTCTTCATTTGCTTGTCAAAATTTGTCAATCATTACTCGAAATTTTCACTTGTTATCTAGACCTCAAAGTTCGACCTGTGCTTTAATGAATACCGCTCTATCACTACCCCAAAGCAAAAGGCATTATCTATCAATGATTTTTTTTTTTTGTAATTGTTAATTTTCAGCAGATGAAAGGATTTTACGCGCTGTAGTCTAATATCAACGAAAATCAAAACAGAGAAAGGACTGAATTATTCTTTTGATCATCACCTTTGCCGACATATGTAGTGAACAAACGAATTTGTGTCGTAACCTTTTGAAAGAAAAACACCCTGATGATATAATGTGCGAAAATATAAGCATAATTGGAATTGGAGAGTTACTTTTAGAAAGTAACTATGTTATAGTTACAGTTACTTAATAAAAAAAACTCTGTTACGGTTACATTATCTTAATATGAAAAGTAACGCGTTACAGTTGCTTAAAAGGAAAATTAACGATTCACACTTACTTTTTGAAAGATCACGTTGTAAGAAAAATCAAAAATTCGCCATCCTAACATTTTCCAAAGAAAACCACGATTAACGAAGCATACGCAAACAAAATGCTGAAATAATAGGGGGGGTTGGGGGAAATGAGTGTAAAATCAAGCAATTAGGTAATTTTTTAAAATTACCTAATTAAAAACCTACTTTTTAACTAATTTTAAACGAACTTTTTTCATATAATATACATTTGAACAGTTTTAGGTTTCATATATATAGACATTTTTAATTTTTTCCCACCATATGCTTAAATATCTGGTAATTTAGTGAACTTAGTTTCATAGCCTCATTTCCCCCCGGGTGGTGTAAATTGGAGGTGGTTCAAATTTAAGAAAATAATTTAATCAAAAAATCATTATTATAAAAAAAAAATTAAGCGAAATAAGTCTTAATATTCCGCTTCACTTTTATTTCAGAAAAGCAACCTTTTAGAGATAATAATCGCAGTTAATAATCGCAGAACAATGGAATATTTAAGTAACTTTGGTCCTCTACTACTAAATTGAGGTTCCTTTAAGTACTCAAGAATGAACGTGAAATCTGTCTCACCCCTTTCCATCCCTTCGAGGAGAAGGACGTTGTTGGTCATTGTTGTAGAACCCATTCAGTCAAAACACAATAAGGTTTGGACTGAGGGATCCACCTTGCTTGGCAGTTAGCATGATTTATTTGAAAACCCCTCTTTTTCGTAGATACATGTAATTGCGGAGCTTATAATGTGAAAATAGTAAAGTAAACAGACGGGGGAAAACATTCGTACTTTGACAATTCTGTCTGAAAGCCGCCGTCACGCATTTAGCAGAAAAAGTAGACCATTCTATTATATGGTTTACTATTTGCCCTCCCAAGAAAAGCTCGTATTTCGGGAAAGCGAAATGTTCCCTTCTTAGTAGTGTAATTTCAAAATAAGCATCAGGCATTATTCGGAAAGTAACGGAAAAGTAACACACTTTTCAAATACAAATACAAAAATTGTCGACCAACAACAGGCCAGAGGCCCAGCAAGGTTGGTCCAAAATAAATCTAATTCCTTACCAGTTTCCAATAGTCATCGAGATTCTTCTTAAAATCTTCCACTGTCTTCGAATACACAACATATTCTGGTAAAGCATTCCACTCATTGACGACTCTATTGTAAAAATAATGTTTTCAAACCTCCCTTCTAAGTGTGCTTGATCAGAAACCCGCTCATTAAGCCTTCGTCAAGTAAGACAGACACAGAAAGAGTTTTTACGGTCATAGAGATAGGAAGTACACACAGGGCGAAGGCGGGAATCGAACCCGCACCCGTTACAGCAGGCAGACTGCTGGCCTACGATGCTAACCACTCTGCCATCCGGGCTCCTGGACCAACCTAATAATCTTGCTTTCCTCGATAAATCCGGGTACTCGTAAAATCTGGACTCGCTATAAACGAGTTCGGCTGCAATTGATTAATTAACTTATTTTTTGTTCTGTAAGTGTTCACTAAAGTAAACAAATTATTCAGTTGCTACATAATTTTATATGAATGCACTTAAAAAATTAATATATATATTTTTAACAAAATAATAATGTTTGTACTATTTCAACTTCCTCCCATTCCCAAAATCACATTAGAAATAACAATAAACTAATCCTCCTATTAAAAACGAGTCTCTTTTTCAAAAGCAGTACGGAAAGGAAACGCATCAAACATCGCCTACATTTTCGTTAAATAATTACTAATTTTTAAAATTCAGACACTTTTTAAACTACAATTACCCCAACTGAATACTTAAAAAAATTTAATGGTATTATAATAAAAATCAAGTTCAAATAAAAAAAAACCTTAACCCATTGAACTTAACTCGTGATTACATTGTCAAAATTAAAAAGGGATAAAAATACATGTCCTAAAATGCATTTTAATAAAAATTCAGGATCCAGTACGTAAAACAGAACTTCATCACAAATTATTGAATAAGTAAGTAGTGCAATATCATTTTACCATCGAACCCCTTCCCACTGCCCAAAAAATCCATTAAATACACTCCATATTCACTTTACGCGATATTTTGGGCACGCGATATTTTGGGCACGCGATATTTTGGCCACGCGATATTATGGGCACGCGATATTTTGGCCCTCGATATTTTGGGCCCGCGATATTTTGGGCGCACGATATTTCGGCCGGCGATATTTTGGCCCGCGATATTTTGTCCCCAAACCGCATGCGATGACACAGAGATGTCGCTTTAATGTCCGTCACAATGTAACTTGTATGCGATATCAAAGGGATGTAATTATGCGATCTTGCAGTGACATAACATTGTCACTTTTGTGTGATATTGCAGTGGTGTCATCTAAATACCAGTCACAATGGGGATATCCCACAGATATAGCAATTTGCTCTTGTAGTGACATTACATTGTGACATGTATGTGATGACACAGAGAAGTCGCTTTAATGTTCGACACAATGTGAGTTCTATGTGATATTCCAGTGATAAACCCGGGTGAACAGATAAAAATATTATTATAGTTGTCTTTTATTTTTAAATTAGTATTCATTTCAACTAACTATAATTATTATCTGAATTTTTCCTATTAATAGGAATAATCAGAATTTAGTCGAATTACAAACCAAGCCCACAAAATTTGATGATCATTATCTTTAAAAATAATTATTTAACTCTTTAAATATTATTTCCAAAAGTAAATTTTAAGTAAAACTTATGGCAAAGTTAATATTCACTAAATTCTTAGTGATTTCACTCCTCCAGACAGGAAAATGCACTTCTCCTTTTGGAGTGGATCCTTTGTGTGTTAAACCTCCGACAGGATCACTCCAAACGAGTGATTTTAACTCAGTCTGAGTAAATATGCATGCCTTTACGGTGTCGAAAATGCACTTCTCCAACTGCAGTGGTTTTCACTCTTTTGTTTTAAGAGTGTAGTGGTTAGCGTAGTAGACTCGAGTTCATCATTCCCGGGTTCGATTCCAGTAGCCTCCCTCACTTAAAAAGATATCAACTAATATAATTAAAAATAACAATAAATAATTAGCGAAAGTGCTAAAATAAAGTAATGGAAACTTTTTTTTATTAATATTAATTATTATAACTTTCTTATTTATTAATATTAATTATTACGTACGAATAAATACCAGTTCTATCAATTCACAATTTTTATACCAGATGGCGACACTAAAATAGCAAAAAATAGCATATGCTGTGCTATCATGTTCATCGCGAAAGTCATCTTGGCTATATACAAGTCGCAATGTGACATTGCTGCAATATTATGTTCATCACTAAATCACATACTGATCGCAGAAGTCCGTTATGTCACAAACAAGTCAAAATGCGACATTGCTGTGATATCATCGATATCCATGTTACGTAGAGGTTACGTAACAAAAGCGGACATTCAATTTCTATGTGACAAAAATATGACTTTGAATGTGACATCACAGCGATCTTCAGTGACTAGTATGTGATATCGCTTTCGTCACATACTCGTCACATGGCTATTAGGGAACGGACCAACCATGCTTATCCCTCTGCTTTTTTAGTCCTTTTTTTTTACCCAAGTTAAGTTGTCACAGAGTGTAAAGAAGATAAAAAAAAACCTTTTAAATAAAACAACGGTTCTAATACAATGTTTTTATTAACTACAAGTTACATTACACCGACATTTTAATGCCACAGTGACACACATAGATAAAATAAATAGGAACCGTAAAAGGAACGATGTCAGTTATTGACAACATATTGCACCGTAACTTGCAAAAGAGACTCTTCTGCCAAGCTAACTGAACTGGAGAATCGCCCATTTTCTGCGAATAGAACGAAGTAACCTTCTGCAGGTTATCTATATCCCTTTTCGACCGGCGGTCAGGTGGCGCTGATTTAAAATTATGAGACTAAATTTTGAGTTTTATTGAAAAAAATGCGTTAAACAGCAATAATGCCACTAACTCCTTAAAAATAACGTCATTTTTTAAGCAACTAACGAATGGTACAAGTCAGCTGCTTCAGTATCGATGTTTTTGAAGAGCTTGAACATTCTCTTTACTACCCGCACATTCGTACGAGCCCGGTCGGAAAGAGATATGCAAATCACGTTTTTTCCAGTCCAGTCTTCATCTGTAGATTAGTGTTGGCTGTGTATTCAATAGTATAAAAACGAGACTCTATTATTTCCAGTAGAATTAAAGCGTTTCACATTTAGATCACTATTCAACTACAGGGTGAGGCAAACGAAAGTGGCCCCGGTCTAGAGATAGGAATATGTTGAAATGCTTGGCGAGAAAAACTCTTGAAGCAGCCTGAAACATGTTTTTGCATTGGTTGGATTGGATCAGCTTCACATTAGAAGCTACTCATTGACTAGTGGCGAGTTCAGATCTTAGATCGTATTGTATGAAGACGTCCCATAATGCAAATTTTGTGTCTTGCAATCAATTTAGAATGTTTTGTATTATCAAAAACAAAAAGGTCCGATCTCTAGGATAAATAACGACCAAAATAATCAAATAATCACTAGTGGGAACTTTTCTTGATCAGCTCTACAAACCTTGTTTATATTTAATTTCAACTATACTAAAACCGACCTTAAGTTTGCAGTATACGAATGTTCTACGAGAAAAAGGGTAAATAGTTCTCATTTTTGAGTGCGAGAATTGAATACAAAAAGGTATTTCACATTCAATAAACAAATTGATTTGTTATTTCAAGACATAAATTTATTATTTTTATTAGTTAAGCTTCACTTAGAGTGTTATTTTAATTATTTTTTTCCTTCGATTTTGACGTAACTGGGTGCACGAATATCAGGGTCGAAAGGAGCAGCCAATCAGAGTACGCGATATTGCGGCGCCAGCCGGGTTGTTTACCTAGTTTCCTCCGCTCAATATATTTCTTTGCTGCAAACTTAAGCTCGGTTTTGGTTTTGCTTCTAAAACCGTAGCGTAGTTGACGGCAAATAAGTCACCAAGCATTTGTTTGGGCTTAATATTTAAACGATCAATAGCTTCAGTTAGCAAACCTGTTTTCGTATTGGTTTTAGACTTGACCTTTAGACTAGACTTTTAGACTAGACCACGGCCACTTTGATTGCCTCACCCTGTTTTATCTGCATGTTTAATCTAGCCTGGGATGCATTAAACTGGTTACTTCACTATCTATTGCTACAGTGTCCATGACAATGGAAAGTTAAGGATGAATTTGGATATGATATATAGTTCTAAAGTAATTTAAATGCACTTGACTACATGATGAAGTTCACAAATATATAAGGAAGTCCTAAAAAATGTATTACTTAGCCTAGATTACCTATTTATCTACTTCAAAAATTCCATTCAAAACTTTAAAAAAAAATGAATTATTTACATTTAGCGATTATTCTTCTCAATAGTTTTTAAATATATTAAGATAAACCTTTAAAAGCATCGTATTTTGTTTTAGATGTTGGCGTTTTTTATTGTTACAATCTGATATCTCCAAAAATCGTATATGGATGTAAAGTGGAGTTTTAAATTAAAAGGAAATATGTATAAATACATATTATTGAAAATCCGAAGTTTTCCAACTGTTTTGTTAGAAACAAGAGAAAAAAATCAATGTTATATATAACAAAATTTAAAAAAAAACCAAAGCTTTATTTCTTTCAGTTGAAATCGAATACTATCCAAAAGAATCCGAATAAAAAATTTCCACCGTCAGGCACCCGAGCGAATATAACTTAAGTTTTGCTTTGGCACCGTTAAAAGCGATAACGATTCTAGGTTGGCACGAGCCGGAGAAGAGCATGGAGAGACGGTTGCCAGTCACTCCACGGTGTCGCCACTCTTATATACTTTTACAGTAAAAGTTGGTTCCTTTACTTAGGCTTTCTAATCTACGCCGATTCGTGTGAATCAGCGCATATCATTTGTAATTTTCTCTATAACGCCACAGTTAGATATTTTTTTCTAAATATTAATTTAGATATTCAAACATACTGGTAAACTCTATTTTTGAAAATGTAATAAATTCAACGAAAATTGAAATAGTCGTGTGATTATTCTGATTAACTTATTTTCATTCTTATTTCCCCGACATTTAGATATCTTACAGCTTTTTTTCATATAATTATTAATTTATTTTTGTAAAATATTGTCGCGTTGAAATTATAATAATCACAAGATACAGAGTAGGCTACAGCTTGAGCTTTAATGAACCAGGAATACAAGTTTACATGGTTTATATACAAGTGTGACATTCTTCTGGAATGTTCTAGAAACAATAGATAAATTAGCATAATGATAAGGAACGTAACAACTGACAAATCGAGAACTTCCGACATTAAATGAAATAATAAAGTTCTACACCTTGACCGGGTCCCGAACCCACGACCCCAAGATTAAGAGTCTCGTGCTCTCCCGACTGAGCTATCGACGCCTGCAGTTGGCTTGTGGCATTGCTCCCCCCTACGAGGCAACAGCGTCCCGCTGTTTCATCGCCCTGGTCCGGGAACGAGTCATAGGCCCTCTTTGGAATTCCTTCCTGGGTTGTTCCACGATAACCCGTTCTTCTGCAGCTTCAGCCGCCCTGGTCCGGGAACGAGTCATAGGTCCTCTTTGGAATTCCTTCCTGGGTTGTTCCATGACAACCCGTTTTTCTACAGCTTCAGCATCATCGCAAATTTCCTCTTGCTCGCCTGGATCATGATACGGCTTCATTCTGAGGACATGAATGACGTCTCTTCTTTTTCGTCTTCTTGAGGCAGGGTCGAAATCTTCAACCTCGTACGTTACGTCGGACAATTTTCTTAGAACTTTTTTTCAAGAGGATGAAGAGTCGAAAACCAGAGGGGGTTGGAAAGTGTGCGCCCTTCAAGACAGCGTGATACCTAGTAGATCGATTGCAAGAGTTCACGTCGTAGCACATTCCGACTGTAACCAGATTGAAGTCATTTAGAGGGGAACAGATTTCTGAAAATGGAAAAAGATATATTTCTGGCTTCGTCACTCATAACGCTCCACGGCGGAAGAGGAGAAGCGTGGATCACTAACAGCAGGAAAGATCCTATCATTATTCCCCGGGGAATGTCTCTAGGAAAAGCTGAACCTGTCGACGAAACACATTTAAATGTAATTTTGGAAACCGTTGTCAGTGAAACTGCAGGGAGCGCCAACTGTAAAACAACGGAGATTGATAGCCAAATCAACGTGTCACCCGCTTTGACACCTGAACAAAGAAGTGAACTCCTGGACACTATCAAGAAGTTCCCAGAAGCATTTGGTCTTGGTAAACAGAAGAGCCCGGCGAATTTAGGAGTGAAACATCGCATTCAAACGGAGGAGAACAGACCAAAAAGCCGGCGCATACAGGGATTGCCTCCGGAGTACGGACTTTACTATCCACCACCTCGAGTTGCTGCAAACATGGCGAAGCACGAGGACCTGCCACCCGTACCGGCTCCTATGATATCCCCGTTGTTTCAACCGATGCGGAGTCCGTCTATCTTCAAGGGTGTGCAAAATGAGAATCCTACAAAATGGCTGAACGAATATGAGAGGATCGCAAAATTCAATTGCTGGGATGAAATGATGTCTCTTGCGAATGTATATTTCTTCTTGGACGAGACTGCCAAGACATGGTTCGAGAACAATGAAGAAATATACATTCGCAAGAGACATCATTTCATCCCAGGAATTGAATTTTGCGATCCTCTCATATTCGTTCAGCCATTTTGTAGGATTCTCATTTTGCACACCCTTGAAGATAGACGGACTCCGCATCGGTTGAAACAACGGGGATATCATAGGAGCCGGTACGGGTGGCAGGTCCTCGTGCTTCGCCATGTTTGCAGCAACTCGAGGTGGTGGATAGTAAAGTCCGTACTCCGGAGGCAATCCCTGTATGCGCCGGCTTTTTCTCAGGAGATCCACGGCGAAGAGTCAGGATTTCTACCCAGCGCTTCCACCAAACTGTCGCGTTGAAATTATAATAATCACAAGATACAGAGTAGGCTACAGCTTGAGCTTTAATGAACCAGGAATACAAGTTTACATGGTTTATATACAAGTGTGACATTCTTCTGGAATGTTCTAGAAACAATAGATAAATTAGCATAATGATAAGGAACGTAACAACTGACAAATCGAGAACTTCCGACATTAAATGAAATAATAAAGTTCTACACCTTGACCGGGTCCCGAACCCCACGACCCCAAGATTAAGAGTCTCGTGCTCTCCCGACTGAGCTATCGACGGCTGCAGTTGGCTTGTGGCAATATCTTATTCTTTACAGGACAAAAGCTGAACGTCACACATTCCTCAAAAAATCAACATCCTCTCTCGTGCATACCAGGAATATTTTTTACTTCATTTCTATAAATCAAAAGGTGTAAAGACTCTCTGTACTATTCACGAATATAAACATATCAAAACTCAATTCTATGTTTATTTAATTTGAAATTTAAATTCCTTATTATGCATAGCTTTTTTTGTTGTTATTGCTTATCCCTCGCCTGGTCCGACTTCAGGATGAAGGTTCATGAATCCGTTGACAAGAAGTCAATGACCAGAAGAGGAGAAGAATAAATGAAGAGTTCAGGGGAAAAACCGCTTGATCTCGTAGAAGGCTTTCCTCAATAGGCCTTTTTGGCGATGATAGCGAAGAATCGCCTAAACTGGTGTAAGGAAACCGGTTACTCGCTTTGTATTCCTTTCGCGGCAATCCTGATTTACGCCAGAGATCAGTGGACACGAGTCACACGATTGTACAGCGAATGAAGAACCGAAAAAAAACTGGTTTCCTGTCTCCAATGTCCACCAAGCAGACACAATTACGGGGCGACACCTAAAAAATTAAGCGATTCCACTCCAGTACTCTGCAAATGTCATCTCTTGCCAGTCCCAGACAGTCCAGGGTATGCTGAGGTGAGGCCTGCTGTTGGAGGTATTTCATGCAAAGAGGGAAGGTTGGTAGGCAGGTTAGATACATGTATTTTTGGGCAAGTGTGCCTGATCAGATACCCACCCCCCTTCGTCAAGTATGATAGACACATACACAATATTTTTACTAACACAGGGAGAGAATGTACAGTCAGGGCGACGGCCGGAATCGAATCCACAACTGGAAAAGTGCGCAGATGATTAGCGTAACGGGTTGCGATCAAACCCACTAGGCCACCCTTGTCCCATGAGGGTAGGTGTTCACTCCTTCATAAAACTTGAAACACTTGAGGTGCCCACTGGCAAGGCGCGAAAGGCAGGTGTTGATAGCTTATTTTCAGGGTTCTAGTCAAGGTATACACAATGGCACATAAACTGTGAAGTTCTTGTTTTGAAACAGTGGATCTTGAGGGCTTTTGAGTAAGGTTCTGAAAACGGAATAACGAACGACAGAAACGAATTAGTCATCTAAAAAGTTATCTTCTTATAATAATATGTAATACTTATATAATTCTTGCATTAGATAGTTAATAATTATATCCATGTGTCTTTTTACGCTTTAAGATACAACATAAAAAGTTACATGTAATGCGAATTTTTTTAAAGATGAATTTATTATTAAGAGCTTCATAGCCTTTACAGTAGATCTTATTAATTCTAAAGTCATGAATTTGGATATATTGTTCTAAAGTAATTTAAAATGCACTTGACTACATAATGAAGTTCACAAATATATAAGGAAGTCCTAAAAATGTATTATTTAGCCTAGATTACCTATTTTTCTACTTCAAAAATTCCATGCAAAACTTTAAAAAAATGAAATATTTACATTTAACGATTATTCTTCTCAATAGTTTTTAAATATATTAAGATAAACCTTTAAAAGTATCGTAATTTGTTTTAGATGTTGGCGTTTTTTATTGTTACAATCTGATATCTCCAAAAATCGTATATGGATTTAAAGTGGAGTTTTAAAGTAAAAATAAATAAGTGTAAATACAAATTATTGAAAATCCGAATTTTTTCAAACTGTTTTGTTAGAAACAAGAGAAAAAAATCAATGTTATAAAAACAAAATTTTCTTTAAAAAAAAAACAAAGCTTTATTTCTTTTAGTTGAAATCGAATACTATCCAAAAGAATCCGATGCAAATTTTCCACCGTCAGGCACACGAGCGAATATAACTTAAGTTTTGCTTTGGCGCCGTTAAAAGCGATAACGATTCTAGGTTGGTACGAGTCGGGGATGAGCCGGTTGCCAGTCACTCCACGGTGTCGCTACTCTTATATACTTTTACAAAGTACAAGTTGGCTCCTTTATTTAGGCTCTCTAGTCTACGCCAATGCGTGTGAATCAGCGCATTTCATTTGTATAATTCTCTAAAATGTTTGACTGATTCAATTTGAAATATTTTTTTTCTAAAATTAATTTAAATATTCAAACATACTGGTAAACTACATTTTTTTGAAAATTTAATAAAGACAGTGAAAATTGAAATAGTTTGATTATTCTGATTAACTTATTTCCATTCTAATTTTGCCGACATTTAGATATTTTAGAGCTTTTTTTTATATCATTAACTTATTTATTTAAAATACTATCTTATTCTTTACATTACAAAAACTATACGTCACACATTCCTAAAAAAATCAACATCCTCTCCTCGTACACAACAGGATTTTTTTTTTACTTTATTGCTATAAATTGAAAGGCGTTATCAAAACGCGTCTTTGTACTAGCACTAATATAAAAATATCGTTAGTTTAGTCGTTAGTTTAGTTCGATCCAATCTTGAGTACTGTAGTATTATTTGGGATCCTTTTTATGAAAATAAGGCAAAAATTTTAGAACGCGTTCAATTTAAATTTACTCTTTATTTGTATTATAAAAAATATAATTCAAGTACCAAATATTTATCATCCACTTTTTTACGTACTTTATTCAAAATTCCTAGTTTAAAATCTAGACGTGAGCTCACCTGTGTTTTGTTTTTTTACAAAGTTTTAAATGGTTTAATTGACTGTAGTGATATCCTTAGTTGCATTAGTTTCTATGCCCCTATTAGATTGTTAAGGGACAGTCCTCTTTTCAGGGCTTCTCCCCATAAATCCAATTATATTAATAACTTTTGTCTTTTTAAATTTTATGTAATTTTTAATCGTGTTCAAGACGATGTAGATATATTTTTTATGTCTTATACTAAGTTTAAGAAAATATGTTTGTCTAATATTTTGTCCTACTGATTTTTTTTTCCTTGAGTGCAGTTTGGTGTTTTCGTTGTTTTATCTTTATTTTAAGGCATTGTTTTAATGATCATATTGGTGTCTGTCCTTTTAATTTTGTTTCTCTTTTGGTATTTCTATGTAATTTTTGTATTTCTTATAGTTTGTCCTCTGCCTTTTAATGGACCAGTTCTGTTCGGTGGTTGTAATAAATAAATAAATAAATAAATAAATAAATAAATCAATACTCAACTCCATGTTGAATTAATTTGAATTTTAAGGTAGGCGAATACCCAAAATTCTAAAATTTTTACTATTACTTTAATCTTTTCCAAATTTGGCACAGAGATTTCAAATATAACAAACAATGCTTTTAGGGCAACACCTAAAAAAAAAAGGTTTACGCCAAAACTTCTAGCATAGAAAGTTTTACATTAATTTACCTGAAATTTTTTACAGATGCTATTTCAATATATATCTGTGCCATGAACCTCCAACATCTCGTGTAAATATACAAGTTTTTTTTTTTTTTTTAAATGTCCAAGTGTAAGTTAATCGAAAAAATCATTTTTTTTTTTGTGGTTAATTTATAACATTTTTCTTAATAACTTTTTTTCTTGAAATTTGTATGTAACTCTAGAGGGTCATTGCATGTATCAGTTCAAAACGAAGAATTTAACACATAATTAATGTTCATAGGATGAAAATTCAATGTGGTAGACTTGTTAGCGTAAACCTCTTTTTTTAGTGGGAAAACACCGTTTAAAATAAATTATATTGAAATAAAAACAAAAGCCTAAATAGTATTATTCATTATATTTGAAATCACCAGGCCAAATTTGGAAAAGATTAAAGTAATAGTATAAATTTTAGAATTTTGGGAAATTTTGGGTATTCGCCTACCTTCAATTACTTATTATGCATGGCTTATACGTATTGTTGTTGTTGCTTATCCCTCCTCTGGTCCGACTTCGTCCGACCAGGTCTATGAATCCGTTGACAAGAAGGAAGTCAGTGACCAGATGAGGAGAAGAATAGATGAAGAGTATAGGGGAAAAACCGCCTGATTTCGTAGAAGGCTTTCCTCAATAGGCCTCTTTGGCAATGAT